>CM024194.1:61327206-61540659 GCA_013435755.1 Amphilophus citrinellus | reverse complement strand
TGGACATGGCACCAGGACACCCTAGGTCGCAGGTCGATGATCGATTTGGTAATCGTATCATCAGATCTCTGGCCATATGTTCTGGACACTCAGGTGAAGAGAGGAGCTGAGCTGTCAACTGATCACCACCTGGTGATGAGTTGGATCAGGTGGCAGGGGAAGATGCTGGACAGACCTGGTACACCTAAACGTATTGTGAGGGTGTGCTGGGAACGCCTGGCAGAAGCCCCAGTCCGGGAGATCTTCAAATCCCACCTCCGGCAGAACTTCAACAGCATTCCGAGGGAGGCTGAGGACACTGAGTCCGAATGGACCATGTTCTCCATTGTTGACTCCATTGTTGAGGCTGCTGCTCAGAGCTGTGGCTGCAAGGTGGTTGGTGCCTGTCGTGGTGGTAACCCCTGAACCAGATGGTAGTCACCGGAGGTGAAGGGAGCCATCAAGCTGAAGAAAGAGTCCTATCGGGCTTGGTTAGCCTGTGGGACAGGCAGCTGACAGGTATCGGCAGGCCAAGCGGAATGCAGCTCGGGCAGTGGCCGAAGCAAAAACTCGGGTGTGGGAGGAGTTCGGTGAGGCTATGGAAAAAGACTTTCGGACGGCATCGAACCGATTCTGGCAAACCGTCAGGCGACTCAGGAGGGGAAAGCAGTGCTCCACTCACATGGTTTATAGTGCGGGTGGGGTGCTGCTGACTTCAACTGAGGCTATAGTCAGACAGTGGAAAGAATACTTCGAGGACCTCCTGAATCCCACTGACACGCCTTCTGTAGTGGAAGCAGAGACTGGGGACGAGGGGGATGACTTCACCATCACTGGCGGTGAGGTCACTGAGGCAGTTAAACAACTCCTTGGTGGCAAGGCCCCTGGGATGGACGAGATTCACCCTGAGTTCCTGAAAGCTCTGGATGTTGTAGGGATGTCTTGGTTGACACGCCTCTGCAACATCGTGTGGAGATCTGGGGCGGTGCCATTGAATTGGCAGACCGGGGTGGTGGTCCCCATCTTTAAGAAGGGAGACCGGAGGGTGTGCTCCAACTTTCGGGGGATCACACTCCTCACCCTCCCCGGTAAGGTTTATGCCAGGGTGCTGGAAAGGAGGATCCACCCGTTAGTCGAACCTCAGATCCAGGAGGAACAATGTGGTTTTCGTCCTGGTTGTGGAACACTGGACCAGCTCTTTATCCTCTCAAGGATATTCGAGTGTGCGTGGGAGTTTGCCCAACCAGTCTACATGTGCTTTGTGGACTTGGAGAAGGCATTCGACCGTGTCCCACGGGGTGTCCTTTGGGAGGTCCTGCGGGAGTATGGGGTGTCTGGCCCGTTGTTGCGGGCCATTCAGTCTTTGTACAACCGCAATGAGAGCTTGGTCCGTATAGCCGGTAATAAGTCGGATTCGTTTCCTGTGGGTGTTGGACTCCATGAGGGCTGCCCTTTGTCACCGATTCTGACCAGCAGACCACAGGTGGTATGAGTGGGTCACCTCACCTCATCCTCCCTCACCCTCAACACTGGATCCCCCCAAGGCTGTGTGCTCAGCCCTCTGCTGTACTCACTGTACACCCATGACTGCGAGGCCACGTCAGAGTCCAACGTCATCATCAAGTTTGCTGACGACACTGCTGTTGTGGGACTAATCTCTCACAATGAGGAGACAGCCTACAGGAGAGAGGTCTCCCGCCTGGAGAACTGGTGCCAGGAGAACCACCTCCTGCTCAACGTCAGCAAAACGAAGGAACTGATCGTGGACTTCAGCAGGAAGCAGCAGAGGGACTACCATCCACTTGTCATCAGTGGTGCTGAGGTGGAAAGAGTGGACACTTTCAAAGACCTGGGAGTGACCATCTCAGAGGACCTGTCCTGGACTCATCACATAAACATCACTGTGAAGAAGGCCAGACAGCGTCTCTACCTCCTCAGGCGGCTGAGAGACTTCAAGCACCCACTCAAGGTGCTCAGGAACTTTTACATCTGCACCATCGAGAGCATCATGCGTGGGAGCATCACCACCTGGATGGGAAACTGCACCAAGCAGGACTTAATGGCCCTAAAAAGGGTGGTTCGTTCAGCTGAACGGACCATCAGAACCACCCTCCTCAACCTGCAGGACATTTACACCAAGCAGTGCAGGCTGAGGGCCATGAAGATCCTAAAACAGCCCAGCCACCCCGGACACTCTCTCTTCTCCCTGCTCCCATCAGGCCGGCGTTACCGCTGCCTGAGGACTAAGACTGAAAGGTTGAAGAAGAGTTTTTACCCACAAGCCATCCGTCTGCTCAACTCTGAGCCCTAACTGGACCATTATTGCACTATGTAAATATTATAATCTAATTCCATGTAAAAGTGTGTATAGTATATAGAGTATAGTATATAGTGTGAATTACTTATTTTTATTTTTATTCTTATTTATATGTGTGTGTATATATGGTTGCAGGTACAAAATACATTTCACTGTGCATTGTACTGTGTATAACTGTGCATGTGACAAATAAACACTATCTTAATCTTAATCTAATCTTAATCTTAATTTTTATGGACAGAATTTCTAGGCATAGCCAGGTGGCGGAAGGCTTCTTCCTTGGTGGCCTCAGAGTCTCATCTCTGCTTTTTGCGAATGATGCGGTTCTGTTGGCTTCATCAGGGGGTGGCCTCCAGCTCGCAGTGGAACGGTTCGCAGCCGAGTGTGAAGCGGCTGGCATGAGAATAAGCACCTCTAAGTCTGAGGCCATGGTCCTCAGCCGGAAAAGGGTGGAGTGCCCTCTCCGGCTCAGGAACGAGTTCTTGCCCCAAGTGGAGGAGTTCAAGTATCTCCGGGTCTTGTTCACGAGTGACGGGAGAAGGGAGCGGGAGATCGACAGACGGATCAGGGCTGTTTCTGCAGTGATGCGGACGCTGCACCGGTCTGTTGTGGTGAAGAGGGAGCTTAGTGTAAAAGCGAAGCTCTCGATTTACCGGTCGATCTACGTTCCTACCCTCACCTATGGTCACGGGCTTTGGGTAGTGACCGAAAGAATAAGATCGCGAATACAAGCGGCAGAAATGAGTTTTCTTTGAAGGGTGGCTGGTCTCTCCCTTAGAGATAAGGTGAGGAGTGCGGCCATCCGGGAGGGGCTCAGAGTAAAGCCGCTGCTCCTCCACATCGAAAGGAGCCAGTTGAGGTGGCTCGGGCATCTGATTAGGATGCCTCCTGGCCGCCTCTTGGGTTAGGTGTTCCCGGCATGTCCCACCAGGAGGAGGCCCCGTGGTAGACCCAGGACACGCTGGAGGGATTATATCTCTCGGCTGGCCTGGCAACGCCTTGGGGTCCCTCCGGATGAGCTGGAGGAGGTGGCTGGGGAGAGGGAAGCCTGGGCTTCTTTGCTTAGGCTCCTGCCCCCGCGACCCGGCCCCGGATAAGCGGGAGAGAATGGATGGATGGATGGAACAACGTGAAGGTGTTGAAATAACTGCACAGCAGACAGAAATAAGACTACATAGCAGAGAAACAACAAAATCACATGCTGATGATTTACTGGAAAAGAATGTGTGTTTTGGTCTGATGTTTTGTGTCTACAGGACCCAGATGAGGCCGTTAACAGGCGACAGTGAAGGGCACAGAAGAAGGAACTGATAAGCTGCTACATGCTTGCATATTTCAATAACTGTGTAATTGTGTCTACGTCTGTGTATAAAAGTTGAACTAAGATAGAGAGCGGTGTCAGACTTGTGTGAAGCTGCACCGAGCTGTTAATCTGTAACACTTTTTGAAATGGCTTTATTAAATTTAATAATTGGACTCCTTATTCCTGTTTTGTGTCATTCCTGTTCGATAAACGAACACACAGAAACCTAAAAGGCTCAAGCAGCAACTCTTATTTTTACATTTCTTCATGCGCTATTAAAATGCAAACAGAAGAGATCCAGAGCAAAAATAGCAAAAGGCTGAGTGAAAAAAAGCCAGTCTGCATGAAGTACACTTCACCACAGAGCTTCCTCCTGTGTAAGAGAACAAACATGGAAACAGACTGAATGAACAAACTTCATCCTTCAGTCAGCAGGATTTCAGCCAGCTCAGTAAATCCATACGCTGACGTATCACAGCAACGACAATGCGGCGTCATATCCACCAGCTGCATCACGAGGAAACAGACTCACTTATGCTATTAAGGTCAGCGTGACCCACGGTACAAACCAACAGCCAGGTATTCTTGGGGGTCCGGGCGATGCCAAAGCATCTGAACGGACGCAGTATGAAGGCTGTATGTACACAACACACGGTGATAGCGGAGGATTTTCGATTAACAAAAAACTCTCCAAAAGTCGCCGACATACCGGGAAAACTCGCTAAATTTGTCGCTAGTCGCCTTTTGGAAGAAAAAACTCGCTAGCGGGGTCTGAAAAGCTGCTAAATCTAGCAACAAAGTCGTTAAGTTGGCAGCACTGTGTATTTGCAGCACGGAAAGGGGAGCGTGTTCTCCCACGTTTGTGCGCTTCGGCTTCCGTGTCCAGACGAGGACCCGCCCACATTTATACGTAAAGGAGCAGTTCACATGTAGCGCTCCCCGTAAATGGAAATATTAATAGGGGTAGGGCTTTTGGGTTCTTATGATATATTCTCTTTGTTTTAACCCTGATTAATTCAGTGTCAATTTAAGCCTTGGATTTAGGTTACACTGTACCAATAAAACCTTTCGAAACACACTTTTTAAAACTCACCTTTAAGGGTTTTTGTCTCTCGAAGAGTTTTAATCAAAACAACCTGTAAACACACCTTCCAGATGAAATGCTTTCTACTTATCTATAAGCTATAAACAAACTCACAACATTCAAGTTTTAAGAAACAATTTGAACTGATTTACTTAAAATTATTAGTTTTGATTAAAAGATAGAAAAACCAAATGCAATTACAGTAAAGTGTCTTCAACATTTAAATTACTTGTACCCATTGGTATAAACTCAAAACCCATATAACATGTGGGCCCACATACACACACACACACACACACACACACGCACCTAAAGCCGGCAAACTCAAAATTACTTAAAACCAAATAAAATGATGCAGGTCTGGTTCATGGCTAGCGTACGTGGAGGCCCAAAACACACTGGCCGTTTCACTCCTTAATGAGCCAAAATAAAATGAGTGGTACCTTAGTATTTTGGTTGCTGGTTTGTAATCCAACAGTCAGGTAATTGCTCTGAAGCAGATCCTTCTCACCTCACCGGCACAGCAGAGTCCACTGTCTCCTCGCTCACCTCGCTTCCAGAACAGGTACAGATGAGGCTCCGTCAATCCTCGAGCAGGGGATTTACTCCGTTCACGAGCTGAAAACAGTCTTTCCCCTCTCGCACAGTTCAACAGGGTTAGTCCAACTATATGCAAACAGTCTGTACACTTGTGGTGTGCTGACTCACTGCTATCAAGCTCGTTAGCTTAGCCGTAGCACACGCGCTAAGGCTCGGGCTAACATTAGCATACGGGCCACAGTCATACACAGTCAGTGACAGAAGAATTGGCAATCGCTCTCGTCCTTGCGACAGGAAGAACTTGTGCTCTAGCAACAGATTGTCGAGCAGACAGTCCCGTAAGAAACACAAGAATCCCCGCTTCTGTGTATTTAGCCTTAAAACTCGCTTCCCTCCTGTTCCGACACGCTCGTTCTTAGCTCCTCTCTTTCTCTCTCCCTCTGCCGTACGTACTGTTGACCCTCCCTCTACCGTCTGCTCCTCACGCATTAACCCCATAAATGCTGGTTCAAACCGTTCTTCGTCACACTTCACATTTTTAAAACATAACCAAACAAACAAATCACAGTATTAAATGATGCATTCCCTGATTGGAATGTATTCTTGCTGGTAGGCCATAATGTATGAAGTACTTGTCCACTAGGATCTTCGCCACTGTCTGTGCTTTTTGATTCCTACTTGGAAAAGCTTGAGCATAGCGTGTAAAGTGGTCAGTCACTAGTAATACATTGCTTATGCCTGCGGAATCTGGTTCCAAGGACAGGAAGTCAATGCATACCCGGTCCATTGGTCCACTGCTCGTGATATGATGTAATGGTGCTGCTCGATGACTTGGGGTCTTTCGAGTGATGCACTCTCCGCAGTTCTTTATGTACTGTTCAACATCATGTGCTTGTTTAGGCCAGAAAAACCTGGTCCTCAGCAGGTCTGTAGTTCTCTCTATACCAAGGTGTCCAAGATCATCATGAGTGGCCTTCAGCACAACTCCTCTGAACTGTTTGTAAGCGCTTTGAGTGCTCTGACTGAGTAGAAAAGCGCTATATAAGAGCAAGTCCATTTACCATTTACCTTGGTAAAACGAGATGAGTGAGTTGTTCTCCAGAAGATCGTTTACTTAATCGGTGGAGTAACCCATCTTTCATCATCAGTTTCCCCATCTCTTTTTTGAAAAGAGACAGTTCTGGACTGGAGTCATTCTCCTTAGACCATTTGCCACCTTTTACTGCTTGGATGACAGATCTCATGACTTCATCCTCTTCCTGAGCTTTTATCAGCTCCTGCTTTGACATTTGTCCTAGCGACTGTAACTCCAGGTGCATTGGGAAAGCGTATATGTCTGGCACACAATTGGGAGAGGCTCCCAACTGGTCCACATATCTTGTCGGATTGCTGGTAGTCCCATGGATGCAGATTCGTTTGCAGATGGACTTCACACCAGTCTGATGTATGGTCTCCCAATCCTCAGGACTCTCATCAGGCATGTTCCTTGAGAGCAGATCGGCATCTATGTTGTGTCTGCCTGGTCGGTACTGTACCTCAAAGTCATAAGTGGATAAGGCAGAGAGCCATCTGTGCCCTACCGCAATGAGCTTTGCTGTTGAGAGTATGTACGTGAGGGGATTGTTGTCTGTACGTACCGTGAACTTGGCCCCATGCAAATAATCATGGAATTTATCCACGACAGCCCACTTAAGGGACAGAAACTCCAACTGGTGAATGGGGTAGTTCTTCTCTGATGACGTAAGCTTCCTACTGGCGAAAGCCACAGGCCTCAGACCCTCTCTGTGCTCCTGATAGAGGACTGCTCCAAGCCCCTTTAAATTGGCATCTACATGCAAGATGTATGGCTTGTTGGGATCTGCAAAAGCCAAGACTGGTGCATGAACGAGGCATAAAATAATCTTGTGGAATGCCTCAGTGCAAGACTGATCCCACCTTGTGCCAAATGGCTCAGACTCCTTAAGGTAAGTCTTTGTATGAGCTTTGTCTTGCTTCTTGCCCATCTGGGTTGGGGCATAGCCTTTGGTTAGGTCTGACAATGGCCTGACAATGGCTGCGTAGTTGGCTATGAATCGTCGGGAATAGCCACAGAACCCTAAGAAGGATTGGAGAGCTTTCAGGTGAGTAGGCTGTGGCCAGTTTTGTAACTGCTTCTATTTTGGCTGGGTCAGGTGATACACCATCAGCTGACACAATGTGTCCAAGGTATTTTACCTTTGGCTGGCAGAACTGGCATTTGTTGACTAAGATTTTCAGTCCAACTTCTGCCAGACGATCCAGAACATTCAGAAGTCTCTCCTCATGCTCTTCCAACGTTCTGCCAAATACAATCAGGTCGTCAAGGTAGACAAGGACCTCAAGCAGATTCATGTCACCCACCGCCTTCTCCATCAAACGTTGGAAGGTGGCTGGGGCTCCAGTTATCCCTTGTGGCATCCGCTCAAACTGGAAGAACCCCAATGGGCAGATGAATGCCGTCTTTTCCTTGTCTTCCTCAGCCATTGCTATTTGGTAATAGCCACTCCTCAGATCAAGTACAGAGAATCATTTGCTCCCCTTCAGTGAGTCCAGCACATCATCTATGCAGGGTGTTGTGTACTGATCGGGGATGGTACGGCTGTTCAACAACCAGTAGTCGATACACATCCGTATGGCTCCATTCTTTTTGCGAACAATCACGATCGGAGATGCATAAGGGCTACGGAACTCTTTGATGATGCCAGCATGCAGCAGTTCTTGGAGGTGCTTTCTCACATCTTCTATGTCAGCTAGAGCTAGGCGACGTGAGCACTCCCTGAACGGCCGTGGATCTGACATCCGGATAGTGTGCTCTACTCCCTTTGCTAGTCCAACATCCAGCTCATTTAGAAAGAACACCTGGGACCTTGTCGATAACTTTTGCCGGAGTCTCTCCTTCCACTCCTCCGACACAGGTGAGTCTCCGAAGTTGATCAGATCAGCGTCAAACTCTGTGGCAGCTGACTTGGAAGGAGTGAGAGAAGTGACTGCATCTGTTAGATACATATGTCCAATGACGGTTCCCACGGGTAGGACTGTCTCAGTCAAGGACTCACTCAGATCCTAAAATGGTTAATGTTCACTTCTTCGCTGGGCACCACCATAAGCTGAAGTAGTACACCGCCTGGGAGTGGCGCTTCAGGAGAGGCGTCAACCATCAGGATTTCATGATCAACGTGGTGCTTGTACTCGACTTTGCAGACTGCTCTGCAGTCTCTACCAGGGGCAGAGTCAGTGGGCCAGGGCCTTGCCATGTCACACAGCCAACATCATCCTCCACTTCAAGGGCTGTCGCCATACCAGGTGGTATTAGCTCTGTGTCTTTACAAGATGCTTGTATGCCTAATGTCTGGGTGATGTCAATGCCATTGTCCTTACATTGCTGCACAAGACGTCTGATGTGACTGGCATTGGTCCCCACAATAACAGGAGTCTGATCTGCAGTTCGAGGCTGGGGGCAAATAAGAGCGAGAACTGTAACAGTCTGGTCAGCTCCAGAAATTGTTGCTGGATATTCAAAATCAACCACCACATACCCACGGTAAGAATAGCTGAATGTTGATTCACTTAGTCCCCACAGGGCTAGACCAGATACTGGGTGAATTTGGACATCAGACAGGTGAGTTTGATACCAAGACTCAAAGATGATGGTGACTTGAGAGCCACTATCTAGCAAGGCATCACAGGAATTTCCATTTACTTTTACAGGCAATATACTGGGTGGGCCAATCAGACCTTCAGGAATGTCCACCTGCTACAGTGTGGTAACAGCACTTTTCTTTGCCCCACAGTTACCTTCATTAATGGGGATGTCGCCTCTCCCTTTTGTCACCTTTAAAGCATGGATTAGCTTTTTGATAACCTTGGCCTGATTTTCAGGATTTCGACACTTTGTAGCAAAATGTCCATTTTCTCCACAGCGATAGCAGAAATTATCCTCTGACCTTTTCGACTGTGTTTTCTGAGCATGTGTGGCAGGTTCAGAAATCTCCATGGCTGAAACTGAACCAAAATAGAGATCATCCCCAGACTCAGCACTTCCAAATGCACTTTCAAGGGCATCCAAACACTCTTTTGGGGTGGCATCGGGGTTGGCATGCCGCACTGCTTTTATGATTTCTAGCGCGGGCCGGCCCTTTTAGGCTTCCCATCAGCCTGCGTCTTTTCTCAATGTCAGCGCACTCAGTCTCCTCCACCATAATCCATGCTTGCTCTAGCCAACGGTCAAATGGTTCCTCACCTGGCGGGGTTGGTAGGGCTCCTGAGAACATGCGTAGTTGACAATAGCTCCCACCATCAGCTGGTTTTGTGGTCTTCTCCAACAAATCACCAACAACACAAAGGATAGATTCAGTGGAGCTTGTGGGCGGGGATGCACTGGGGAATAAGGATTTTAGGTCCTCCATTGTTTTTCCTTCAGCCTGCAGCAAGCCCTCTCTCAGCTCTCAGCCATCACCCACCCCCTTCACTTCTGAGGACTCCATCTCACAACCCCCATCCCCCACCTCCATCTTGTCCCTCTCAACTCATCATGTGAGGAAGGAGCTACGTAAAATCAAGGTGCGAAAGGCTGCAGGTCCAGACGGCATCAGTTCCAGGCTCCTGAGGTGCTGCGCAGATCAGCTGTGTGGCATCATGGGATACATGTTCAACCTGAGCCTGAAGCTGGGGAAAGTACCACAACTGTGGAAGACCTCCTGTGTGGTACCGGTACCAAAGACCAAACATCCAAAGGATCTTAGCAGCTACAGGCCGGTAGCCCTGACATCGCATCTAATGAAGACCCTCGAGAGGCTGGTCCTCAACCATCTACGCCTCATGGTGTCGTCTTCGTTGGACCCGCTGCAGTTCGCCTACCGGCCTGGCATCGGGGTGGATGACGCCATCATCTACCTCCTGCACCGAGCTCTGATCCACCTGGAGAAGCCTGGAAGCACTGTGAGGATCATGTTCTTTGATTTCTCCAGTGCTTTTAACACCATCCAGCCAGGACTTCTGAGAGAAAAGCTGGAACTGTCAGGAGTGGACCACCACATCTCCGAGTGGATACTGGACTACCTCACTGACCGCCCACAGTACGTGAGGACACAGGGCTGTGTCTCTGACAGGCTGGTCTGCAGTACGGGGGCCCCACAGGGAACTGTGCTGGCACCGTTACTCTTCACCCTCTACACTGCAGACTTCTCCATCAACTCCCCACGCTGCCATCTGCAGAAGTTCTCTGACGACTCTGCCATAGTTGGCCTCATCACAGGTGAGGATGACTCAGAGTACAGACAGTGGACTAAGGACTTTGTGGGCTGGTGCCAGCGGAACCACCTCCTGATCAACGCCGCTAAAACCAAGGAGCTGGTGGTGGATTTCCGCAGGCACAGACCCACCACACGGACACCGGTGAACATCCAGGGAGTGGACATTGAGATAGTGGACTCTTATAAGTACCTGGGTGTTCACCTGAACAATAAACTGGACTGGACTCACAACACTGATGCGCTCTACAGGAAGGGCCAGAGCAGACTCTACCTGCTGAGAAGGCTGAGGTCTTTTGGAGTGCAGGGGGCACTCCTGAAGACCTTCTATGACTCTGTAGTGGCATCAGCCATCTGCTATGTAGCAGTATGTTGGGGCAGCAGCTTGTCTACAGCTGAGAGGAAGAGGATAGACAAGCTCATCAGGAAAGCCAGCTCTGTCCTAGGATGTCCTCTCGACTCAGTGCAGGTGGTGGGAGACAGAAGGACTCTGACCAAAATAACATCACTGATGGGCAAAGTCTCCCACCCCATGCATGAAGCTGTTGCTGAGCTGGAGAGCTCCTTCAGTGACAGACTGCTGCATCCTAAATGCACAGAGGAGCGTTACCGCAGATCCTTCCTCCCAGCAGCTGTAAGACTTTATAACCATCACTGCTCCCAACAAAAACCACAATAACCTACACAATGTATGATAATATATAATATACTGTAAATAGTCCGGCCTGTTAAGGTTCAACACACAGGCACATCATGTACATTGTATATAGTGTTATTATTATTAGTAGTATTGTTATTATTAGTAGTATTAAGGTTAATCTTGTTTGTTGATTTTATTTATATATATATATATATATATATATATATATATATATATATATATATATATATATATATATATATATATTCTTAATAGTGTAAATTATTATATTTATATTTATAATAACTGCGGCTACTGTTACACCCAAATTTCCCCTCTGTGGGACAATAAAGGCTGTTTCTTCTGTTTCTTCTTTAGTTTACTATTAAATGTGTCAGCAGCTGCCTCCGCTTCTCTTATGATGATAATAGGCCATGCCTCTCCACCATCACTAGGGACCACTTCAGGAGGAACACTCTCTTCCTTAATAGTCTCTCTACTCTCACACAAGACCATCTGACGATTTAGTCTAGCACAAAAGTTCCTCCCAAGGACACGCACCCGTCCAAGTGACTTGATAGTTTGAAGGGTTTCTTCAGTGACACTGATCTCCACTTCTTCTGGGACGAAGGTCATCAGTGTATGAGTCTCATCGACACCCTCACCACGGCACCAGCTCTTTAGCTCTAATACTAATTCAGTTTTATCCATTTTGAAAATATCTGTAAGTGAGCTTTGCAATTTAGCTTAGACTTAGTTTAGCTGAGAAATCCAAGACTTATCCCAGCGGTGCCTCCATTTTATGCAGCGCTCCTCGTAAATAGAAATATTAATAGGGGTAGGGCTTTTAGTTTTAACCCTGATTAATTCAGTGTCAATTTAAGCCTTGGATTTAGGTTACACTGTACCAATAAAACCTTTCGAAACACACTTTTTAAAACTCACCTTTAAGGGTTTCTGTCTCTCCAAGAGTTTTAATCAAAACAACCTGTAGACACACCTTCCAGATGAAATGCTTTCTACTTATCTATAAGCTATAAACAAACTCACAAAGTTTTAAGAAACAATTTGAACTGATTTACTTAAAATTATTAGTTTTAATTAAAAGATAGAAAAAGCAAATGCAATTACAGTAAAGTGTCTTCAACATTTAACTGACTTGTACCCATTGGTATAAATTCAAAACCTATATAACACGTGGGCCCACATACACACACACACACGCGCACCTAAAGCCGGCAAACTCAAAATTACTTAAAACCAAATAAAACGATGCAGGCCTGGTTCATGGCTAGCGTACGTGGAGGCCCAAAACACACTGGCCGTTTCACTCCTTAATGAGCCAAAATAAAATGAGTGGTACCTTAGTATTTTGGTTGCTGGTTTGTAATCCAACAGTCAGGTAATTGCTCTGAAGCAGATCCTTCTCACCTCACCGGCACAGCAGAGTCCACCGTCTCCTCGCTCACCTCGCTTCCAGAACAGGTACAGATGAGGCTCCGTCAATCCTCGAGCAGGGTATTTACTCCGTTCACGGGCTGAAAACAGTCTTTCCCCTCTCGCACAGTTCAACTGGGTTAGTCCAACTATATGCAAACAGTCTGTACACTTGTGGTGTGCTGACTCACTGCTATCAAGCTCGTTAGCTTAGCCGTAGCACACGCGCTAACGCTCGGGCTAACATTAGCATACGGGCCACGGTCATACACAGTCAGTGACAGTAGAATTGGCAATCGCTCTCGTCCTTGCGACAGGAAGAACTTGTGCTCTAGCAACAGATTGTCGAGCAGACAGTCCCGTAAGAAACACAAGAATCCCCGCTTCTGTGTATTTAGCCTTAAAACTCGCTTCCCTCCTGTTCCGACACGCTCGTTCTTAGCTCCTCTCTTTCTCTCTCTCTCTGCCGTACTGTTGACCCTCCCTCTACCGTCTGCTCCTGATGCATTAACCCCATAAATGCTGGTTCAAACCGTTCTTCGTCACACTTCACATTTTTAAAACATAACCAAACAAACAAATCACAGTATTAAATGTATTTAAACTAGGGGTGGGACTCTATTAAAAAAATTAGTCGAATTAATTACAAGCTTTGTAATTAATTAATCGAAATTAATCGCATTTTAATCGCATTTCAGTATTTGACATGAGAAATATTAATTTAAGATTGGTTGATGAATGAATCAATATACATAAGCTAACAGACCGGGTGTTTTGTGTCGAAAACGCCTAAAAATGTACTCAAATCTTTAAGTTAAAGCTGTTCCTAAACCCTTAGGACTATGTGTAAAAGCTTGGGCATTTTGGAAAGGTAACATTCTATATTTTTTAATACAAAAGTAAGATTTCCTCTAAGTGTAACTATCAGAAAGTTATTCTCTTTTGAACAGACAGATTTGAAGATTTTTTTTTCTCGCCTAGATTTAAAAAAAAAAGAAAAAAGAGTGCAGACAGTTGAATTTGGTACTTATGGACTGAAACACATCAAGATTGCAAAGAATAAGGTCTTGGCTATTCCCATTTGAAATTTGAAAGCAATAGCTGTAAAATTGAGCATTTTACAGCCTATTCCATAAGGTATATGTTGTGCGGTTTTTCAGAGAGACATTTTCGGACACTTGGACAACCATGAAATATGCAATAACTTCTGAATGCTTCATCTTACAGACATCAATGAGGGCTCTAATGAAAGCTTACACTTAGAGGAATTAGAATATAGAGCCAAAGCCACTCTCCCTGTTTTAGAAATTCATATTTTATCATAAAAGCAATAAAGTGTACACTAAACGTGTGCATTATAAAAAGTAGTCCAAACCAGTGCTATAGTAAACAAACATTTTAATAAACACACAAATATTACTATATATACTATATACATACTATATTTTAAATAAAAATATTAAAACTATTTACATACTCATGGCACATCATTATTTTAATTGTTGATTTCTATGTGCAGTCATCGCCGTCTACAACGGCATGATACACACTTGACTGGAGTTTTTTCATGGCATTATAGCCTTTTATAATCTTTCCATAGTCTGTTGGCAATGTTTTAAACAAAAAAAACCCATCAAAACAGCAATAGCACACATAAAACAACTTCTGGACAGGAGTGGTCAGTTTTCCTGTAATCTCTCATCTCTCATTCGAAGGGTGCTGAGAATTACAGACTTTAAAAACACCCCTTAAAGTACACATCCACGTGTTCAGAGTTTCATTGGCTAAGCGTCTGTAGCGTTATTTTTATTCTGGGAGCTGATATGTTGGATCTTCCGTCAGTCAAAGAGGGGCAGATCTTGTGGTAGTCTGTAACAGTCCATTGGCTGTTCCTCGCTACAGACAGCCCTCAAAGTGTCCCAGTTGGTCAAGTTAGGTGTCAATCAAAGCCTAAGACCCTCAGCTTCCATCTTGGATATTGTTTTAGCCGTTCAGCAGGAGCTACGAGGCTACAGTAGGCTATACATTGTGATTACGATTCTTCAAGAAAGTTTTAGGCTCGGTATTGGTGCCCTTGTGGATACGACTCGTGTTTTTGACCTCATGGATGTATTGAATTATATTCACTGGACTGTTATGGACAGAATGATGCCAAATATGTGGAGAATTATGAAGATTTGGTCACGAGACGAGCATTCGAACGGTAGGAAAATCATATTACTAGCTCCGGCTATGTGCTTATATTACTGTGCGCTGTATATGCTGTGATTTCGGAAACTGGGAATGATATACATGGTTAGAAAGAGGAGATCTGTAGCTTTCTTTAGATGTGTGGTATGTGTGTTTTGACCAATCAGGGACCGAGTAATTTGACTGTCTATTTAGAAATATTTAGAAGTGCTGCGTGACGGCCCCGGATCGGGCCGCCATCGATTATAGGGTTAAACTTAAAAATTTAGTTTATTTTCCCACCAGTCTACTACACAGAACAACGAAGGGTGGAAGTGCTCCTGTGATAAGCAAACTCCTGAAATTAAAGTTAAGCATCATAACTGGATAGTTTTATTCAACATTAATGTCTCACTTAATATAGTTGGAAATTAATCATTCTCTCAGCTGTATTCCTTGATGTTGAAATGTGTTATGCTTGTTTTAACAGCATGACACACACTTAAAATTAAGCCACAAAAAGGAGAAAAAGTTCGTTCTCCGTTTAACCAGCTGCTTTTACACAGCTGTGCTTCGCACTCACGGTTGTTAGGCGACATGAGCTACACAGAGGTGAGGGCAGGTGACGCTGATATGAAGGCTAGCCACTCACGTCCTCCCTTTGCGGTCTTCGTGGGCTCTAAAGGACGTGGGCCGGGTCCTTCGCAGGATGCGGCCACTGAATTTGGACATTGTCCGTCGATATAATCTGTATGCCTGGAACTCGTGCACTGAGAAACGTTCCACGGTGCAAAGTGCGTTAAAATGCGTTAAAATTTTTAATTCGTTAATTTCCCCGTAATTAATTAATCGAAATTAACGCATTAAAGTCCCGGCCCTAATTTAAACCTTTCATTACATAAATGACAGTTTTTAATTGACCCATTTATATATTAACTGGATTTGAACAGTTAATAT
Source organism: Amphilophus citrinellus (assembly GCA_013435755.1). Lineage (NCBI taxonomy): Eukaryota > Metazoa > Chordata > Actinopteri > Cichliformes > Cichlidae > Amphilophus > Amphilophus citrinellus. The sequence continues at coordinate 61,524,966 of CM024194.1, read as the reverse complement.
ATATTTGAACGCTTTTAAACTAAACCAAAAACATTTTCTAACCGGGTTACATTATGAAAACACTAAACATGAAAAACATGTTTCTAATAATGGACATTTGAATTGATAAAGGATCAGGCAGGAAGTATCATTTGAAACCTTCAACATTTGAACTGAACCTTAAAAACCATTAACTGCCAACATCTGTTCTACTATGTTATTGTGCTCAGGTTATGAATGCAGTGTTGCACAGGTAAGTGCAGCCAGGTAAAGGTGTTTCCATTGTCCTGAGAGGGACTCAGAGGATCAACAGCTTCTCTAAGTGCAGCCATACCATGTGGCTCCAGGGGGCGCTGGATGGGTGGTCCAACAACTCCAACAGCAGGCTCTCCTCCCAAACTGTCAGGGTCCCAGATGTCCTGAGTTTGCAGTCCTGTATTAGGCACATGCACGTTGTGTTGGACAAGCTTTCAGTCACATGATTATAGATCAATGAAGCACAGCTGATAATCAGTTTGATGGTCCATCATTTCTACATGCACAGCACTGAATGTGCAGTGGTTTCTACAAATACTTGTTCATCTATGTTTGAATCTTTGCTTCCAGAGCCTGAGAACAAAGCTTGGTACATTTGAGATTTTCATGTAGCTCCAGATTCTCTGCTGCTGCCACAGGATTGTGGGAAAGTCCAATGGACCAAAGCTGATTAGGAGTCAGCTTTGTTCAGGACCAGGGGATGGTTCTCCCAGCCATCTGTGAAGAGGTCAAGGTTCATCTGAAGGCACAAAGACAAACTGGGCACAGAACAAGTGTGGGCTGTCTGAGGGACTGAGTAGATGACGCTCTTCAAGACTGTGAAGCAGCTCGTAATCAGTACTTGTTACTGCCATCCACACGTCACGCCACAAGAGCTCAGCTCTCCAAGTGAAAATCATTTGAATAGTGGACATTCATATATTTTAGGACTAGTTCATGATTTCCTCCATCTTTGATAGGAAACAATTCCAAGTGAAGGATTTCAGTCACTAACCTCTGATTAGGACACTTTTCCCTCAAATGTAGCTGCTTTTCCACAACCACCAACAGTGAACACACAGTGAGCCATCCCAACATTTTCACCTGCTTGGTCTCCTCTAACTCTGAGGGAGATGAAACATCAGATCAGAAATAGAGACACAGTCAAATCCTTTTAGTCCCTAAATCCAAACAGAAAGCTGTCTCACTGGAATGGAAAGCCAAACTTTTCCACAGAGTTCAGAAAGAAGCCGAGCGCAGCTGATGCTTTGTTCTTATTAGCAGCAGCAGGTCCATTATCTAGAGCAGGGCTCACCAAGCTTTCTGACACTGAGAGCTACTTCAAGGGTACGAGCAACACCACTTTGATCCAGAACAGTAACAAAGTTACACAGTTCACCTTCATTAATGACAATAATAAAAACACATCTGCAGAGACTGATCATGTTAGTGTTATTCATTCCTCACAAGAAATATTCATGACAAAAATATCTTTCAAATGCAGCAGCATTTATTTCTGTTCATCAATTGGAGCATTTGCAGGTCAGTCAGCACATCTGATCATTTTGTCAAACTTTGACTGTTTTGTATGAACACATTCAGCATTTTAAGCAGTTCTATTTTGGACAAATTAACACCTCTAACAATTTAGAGGAAATCATGAACTATCACATCAAACCTTTATCAAATCTGAAACACATCATGAACTCTGTCTCATGTTTCTACAAATGATCAGTTCTGTCATTGATCACCACATTTGTACTAATCACCAAATCAGAAGCATTTGAACAAATGATTCCATCTCTTACAGTTTTTGAACCAATGATTTTTCACATTGTTGCACAATATTTAACAGCACTACAGTCTCACTGACAGCATCTTTGTAAATGTGAGTCAGTGGGAAGCCTGGCAGTGCATGCTGTTTGCTAGTGTTCTGTAAGCTGGGTGATAATCTGACACTGCAGCTCTGAGTGAGTGTTGGAGATGTGCATCAGTAAGGTGTGTTCTCTGTTTGTTCTTGATGAAGTTCATGTCAGAAAAAGCTGATTCACAGAGACAGGCTCAACCAAAAAGGCATCTTTCACAGCTGCTGTGCATCCATCTGTGGACTTTTCTGGATCTACAAGGCACCAAAAGTTTGCTGCACCCTGATGGGCTTTGAGGTGGAGCTCATTTTGCAGCGTTAGGATTTCAGTTTCTGTCCAGCATCAAGTTCAACGTTGCACTGAGCTGCTCAGCAGTGCGTGTCATGTCCACGTGCATGAAAGGATCTGAAATGAAGGACACACATGGCTCAAGCTGATCGAAGTCCCTAAAGCTGTTCTCAAACTCTTGCCCAGGTCTGTTTCTGACTTCAGTTCCTCTCTGCAGCTTTGTCAAAGCCCCAGATGCACAAACATGGTCACTGAGCACTGACTGCACAGAGGGGAAAGTGCAGGACTTTTTTCTCTGGAAATGCACAGAGAAAATGTTCATCTGAGCTTGAAATGCTTTCACAGCACTTATCATGTCAGCAGCAGTCTGACCTTTACCTTGCAGCTCACAGTTCAAATGGTTCAGCTTCCCAGTGATATCAGTTAAAGGTCGAGTATCCCCTCAGTGTCCTGGAGCAGGGAGGTGTCTTCCCCCTTGGTTTCCATCAACTCTTTGATTTCAGCCCAAAGTGACAAAAACGCTGTAAAACTCGTCCCTGCTGAGCCATCGGATTCCTGTGTGTAGCAGCAGGTCACCATATTCAGCTGGAAGTTCCTCCAATAGCACCTTGAAGATCCTGTGCTGTTTGGCTTTGGAGCGATGCTGTTTATGACCTTCATGACGGGGGGACTTTTGCACATATCTCCTGCTGATGGATGACGCAGTGATCATGTAGACATTTGGGGAAGTCTGTGTCTCTTTTGCATTGTGCAGTGAAGCCTGCATGTCGGCCTGTCATGGCGGGACCGTCTGTAGCTTTTCCACTGGAAGCTTTTTGTCCACAAAAACACTTTTCACTGCGTTATAGACGTCAGCTCTCTGCGTCGTTGTCTTCAGGAGTGTCAGGAGGTCTTCTTTTGGAGAGAAATCATCAAACACCATCCGGATAAACACGATCAGCTGGGATGTACTGCTGTTATCCACAGACTGATCACACTGGATGCTGAACCGCCTGCACTTCATTAGATCCTGGTCCAGCTGCTCTGTCAAACTCTCGGACATCGCCGACACTCTTCTAACCTTCGCACTCGCCCCCAGTTGGACATCGGAGAGCGTGGAGATGGCATCGGGACCGTTCTTCTCGTCTCTGAAGAGAGTGTTTGAATCATCATCGTCCTCCTTTCAGCACCTCCCATCGGAATAGGCTTTCTTTTTGTTGGTCAAAAATGTGCAGCTCTAAACGAAGCTTCAGCTGCTTTTTGGGACTTTCTCAGCGGGAAAAAAGACTGCTGTCTGCTCAAAGCTGCCTTTAACTCACGGCCTTTTTCTGCCCGTAGCGCTGCCAGGTGGGTAGTTAGCGTGGAAGCTTGCGTGACATGTACTGAAGTGTCTCTCCACATTGTGCCGCTTTGCCGTGGCCACAGTCAAATAAGACCTCCGCACTTTTCCTTCACTGTGGTGAAAAAGAGCTCTTCCTCCCAGTCACAGTGAAAAGGAGAAACTTTCTTTGGCTTTGCTGCCACATTTTTCTTTGGGGTAAAAACCACACCTAGCTCCCCATCGGAGCTACGCCACTGTTCTTACCTCTGCTCACTAAAAGATGGCAGCTTGGATTACGCACAATATTGAACTTTGACCCCGACAAGGTCCGTGTTCATTTATACAGTTTCTTAAATTAAAATTGTATATTCAATATTTTCAAATCTACATTAATGCAAAGGTTATTTATTCAAAAACAACAACCACACAATTAATTCCAATGTTTAAATGACTAAGTGCTATTTCTAGAACATCTTGCAGGCGTCACACATGGTCCACGCGGGCGAACAGGTGCCCACGGGCCCCGTGTTGGCTACCTGTGATCTAGAGCATGGTAACATCCACAGTCACATCTGCCAAAAGTAATGGAATCAGGTTCAAATCTATCTGTAAATGTAATGGACTGAGGCATTCCTAAACTTGGGAAAAAGGTGTGAAATGTTGAGCTTTGGTGAATAACCGTCAGTCCCAGCAAAGAGAACAAAGTCATATCTGAGAAAAGAAAAAGCTTTTCAGAAACATCATCAACTTTTTCAATTACACTTCACCCCAAATCAAACCCAGATTTCCCCGTGCCTGTAGATCAATGTATCCATGGACACTGTATCAATGCCTTTGACTTACACTATATATAATAAAGGTATTGATCATGTGCAGCTCAAAGCACAATCAAATAAACTGCATTAACTGTGCCCCCTTCAATAGAGCTGTAATGTTAGCCATCAGCACCTTTATTTGATCATGTTGACAGCAGAAAAAAATATGAAATGGGTCCCAACAAGTTTTTGTTTGTTCCAATTTTTAGTAATTGGTCTTTCTGTAATGAAACACATGAATTTTTCTGGCTATTTTGGCCACTATAATCTAATGACATTACCTGTAAAAGTAGGAAACTCAGAGCAGAACATTGCACACTGAACATGGTGGATATATAAAGCACAGAAACATACACTATACACAAGGTTCCCTGATAGGTTTGTGGTTTGTATCCACATGAACAGTGAGTGGGACCTTTGACAGAGTGTGTTCTTCTAGCAGCACGGCCTAAATGAGTCATTGTCTCCAGAATCCCTGCAGCATCCACCCTGTGCAGAGATGCTGAAACCTGCCCCCACCTGGCACGCTGTCCCACTGCCTGCAGCTCTCCCTTCATCATTCTATAGCCTCTGTGTGGCATCCTCACTTTAACCCAGCCAACAAGGCTGTCCAGCTCCTCATCTGTGAGACCACTGTATGATCTCCTCACTGAGAGTCCAAACTCACGCATCCACCCAAACACTGTTCTTCTGCTGACAGCCAGCAGCTCGGCTATACTGGGGATGGACAGCTGCATGTTGGTGAGCTATTCAAGAGCGTCTCTACAAATCAGTTTGGACTGTCCTGTAACAGTGTGAAGAAGCTCTATATTAGTGGAAGTTTGAGCTCTCTCCTGTTCCTGCAGATGAAGAAGTCTGAATAAATCTGATGAGGCAACAACAACAACATCTTGTGGCAGTTCAAATCCATTTGTAAAGACTGAATAAGTCTCATTTCATGGCTCCAAACAAAGCGGAAATGATCTCAATCCAAAGGCTGATGTTGCAGAGCTTCCTGGAGCCTTCTGAGCAGCCTCTGCATCAACTGTCTCCCAGGCAACGGAGCCCAAAAGCAACAAAATCCTGCAAATGAATGAAGATACACATCTGTGCTCCTGTTTGACACAATAGATGAATATGATACTGTTACATATACCAGAGCAATACACACTGTGAATGACTGCAATACTCAGTACAGCTTTTTAATGAAGAAACGATTTTTCTTGAACTTTAATGAAGGAGGACGTCCTCCACATACACATTACTATGAATGTCACGGTAAGTACTTTAAACAGAAGACGACAGCACCAATACTAAGGAGACAAAACCAGATTCAATCAACATGGATCAAAGATCAAAGTTAGAGGAGCAGCTGAAGAACAAAAAGCTGTGATCATTAAAGAACTTTGAGCTTTGGAGAAACATCACAAATGTTCACAATGATGAGAGCTTCATCCAAACCATCATTTCCATCAGGAAGCCACAACAGTCTACTATACATATAACAATGGAACAAGAATCACTTTGCTCTGTTTGCTCCAAATGAACTCTGTCCATCAATGAAGAGTGACTGACTGTGATGGCATTGGGATGGATTTAGTCCCAGACATCATTGACTGTATGATGAAAGCATTCAGCAACAATCTGTCATTAATGATGGTTTATTGTGTGGAAAGATTGAAACAGCTGCTCACAAACTACAGCCCATCTCTGCTCCCACAGCTCTCTGACAGACTGGAAACAAGATCTGACAGCAGATTGTTGGACTGAGTCCAAACACAGTGTGCTCTATGAGCAGCAGCATGGAGATCACATCCATGCTGATAGGATCATATTGGAGTTCTGTTTCCAAGTGCTGCTTTAAGCCTCTGATTGAATGGAACAGAAATCAGGTCCATTTAAAGGCTCCAATCAGACTGCAGTCTGTGAGAGCATTTAAAGCAGCAACAGTTTCCTGAGTCGTCTCACCTTTGTCATTGTTGCTGATCCAACTGAAGGCAGCAACAAGAAGGCAGCTGGTGGTTTTCCATCAGAGGACAGGAGACATGAAGGTGCAGGATGAGGAGAGAAAGAGCAGCAGAAAGATGGAGCAGAGCTCATTGACCATGATAAGAACACTGATCAGCAGAAGCTGGAAGGGAACCTGCAACCTTCCATTTGGAGTTTCTCACTGAGCCTACTGAGGTATTCAGCTGCTCTGCACCACCAGCATCCACCACATCATTGTGGAGGTGTGACTGTGTGAGTGACAGCAACTATTAAAAAGGGCCAAACAAGAAGCTGAAAGCTGGATTTGAACCTGCAACCTCTCTCTTTGGATCCACACCCTGAAGCCTGGGAGCTGTCCAGCAGCTGCTCCCCTGATAATGAATCTGACTGAAGGAGGCGCCAAATCAAAGGTGCAAATGTTCCCAATGAGAAAGAAAAGAAACGCCAAACTCACTGAAACCAAAGGAGCAAAAACCAAAACAATGGAGCAAAAATGGCAAAAAGACACAAACAGAAAGGTTGTTGATGCAAATGAAGGCGAGTCCACATGAATCTGCTGATAGAAACATGAAGCTGTGCTTGTGTGTCTGTGTGCTGACAGCTGTAACACACTCACAGCCTGACCTCTGACAGCAACATAAAGAGCAGAGCCTCCATTTGAAGCTGCATTCACACTAAATCATCATCATTTCTTCTTCAGGAACTTGAAGCTGTTTCTCACATTAGACAAAGTGACAGTGTTTCTATCAGAGCTGCATTTGAATTCTCATTAGCAGCACTGTCATCTTTGTGAGGCACATTTCCACTAAACTCACTAAAGATGCTAAATGTTCCCTCAGGAGTCAGCAGCTGAATGAAGACGTGATGCTGATCCAGCTTTAAACAAACCAGAGCGCTGAAAACATCTGAAGCTTTAGACACTTTGTTACCAGCAGCCTGTTACACACACACATCATTTGTTCCCATTTCTTTGGTCGATCCATGAAAAATGCCAAAGATAACACAGTTTGACACACATCAAATAGTCTCTGTGCAGCAACAAGGTGATCATCACAGAGATATGAGCTGCAGACTTGGACCATCTCAGCATGGTGTGCAGTGTGTCCTTTGGAAATGGAGGAAAGTGGACAAGTGGAGGAGCAAAGAAGAAGAAGAGCTTTGAATGGCTGATGTTGATTCCAGATGTGTCTCTGCTAACTGTGAGCAGCACACAGTTTATCCACTGCTGCAGGAGCTCGTTTTACTGGGACAAACTGGATGCTGCGACGTGTTGCTCGTTTCAAAACACTTCGTGTCAGCTGTGTTCATTAAAGTGACATCGTGCAGTTTGTGTTTGCACCTCCAGAGGGCGACAAATCAGCACAGACAGAGAGCTCCATTCAAACTTTGCTGCCATCAGTAATAATTCTTCAAATATGATCATCAGTGTTTGAGCAGCTATGATATCAGGGACCATCTAGACCTTTGTGACAATACTGAACATGTTTGACCCTCCTTCAAGATCATGTGATCCACTCTCAGTCTGCACTTTCATTGATGAGCTCAACATGTTCAAATGTGCTTTGAAGAAGCTTCAATCAAATCAAGCTTTGATCACAGGATTCATGTGAGCAGCAGATCAACTTTACAAACAATCAGTGGATTTATCTTCTGTTTGACATCAACTTTGATCACTTAGAGCATCTGAAGGACCTTTTTTCTAAGTTCTCACTAACATCTCAGATGGTTTCAGATCCCTGCTGTTCCCCACCTGCCCTGTAGGGGGCCTCAGTGAGTTCCCACTGTTTCCACTCACCTGATCCCCTCATCCATCAGCACACCTGCTCTTTTTACTCCGACTCTGAGCCAGTCTGAGCAGTCAGACCACATATTTTTGGAGTGAACACATGAAGGTGTGGCTCTATCACACTCTGCAGGTGGAGCCCCGCCTCCTTCCAGGAAGCAGCTCACCTGTGTGTCAGTGTTTAGTGTCCAGGTGTGGAGCGGAGCTTCTTCTTCTTTGGCTCTGTTTGCAGAAACTGTAAGTTTTTATTTTTCTATTTTATTTTATTTAACCTTTATTTAACCATGCAGGAAAAAAACACATTGAGATTAAAATCTCTTTTTCCAGAGTGTCCTGGGCCTGACAAATGTAAACAGGAACAGGAAACAGCCATACAAGTCACCGGGATAAATGAGACACAAACATGTCATTAAAAATGAAACATCTACAGCTCATTCTGGTCATTTGCAGGTTATTTAAAATTGCCTTAAACTCACATATTGAGACCAGGTCCTGAAGTTTGAGGTTGAATTTCCTTCCATGTTGAAGGAGCGATGAATAGGAACGCTTTCTGCTTGTCTCAGTCCTGACCTTAGGAACAGACAACAACAAACCATCCTGAGACCTCAGAGTGTAAGGACCTGATCTGTTCTGTTGCAAGTGGTTCTGAAGGTAGGAGGGAAGCAGAGCTAGTACACACTTAAGAACACACCAATGTTTGAATCTGCCAACCTTAAGGGAGGGCCATGCCACACCGTCCTACAGCAAACAATGATGAGTAAGAGCCTTAGAGTTTCAGATCAATCTTAATGCTCCATGATACACAGTATCAAGAACATGTAGACTCTTTGATGAAGCATGTACAGAACATCTCAGAGCAGTAGCCGGGTCAGACCTGCAGCTGCAGGGTTTTGATGCTGATCTGAGAACAGTTCAATGATGCGGTCATCCCTCGTGGTGCTCGCAGCTTCGCTTTCATCGGCCCTAAAGGGAAATTAGCCGTGCGGCCGAGCCAGAACAAAAACATGTAGAAAACAGAGACGCAGACGCTCAGAGGAAGACAGGAAATAACCTCTGACCCCCCTCCTCCTTTCAGGGCGGAGCCTGCTGGAGTGCGATGGCTGAGCCCAGGTCTGAGGAAGTGTAAGTGTGTTTTTAATGTGATTGATGAAAACAAAGCAGCACACATTCAACCATCTTCAAACTGTCACATCACTCATTCACATCTCTGATGTCAGGAGTCATCATCAAAGTGTCAATCAATGAACAGATGATGGATCAATAACTGCAGCTGGATTGTGTTTGTTCTCTCCATCAGATTCCTGTCAACTCACAATCGACACAAACACAGTGAACACAGAGCTACAACTGTCTGACAACAACAGGAAGGTGACATATGTGGAGGAGGTTCAGTCATATCCTGATCATCCAGACAGGTTTGATTATTATCCTCAGCTGCTGTGTAGAAATGGTCTGACTGGTCGCTGTTACTGGGAGGTCGAGTGGAGAGGAGACGTTTATATATCAGTGAGTCACAGAAGAATCAGAAGGAAAGGAGGCAGTGATGACTGTTGGTTTGGACACAATGATCAGTCCTGGAGTCTGAGCTGCTCTGATGGTCGTCCTCAGTTTGTCATTCACAATGACAGACAAACATCCATCTCTTCCTCCTCCTCCTCCTCCTCCTCCTCCTCCTCCTCCTCCGTCTCTATCAGAGTAGCAGTGTATGTGGACTGTCCTGCTGGCACTCTGTCCTTCTACAGAGTCTCCTCTGACACTCTGATCCACCTCCACACCTTCAACACCACATTCACTGAACCTCTTTATCCTGGGTTTATGTTCTGGTCTCCTGGTTCCTCAGTGTGTGTGTGCTGAGCTGAGTGTAAAGAGCGTCCTCCTGTTAGAGAAACACTCTGACTGTTGAACAGATAGTTCAGTCTGTACATGTCTGTCTCTTTCACTCACAAACACGTTTTCACATTCATGGATTCAATCAGTTGATGTTTGAAACTGTTCTCAATGATTCCTTGTAAACTTCTTCCTCTTCAGTCCTTTAAAGATGGAAGCTGCCATTATTCCAGGATCCACATGTTGTTTTTCTGTCTTTGTCCACTCAAAGCTTCACAGTGAATATCAGGATGTTGTGTTTCTCTGAAGCTCACTTCACAACCAGCTCCTCTGCATTTTCAACAAGTCTGAGCTCATTCAAATCCATCCAAATCTTTGATTTCTCTTTCTTAATGCCATTTTTCCAACCTCTCCACATGCTCTTACTGTTGGACTCATTTTTGGAAGCTGTGATGGAAGCAGGACAGGAAGGAAGCTCTCAGCAGGAGCACCTTTTCACAATAAGAGCACATTTGCATGCTTTTTGCTTTTGAACTGATCCAATGACATCAATATGGAAGTTCATGTTTCTCAGATGTTGATGTGCAGCTCTGATGTCACTAACATCTCCTTGAAGTCTTCATTGATGGTGATTTGTGGCCCTCTGCTGGTGAGAAGATGAACTGCATGAAGTGTTTGAAATGAGCTTTTTCTCATTGGACTGCTGACTGCTGTTAACCACACTGAGACCAACACTGATGTCTTCAACACAAACACTGATGTGGATGAACAGTCACTAAAGACTATTAATGTCTATTTGTGTCTTTAACATGTTTGTGTTTGTCACAGAGAAACTCTGGATTGGATTTCTGGATCTTTGCTCTTTTCCCTGCAGTTCGTTCCCACAATGACTCCATGATGGAAATCTCTAATAAACTCATCCAATGAACAGCATGTCTCCCAGTGTTTGTGTGTCCTTTGTGCTCTTCTCCTTGTATCCAGTCTCTGCTGCTGTGCTGCACTCACTCACAGATCAGAGGACATGTACAGTTATCCCAGCGACACCAGGAGGAGACAAATGTTTGGCTTCATTTACAAACAACAATCTCAGCTATGGATTCAAACAGCAGCAAATATGCAAATGAATCCTATTCAGGCTCCACCTTTGACCTTTTCTTTTCCTTCCAAAGGTCAGAGCACTGGGAAGCGTCATGTTGGCTTTCTTCCAAATCAGAAGCTTGAAGCTTTAAGTCTTTTAACTTTACAAGCCATCTGTTACACCATCTGTATCAAACGAATCTGACTATAACTAAATATGTTTTATAGTAAATGCTGTATAAATATAACTGAGAAAATAAGCTCTCATTAAGAGCAAAATAGAGCAATTTCAGACCTTATGGAATTATGGGAGGTGCTTATCTGCCTAATTTGCCTAATTTGTGACATAGATGGTACAAACCAAAAAAGCACCCTGGAATGAGCTTTGTTTCTTTCAGTTTTGCAGGGCACATCTCCATGTCATCCTATGACTATTCATATTGGTCATTATTTTTATCTGCTCTTTATTCTTCATCACAAAGGGATGCTCTGTGAAATGCTTATAACAACAATATAGGCTAAACATCTAATATTATGTTATGGATGTAAAGTACATTGAGCCCTTTGTAATTTCTCAAACTGATGGAGCAACACAGTGATGAGATCATTGTTTATAATAGTGAGTGCAGGTTGTGGGTGAGCCACGTGGCTTTGTCTAATAATGGTCTCAGTATTGTACATGAAAGAAGAAAACTCAGACACTCTTATTTATCTTTCATTTTTAGGCAAACTTAAAGATATTAAGCTAAAATGTTCCTCATTAGGAGAAGCAGAGAAGAACAATGAGGAGGCAGCGGCTCTTAAAGCTGAAGGAAAAACAGCATCTTAGCTCTGAGATGAGGGAGCTTAAAGTGAAAAAGCTCCTCAAGCAGCTCAAGTCTGAGGTTTGCCATCCATGCTGGGAACTGTTGGTATCATATAATTAAAGATGCTTTTCGGCCATTCTCACATGAACGAGACACGATTATTTAATGGAAAAATGTAACTAAACATTCAAAATGTTGTCATGTTTAAGTAGATTCCTGTACTGATCATGTGCTGAACATTATAAGACATTCAGTTAATAATGATAATTTTGCTCCATCACTGACAGCTGCACAGTTTCATAAACAAATCTTTATATCAGTGACATTGTGGAATTGGTTTGAAGTTTACACCCATTTTCTTTGCAGTACTTAGTATCAGTGTGTACAGGTACCTTTGAGTGTTAATGAAAATGTCTGAACTGTTATATTTTTATGAATGCTTAATATTTATGCATGCCTTTTTGTCCTAAACATTGTTAAAGGTATCCAGTCTGGAGAAGCTGGGGTGGAAACAGCTGTTCTGTCATTTGACTGTCAGAGATCCAACTTAAAGTCCATGAAGTGAGCAGCAAAGGAGCCGCTGCTTTTCTCGATTCAACACACACACTAAACAGTTTTGCTTTTTAAAGGCTGGCACACACACACACACACACACACTGATAAACCCAAACTTGTCATATGGCACAGTTAACTCCCCATTTACAGTGTTTTTCCAGTGGATTTCCAGGAAGCTCCTCGACTGCTTTCAAAGAGCCAGTTGATGCCTTTGCTAAGAAGGTGATGAAAATATTCAACAAAAAATACAGTAAGCATGATTTATAATACTATAACAATTTTAGACTCATTCAATAACTGTTATTCAACATGTGTCTTTGCACATATTGTTCTGAAATGCAGTGAACAGTCACAGTATCATGAATAACATCTGCTCTGTAGTCTGATTATTGTCTGGTGTGTCCTGAGCTGTGAATGTTTATAACATTTGATAAATGTCTGTATTTAATCTTAGATGAGGCTGGTGGTATTGGCAGGGTACCGTACCAGTCTCTATAAAATCATAGCAGCACCATAAATGCTGTTGGGCTTCCTGATGGCCTGACCCTGAAAAAGGAAGAAAACAGTTAGAAGCCATTTTAAAGTCTGCAGAGTAGAGTTCATTTCAAGGTAAGTGGTTCATATATAGACTATGTATGAACGTCATCTGTCCATAGAGTACCTTTAAGCATGTACTGTATGGCTACATGTTGAACTTGTGCATTCATAGTACACTGTGTTTATCTGTAGCCTGATAAGCAGCTCAGCAGTTTGTCATATTCTATAAGTAAAGCTAAAGTGAACTTGAAATTGGAAATACTTAAACATATGGAATCAAAAACCAAAAAGATGTATGGCTTTAATATATAAATGAGCTTCCTCTCATTGGCTGGCCTCTCCTTAAGAGATAGGGTGGGGAATGCAGCCGTTTGGGAGGGGCTCAGAGTAGAGCCACTACTCCTCCACATTGAGAGGAGTCAGTTGAGGTGGTTTGGTCATTTGACTAGGATGCCTCCTGGGCGCCTCTTGGGTGAGGTGTTCTGGGCATGTCCTACCGGGAGGAGGCCCTGAAGCAAACCCAGGACACACTGAAGAGATTATATCTCTCAGCTGCCCTGGGAACGCCTTGGGGTCCCTCCGGATGAGCTGGTGGAGGTGGCTGGGGAGAGGGAAGTCTCGGCTTCTCTGCTTAGGCCAGGGCTCTTCAACTCCAGGCCTCGAGGTCCGGTGTCCTGCAGGTTTTAGATGTGTCCCTGATCCAACGCACCTGAATCAAATGGCTGAATGACCTCCTCAGTATGCAGTCAAGTTCTCCAGAGTCCTGCTAATGACTTCTATCTTTGACTCAGGTGTGTTGAAGCAGAGACACATCTAAAACCTGCAGCACACCGGACCTCGAGGCCTGGCTTTGGCTGCTGCCCCGCGACCCAGCCCTGGATAAGCGGAAGAAAATGGATGGATGGATGGATTTAATATGTCACTGGACAGAAATGGATACAATCTCAGATGTAAAATACATTTATTTTGATTAACCAAGCAGTGATGGTCAGCTCTGTCAACCTGTTCAGTTTGTACCCCACGTCAGCACCTGTTTGTTTTCAGCTTCTCCAAAACATTACTGTAAAATAAATCTTTTTGTATTGAAACTCTATTTGGCAAACAGAAGACATCTGAACATGATCCTTATCATTATCAGTCACAATTAAACTGTTTTTAGTAGCTAGAAGTTTTGTCTCCTGTTTAGTGGATTCTAAAAATAATAAAATCTATTCTGTTTCAATTTTATTTATGTAGCACAAAATCACAACACTCACCTGAAGGTGCTTTATATTGTAAGGTAAAGATGCAACAATAACAGATCAAATTATTACCTAAATCCCAGTGTTTTTTTAATAATATTAACAAAATGTCAGTTTTTATAAATAGTACAGGTATAATGTGGTCTGACACTATATTTTGGATTTTGTTGCAGACAGTGTTTTTCTTCACTGTAGATTCTTGAACACTTGAGTTTTTGGACACTTTGTGCTGAAGAGGCAGCTGAAACATCTGGTACTGTTGTGGTGATGCTCCAGAGGGTATGTCTGCACACTTAGTAAGCTTTGATGTTTTACATCTGTGACATTTCAATATTGGTACATTTCTTAGGTATAACTGGGTGCTACATTTTGGGGTCGCTGACGTGGTTCTCACCCCCAGGGTCAGAGCCTTAATGCTAGAACACAAATATATCATTCTTCATTAAAGATTCTCAGCCCACACTATAGGACATAATAAGTTTTTGGCTCATAATTAAACACTTACATATATAACACTTAAATAGGAGCAGAAAAGATGAAACAAACACATTACTCCTGTTATTGGCAGCATCTCAGTCAGTATATTAATTCACATAACCACATGTTTAGGACCGTTGCTGATATTTATTAGCACAACCCATGGGCTGAAGCTGTCAACAGGACTAGACAAACCTAAACTTACCATGGACTGTATCCACAGGGACAGTGAATTATTGTGAGTGATAATTAAGTTGGTTTATTTATATATATATATATATATATATATATATATATATATATATATATATATATATATATATATATATATATATTTATTTTTTTTTTTTTGTTTGTTTTTTGCCCTAATCAAACTTTTTGTCAGTTGAATTATACATGATACAGAATGTGTATAGCTGCCTGTGTGACAGTTTTATGCATATGATTCATATAATATGCTTAGAGACTTCCAAAACAATGTAAATAACATTGTAATTTTGTGTTTCATTTGGATCAGGCACTGAGAGTGGAAATCAGACACTAACTGTGGAAGAAATCTTTGAGGCACTGTGTGGAAATGTGTTTCTTGTATGTGTACAATTTGTCAAAAAGTATTTGTTAATCAATTTGTGAATGCCTGCCAGATGGGTTGTTTAGGGCTCCCCACCAGAGTTCGACCCCAGGGCAGACCCAGGAGACACCAGAGGTTGGGAAGACATTGGTATTGCCTTGGAAGTCCTGGTAGATGTAGTGAGATAGAACAAGGTCTGGATAGCTTTGCCCCACTGACTCAGATCCAGAGAAGTGGTGGAACACAGATCTATAAATGGGTGGATATCAGCTCATTGCACACAGTGAGGTCATTGTGTCTTAGATTTCTAACTTTCTGATAAATTCATAACTTGAAACAGCTGTTTGTAAATTCATAATTCTGACAGCTGCATGTATTGTCCCACATTCATCTTAACACTTGCATCTGTGCTTCTTTCAGTTACACTGCTGCTAACCTGTCACATTTTCTTTAGGTGCACACAGCACTGAGGAGCCTGTGGAAAAATCAAGAACTGAGACCGACAGCTGTAGATGGTATGTCTTCAAAGAAAGTAGTGTGTTGTCCATTTTAATATATAATAAATCCAGTATCCTGATCCAACAACCCCACTTTATGTGTTTTTTAGTGGACTCTTACTTTTGCTGCATCTGCCGTGCTCATTTCAACGACAAGCAGAAGAATGCAATGAAGAAATGGTGTGAGTGGCGTCAGTGCTGCCAGCTGTGGTCACACATGTGGGTTCAAAAAGAACATGTGCATTCACTGCCAGAATCACACACCTTAAAGTGCACTTTTAAGTGCTTTAAGATAATGTACTGCCAGGAGTTTACGTTCATACATGTAATGTTGATACTTTGTTCTTCGTAGTTTCTGAAAAAGGATGTTAATACTGAGTTCAAATACAACTTAGATTGTAATACAAAATGTTTGCTTCACAGCACACACAAATATATTACAGCAAAATGTAATTTGCACTGTGAATGGATGCAGATGTGTGTTTCTCTAAGAAAAGTTATTTTGTAGGTGGATTACAGTTTGAAATTCATTTAGATTGTCAAACTACAGAGTACAAATGCATTTTTTCTACAGCAAGTGGAAGCAAGCCATGTGGGTAAGAGGAAGCATCCAAATATGTTAATGTAACAACTGCACATAGGAGGGAATCATTTTATTCTCAGACAATGTTAGAATAGCAACACTCTGCACATACTGATAATAGTGAAGTATTTCAGTCTGTATATTTGGAGATAAAGTATTTCACATCAACATATGTACAGATGAAGGAGGAGCATTTTCTCTGTATGATTTTTATTCTGCAAAACGACTATGTCTATAATATCTGCACCTGATAAGGTTCCATCCATCCATCCATTCACTTCCTCTTATCCTGTTCAGGGTCGCGGGGGGGCTGGAGCCTATCCCAGCTGTCATAGGGTGAGAAGCAGGGTACACCTGAACAGGTCGCCAGCCTGTCACAGGGCCAACACAGAGAGACAGACAACCTTTCACACTCTCATTCACACCTATGGGCAATTAAGTGGAGCCAATTAACCTCTAACCCCAGGAAGTGCCTGATAAGGTTTAAAATTGATGTAGTTTAAAGTCAGGCTTTCAAATGGCTTCATGGCTGCTGTGTATCTGTTCATTTCCTTCCTCAAAATTAAGAAACCTGAAGGTGTGGACCCTCTCCACACACTCTCTGTTGATGTGGAGGGGGGGCTGGGTCAGTCCTGTGCTTCCTGAAGTTTTTGGTTTTCATGGTGTTCAGTGCAGGTTGTTCTCTGTCAGCTTCAGGACCTCCTCTCTGTGGGCTGCCTCATCTCCTCAGCTTTGTGATGATATTCAGAAAATAAAAATAAGTTTATGTATTACTCAGCTGTATGAACGGATTGTAAGGAAAGGACTGTTTTTGTGAGTTTTCTTTGTGCCATCAATTTGTCAGTCTGGATACGTCATGTGACCGGCGTTGCCAGGTCAACAGACTCTTAGAGTTTCTCCACTGAAATAAATTTTTGGCACTTTTGGCGTGAACTGTGGTTTTTGGTTTCATAGTTACTGAATGCAAATGCTGTTTTAGTTGGAATGAATCTATGAGGTCACGTCGCTGTCATGGCCGCTGAGCTGCTGCGTTCGATTCCTGTTTGGGCCTGTTTGCCGTCAGTGGGCTTGGTTCCACTTCAGGCTGTCGGCCGTAATCCAGCACCACTGCTGTTAGAAGAGCCTCTGAAGGTTAAACGTGTAGTTGTGTATTTAATACTACATTTCCAACAGTATGAAGCTGCTAACAGTTACAATGTTTTTGTATCAAATGTATCATCGTCACTGTTCAAGAAATCTAAATAAATAGATCCAGATAAACAGGTTGTCTTTGTGGGACTTTCATTTACATTTTCAAACAGCAATACAGAATGAATCTTACAGTTGTCCATCACACTCATATGATCCAAACTAAACTAGATGGAGTTACCGAGCTGGCCTGACTCCCACATCACTCACATAGTGCCTGCACACATCCCGTTCATGTATGTAATCAAGGTGGAAGTGAGACCCTGCATTACATTTTACTTCGACTGTAAAATTATTTATGCATCTATTCATGTCATCGTTTGTTACTTTAATGTTTCATATAGGCCACCTCACCACTTACATTTATCTTTGTGTCCAAACATTTGACAGGTACTGTACTTCATTTATTTTCCACTGCTCAGTCAGTGATTAATGTGGACTTTAATATCCCCCTTCCCATAGCATTTACAATGTTACATTTATTATTATTACCTTTTATTATGATCATTCTTCTGTGTTGCAAATTAGTAGCAAACAGCACGACATGTTCTCTGAATGTTTTCAAGGAATTTGTGTGATGTCTTCCACTGTAAACACAGATAAGCTGAATCTACTTAAAAAAAACAAGGTAACTCGTTGCCTTAAACTTTTTAAGTAATGAAACAGTTGAATAAGTGCAGCGGACTATGTTCAATGTACTTGAGGCCCTTTTGGAATGCAATGGAAGATCTAAGTTGAATGTACTAATAACAGAGTTTCAGTAACTGAAGATACTTAGTTTAAGCAATCATTCACCCCCCATTTATTTAACTCAGCTTGTTAAGTAAGCACTGCTCCATTACCAGTTGAACTAAATTGTATGTTCTAACTGACCAAACTTATCTTTAATAGTTTGGACAAATTAAAATATGCCATCACATATATTTTTCCACCCAACCCAAACCCCATGCCTTCAGATCCACACAGACACAGGGAGAACATGCAAACTCTGCACAGCAAGGTGAAGGTGGAGTCGAACCCACACAATTAGACAGCTAGTCTAACTGTGAGGCAGCAGTGCTAACCACCACACCACCATGCTGCCTGTAGCAGTGATATTTCTTATGATGTTGAACTGTGTCTGTTTAAATGTATAAACATGATAAAACTGAGCCCTGCTGAACACTGGATTATTAACATTTACAAATAACGTTTGTCCATGGAACAATGAAAATCTGTACAAACAAATATCTACTCTTTCAAACTCCACACAGCAAGAGGCAGGGGCCAAGGTGGAAGTGAACCCTGACCTTTCAGGTGTCATTCTAACTGTAATGCAACGCTGCTAACCACCACGCCACTGTGCTGCTGCTCAGTAGGCCTGTCTGTTAAAAATGATGTCATCTAGATTTTTAGCAGGCGCAAAACCTGATGGTATTAAGTTGTTTGAACTCAAACACATGATTACAATAAAATAGACCATCAAAAAGTACAGTCTACTCAGAATTAATAAGTAATGTTGCAAAATGACAGATATTTAAGTTATATAAATGCAGTTTATTTCAGTAGGAGCTGTTGATTGGACTTAAAAACACAATTACAATAAATAAGGACATGAAACAGTTCAGCTTACTCAGCATTAACAAGTAATGTTCACATACTAGGCCATTTTAAGTAATATGAACTCAATATTTTTAAGTCGAATCAAAATCTGGGTTTACAGTGCACTTATTGTACAGAACTGAGAATCTCAACATTATCAAACATCTACAGGGTTGTGTAAACAGAAACTTATGCACTACTCTGCCTTTGATAATCTGCAAATGATGTTGGTGTTTTCAGCTCAGTAGTTGTACAACTATATCCATATGTTGCCATGGTAACACTTGATGTCAATCCAGACCTGCTGAACTCCAACAGAACACAGTTGGCAGTGATGTTCCTGTCACTTCCTGCTTAAAGGTCATGTGTTGATGTCATATGACAATTAGTCCAGTAAATTCTACGTTTCACCTACAGGACTCACCATAACCCACTGCATGCCGACCATACCTACCAACTCCATCTACCTCAATATATGTATATGCAGGTTTTTATGCAATGTGACCATTAATGTCAGATTTAACTGTTACAAATTTACTCCAAGTCCACTATATCAACATTGAAAACTACGCTGTACATCTTCAGTGATTTGAAGTACAACTATATCCATCCATCCATCCATTCTCTTCCGCTTATCCGGGGCTGGGTCGCAGGGGCAGAAGCCTAAGCAAAGAAGCCCAGGCTTCCCTCTCCCCCAGCCACCTCCTCCAGCTCATTCAGAGGGACCCCAAGGCGTTCCCAGGACACGCTGGAGAGATATAGTCTCTCCAGCGTGTCCTGGGTCTACCACATGGCCTCCTCCCGGTGGGACATGCCCGGAACACCTCACCCAAGAGGCGGCCAGGAGGCATCCTAATCAGATGCCCGAGCCACCTCAACTGGTTCGTTTCGATGTGGAGGAGCAGTGGCTCTACTTTGAGCCCCTCCCGGATGGCCGCACTCCTAACCCTATCTCTAAGATAGAGGCCAGCCACCCTTCAGAGGAAGCTCATTGCTGCCGCTTGTATTTGGGATCTTGTTCTTTTGGTCACTACCCAAAGCTCGTGACCATAGGTGAGGGTAGGAACGTAGATCGACCAATAAATCGAGAGCTTCGCTTTTAGTACAACTATATTAACATCACATTCACATTCATGTTTCTCCCATAAAACATTTTTGACACAACAAAATATCTTGCTGCATTATTTATTTCTCAAATACAACCAATGCATTCATAACGTTGGCCAGTGAAATCAAACAGATGTCTTTTAGCAGGGTGACAGCTGCTCATGTCTGACACAAAACAGACCAAATCCAAGTTCTGTAGACCTGCATCAGTGGAGTTTCTGCTGTCTGAACATGGCATTACTTAGGCACAAGATCTTCATTATCATGACAATATTCACTATTGATTAACATAACTATCATCACCACCACCATTGACAATACTGTCTTCATCATCCTCATCGTCACTGTGACTGTCACAGTAAAACATGCAGATCAGGTGACACGACTGTCTGAGACACAGAATTAGACTGTGTCAGGTAAGCACGTGAAGGCGGAGCAACAGCTGGAATATGATGCTGAAACATCATCGTAGCATTATACAGTTTCCTTTCCAACAGCATAATCCTGTGAACAAGAGCAGCTTTGGAGCTTAGTGTTGTTTATCGATGAATGCAGGTCAGCATGATGCTGGTGGAGGTGCTGAATGACACTGTCCATGTCCCGCTGAAGCAGGAGCTTTCCCTCAGCTGCTCTGGTCTTTAAATGCAACGCATCAATGGCTCGCCTTTGGAATATTGCCTTCTTCTGTCTGAAAGAAATTAGGAAGAAAACTTGGGCACTTTAGTACAACAAAGAAGCACAAATAACAGGATGTAAAAAGTAATTATAAATTGACTGGACACCAGCATTTGAAATATACCCACTTGTTCATCAAGGCATGCGTATAAGGGCGAGGAGACATCACACACATCTTGAAACTCTACTTGTGATGGGAAGATGGTGGACTGAGGTGGCCACTGCAGACTGTTGTACTCCATTACCATCTTCTTCAGTCTCCTGTTACAGCTGTTTATTTGCTTGGTCAGCCTTATAGCAATTATAGTCCATCTGTAACAAAGCATAAAAAAATAATGACATTTACATAGACCCAAAAACAAAAACCCACAATACTTTAACTTGACATAGCTCTGTGTTCTGCATAATAAAAGGCCGAGATAATGCAAGTTTATAGACCAGTCAATCCACTGAGAAGTGTTTTAGGTGAATATGACACCCAGATATTTTTATTAACACAGGAAACACATTTCTCTGTGTGAGAACGAAAACAATGTGTTCTTGTCAATATCAAAAGATACATCATTATAATGTCCAAAACAAATATAAATAAAAACAAAATAAACCCAGTAATTGTACCAGGATATTTTCTTTTGAGGTTCAGTAGAGTGACCCTCTCCATTGCTTCATTTCGTGCTCGCAGTATCAGCTGACCTCTGACTTCCTGGTCAAGCTCTCTCAGTGTTGACTGGAAAATCAAATCTGAATGACTCCATCTTCTTGTAATATGATATTGTTTTTCAGTAGTTTGAAGAGCGCTCTCCAGCCTAAACACAATAAGCACAAAACCCCAAACATCACGGTGCTGTTTCCAATCACGGTACCCTTTGTGTCACTTGGAATGATCCACATCAGCACAGCTAACCTCCTGTGTCTCACCTGCAGTGGGTGAATCCTGGGTCAGGGATCTATATTTGAAAATGCACATGAAAAACTGACATTTTAGGGTCGTACAGTCGATATAAGTTTGCACAGCTGCAAACTTGTATATTTAAAGTTCTAAAATGTGAACTCTCGTGGGTGGAAATGTCAATAGAAAAACACTAAACATAGTTCACTATGTATAGGTGTTGTAGTAACTTCAGTAGAAATGTGTTCTACCTGATCTGGTTGAACTCGATCAGCTTCATGACATAATTCCTCTTCCATTTTGGAACAGTGTCTAAAGAAAAGGT
Source organism: Amphilophus citrinellus (assembly GCA_013435755.1). Lineage (NCBI taxonomy): Eukaryota > Metazoa > Chordata > Actinopteri > Cichliformes > Cichlidae > Amphilophus > Amphilophus citrinellus. The sequence goes on along the minus strand of CM024194.1, from coordinate 61,503,017 downwards.
AACAATGCATAATTTAACCAAGTAAAACACTGCTGTACATTAAAAAGTATGTGATGAAAGTATAAGAATCATTAAGGAGCTTTCACATAGTTCCATCTTGAATCTTTGATTATCTTTTAATGCAAACAAATAATTAGAAGTAGCCTCTTTCAGCTACCTGAACACGCGGTCAGCTAAATCATAATTCACGCTAAATCAGCACCTTTTGGTCTTGTTTTCAAAAGTGGATGTTTGGCAGCTTCTGTCTCCCTGTCCATCCACTGTCCTATGTCTTGTTCTGAAATACAGACTTGGACAAACACAGAGGACAAAAAGTGAAATAAATCACTCAGTAAGACATACTTACAACTAGAAACATATTCTGTAAAAGCAGGCTCACCTGGTGCCTCTTTCAGGACTGCAGAAATCTCCTCCTCAGCAAGACTGGTGACCTTCTCAGCTTTGTCCCATCTCTGAAGGAGCTGCACTTCTATAAGAAGAACTGACAGCTCTGCAGTTTGTCTCAGTTCCAGTCGTTAGTAGTCGGTTCATTTTAACAGCAAATACAGAAATATATTCACTTAAATCTGCTGATTTTCTCCTCCCATAATGCAACAGTGCATCAGTCAGAAGGTCAAGCCGATGGGATGGAGTCATCTCCTTTGTGACTCATGAACATCTTCTCAGAAAGGACCATAACCTCTCCGTGCTTCTCCATCTGTTAGTCCAAACCCATGAAGCCTTCATGTGCTGTACATGATCTGTGATTAACAGACACTCTCACAGTGCATGGCTGTATACTGTACAGCAGTTTCAGCGTATGAAGTGAATAATGTATGTGTATGGACGTAGGATGACATGTTAATACCTGGCACTGCAGTTTATGCCCATAAACATGAAACGCTGGTACAGTCAGGGAAATACCTCGTGGTACTCCTTCTGTGTTTTTCTGATGAACACAAAACAGTGTGTTATTAGTAACATTTAGTTTTCCTTCTGCCATAAAGAAGATACTCACACGCATATGTGAGGACAGCACACATGCAATGCTGTATATGAAATGCAGATGGATGTTCTTGTTCACCAGCTCACTGATGATATACACAGGATATACAGCACAAACTCTGACCCTGCTAATGTTGCCATTTAATAGAGACTATGCTGAGACTATGCTGTAGTAACGCGAGACTTCAACGCGAATCCCGGCAGTATCGAGCAAGGCTGCAAGTCAGTGATTGTTAGACACTTTAGTGAGTAATTTTCTTAGCCAGCTTAGTTATAAACAACTTTATAGGCTATAAAATTTACATTAGGTAAATAGTCACTAACTGAAGCGCACTGGAGGACGGCGAAGAGGACCTGGACAGTCTGCAGATTTATATTGACGAGTGTTTCGAGCGAGTTGTCATGGGTAAACCAGACAAGACGCCGACTCCCTCCGGCAACAAAGGAGCTCCATCCACCAAGAGGAGTCGCCCTGAAGATTCCCCAGAGGCTGGTTCTTCACGTTCCAGCGAAGTGGTGGATATTTTGGAGTCCATAGATAAGAAACTGTCCAGTTTCGACGCTCGCCTTGCCATCCTGGAAATTCTCCATAAGGAGTTTCAGGCTCTCCGCGAGTCTGTAGAGTTTAGCCAGCAGCAGGTGGAAACGCTTGCAGCGGAAAACGCCGTCCTCAGAGAGTCGGTGAGTTCCCTCACCGACTCTCTGAGGAAAATAAGAAGATAAAGGAAACCGTCACCGAGCTCCAGGCCCGCACCATGAGGGACAACCTCGTGTTTTCGGGAATACCGGAGAAGGCTGAAGAAGACCCGGAGACAACAGTGAAGGAATTTATTCAAACCTACCTGAAGCTCCCGGAGGACACAGTGAAGACCATGACCTTCGATCGTGTTCACCGCATAGGACCCAAGCGACCCGGAGGACACAGACCGAGACCGATCGTGGCCAAATTTGAGCGTTTCAAACAAAAAGAGCTGGTGAAGAGCCGCGGCCGGGAGCTGAAAGGAACGGACTTTAGCGTTAACAACCAGTTTCCCAAGGAGATCCTGGAGCGACGCAGGGTCCTGTTCCCGATCCGGAAAAAACACATCCAAGGAGGCTCCCGAGCTGTCATTGCGGTGGATAAACTTTACGTGAACGGACAGCTGTACCGCGACCAGGAAACCACGCCATGGCTGTACTGATCTAACAGGTGATCTGTGTTCACAACAACGCCTTTCTCTGTAAATCTTCATTACTTCTTTTTTTCAGGTTCATTAGACATGTCCGTATATGATAATTAATGCCGGTTCCGTCAGCATAGTGCACTGTTTTGTTAAGATGTTGAGTTTTTTGTGCTTGTTTTTCACTTTGGAGAGGCTCTTTGGTGTTTGCACCGTTTCATTTCTTATTTTTTTTTATTTTTTTTTTTTATTTTATTTATTTATTTATTTTTTTTACTTTACACTCCTTTTCTATTCTCTCTATGCACCCAGCATTCTTACCATACAGCACACACAGCGTCATACAGGATACACAGTCATACAGGACGCACGCAGACAAACAGGATACATGCAAGAACGCGCACACACACACACACACACATCTTTAGTGAACACCCAACACCTCCCCAGTTAATTCAGACATGAGCACACTGAGGTTTGTCTCATGGAATGTACGCGGAGTTGGTTCGAGGGAAAAGAGAGTGAAAATTATTAATCGGTTAAATGATTTACAGGCTGATGTTGTGTTTCTACAGGAGACACGTGTGTCCAGAACATCTGCGCACACACTCTTCTCTCCACAGTTCCCTCACACGTACTCAGCCTGCTACAACTCCAGACAAAGAGGTGTAGCTATATTGATTAACAATAAGATAAATTTCACTATTAGAAATACTACATCAGACCTAGAAGGTAGATTTATAATACTTAATTTATCTATTCAGAATACAGATTTATGTATTGCTAGCATATATGGACCAAATGTTGATGACCCCTCCTTCTTTCATAGCTTCTTCACCTCACTCTCTGATCACTCTGTACACCACACTTATAATAGGAGGAGACTTCAACCTGGTACTTAATGCAGATATTGACAGGCTCAGTACAGCAGTGAGTCAGAGCAACTGTCAGTCTGCAGACATTCTTAAACAGTACATGAAGGATTTTGGTCTTTGTGATGCTTGGCGTTCACATCACCCCACTCTGAGGGATTATAGTTTTTTCTCTCCAGTACACAAGTCTCACTCCCGCTTAGATTACTTTTTAGTTAGCAGCTCCATGATGATGGATATCACAGACACTCAGATCCATCCTATCACTATCAGTGATCATGCACCGGTGTCAATGTCTCTGACACAGAAAAGAGTCACACCACCAATCAGGAACTGGAGATTTAATACATCATTACTTAAAGAACAAGATTTTATTAATTATTTCAAAAAGGAGTGGTCAGCATATTTAGGAAATAATGATCTTCCAGGAATATCACCATGTGTTCTTTGGGAAGCAGGAAAGGCAGTAATGCGGGGCAAAATAATATCTTACTGCTCGCATAAGAAAAATAAAGAAAAGACACTTGTGTTAGAATTAGAACAAAAAATTAAATCTTTAGAAACTGCCTATACTGCTTCACCACAAGAACATATAATTAACAATCTGAGGAAACTGAAACTGGATTTAAATGAAATAATTGATAAAAGGACACAATTTATGTTACAGAGGCTGCGTCTGGAAAACTTTGAGCATGGAAATAAATCTGGAAAATTCCTGGCCAACCAATTAAAACTGAATAAAGAAAAAACAGCTATTTTTTATATTAAAGACTCGACTGGTAATATTACTCATGACCCACAACAAATAAATAACTCTTTTAAAGACTTCTATGAAGCCTTATACTCATCACAGATTAATCCATCTGATGCTGAAATTGAAGAATATCTCAATAGCATAAATCTACCTAAACTAAATGATGAACAGGCTGCGGATCTTGATTCACCTTTCTCACCATCTGAATTTTACGAAGCAGTACAGCATCTCCCAAATAATAAAGCCCCAGGCCCAGATGGTTTTCCAGCAGAGTTTTATAAAGAATTTTGGTCTGTCTTAGAACCCTCTTTTCTCAGAATGGTGGCTCAGATTCAGAGCAATCACATGGTTTCTCCAAACATGAACTCTGCTAACATTAGCCTACTTCTTAAACCAGGCAAAGACCCCAAACTCCCATCCAGCTACAGGCCAATCTCTCTTATTAATGTAGATCTTAAAATAATTTGCAAAGTCCTTGCCAGAAGGTTAGAAAAAATCACTCCATCTATTATACATCCAGACCAAACAGGTTTTATCAAGGGTCGGCATTCAGCCAATAATACACGCCGTCTAATAAATATAATAGATTACTGCTCCATTAGCAAAATAGAAACCACAATTGTCTCTTTAGATGCAGAGAAAGCATTCGACCGGGTTAACTGGAAATTTTTATTAGCAGTTCTGCACAAATTTGGATTTGGTTTATCGTTCATAAACTGGATCAGAACACTATACAGCTCTCCAAATGCACGTGTTAGGACAAACGATCTTATTTCCCAAAGCTTCAGTCTGCAGAGGGGTACCAGGCAGGGCTGCCCACTTTCTCCTTCACTTTTTGTTATTTTCATTGAACCGCTAGCAGCAGCAATCCGACAAACTGTAGATATTAAAGGAATTCAAACAGAAAACACAGATCATAAGATAAGCCTTTATGCTGATGATGTATTACTTTTCCTTGGGAACTCACAAACGACTCTTCTGAAGACAATCACACTTATAGATAAGTTCTCATCTATATCAGACTACTCCATTAATTGGAGTAAATCAACGGTTTTACCTCTGAATTGTAACTTTCAGAACATCACCACTACCTCACTACAGTCAGGCAACATTAGATATTTAGGTATAAATTTTTCCTCCAGGCTGTCAGACCTGGTGCGATTAAATCATATTCCTCTACTAAAAACAATAGAGGATGACCTCACACGTTGGAACTCTCTACCTATATCTCTCATGGGGAGAGTTGCCACATTAAAAATGATGATTTTGCCTAAAATCAATTATTTGTTTTCACTGATTCCTAATAAACCTTCTGTTACTTGGTTTAAGTCATTAGACTCATACATTTCAAAATTTTTATGGAGAAATAAGACCTCAAGAATAAGTTTGAAGACATTACAAAAGCTAAAATGCAGTGGTGGTCTAGAACTTCCAAACTTTTATCACTATTTCTTAGCCAATAGATTGCAGTATGTTTCAAGGTGGATCAAATCAAGCCCTTTAGACAGCCCATGGCTGGATTTAGAACAAACACTCTGTGGAAAAGTCAAAATCTCTGACTTACCTTTCATTGGCCCCAGTATTAAACATCATAGCTGCTTTAAAAATCTTAACATAAACACCTCTCTGACAGCCTGGTGGGAATTTTTAAAGATAACAGTCTTCACTTATCCCATGTAAACTGACACCCATTTGGAACAATCCAGATATATGTCAGAAAAAGACAGTACTGAACTTTTCAGCATGGCAAGAGAAAGGAATTAAAACGCTAGAACATGTCATTCAAGATGGAACCTTTATTTCATTTGAAGAACTTGTTACAAAATATGGAATAGGCAAAAACAAATTTCTTGAATATCAACAATTGAGGTCCATCATACAGGCAAGGTTTAATTTCAATGATCTGAAATTAGAAATCCCTGTATTGGTAACAGAATTTCTAAATCTCTATACCCCTAAATTGTTATCAAAAATATCTAAGTTTTTATTAAAAATTAATGATTCAATTTCCCTCCCTACTGCAAAATGGGAGCGAGATCTCTCCATCAACCCAGATGAAAACTTCTGGACACAGATATGTTTAAACACTTTCAAAATGACTAAAATTCCAAATTTACAACTCATACAATACAAAACCCTTCATAGAATACACTATACAGGACACAGGATGTTCCAAATGGGCCTCAGAGACACAAATATATGCATTCACTGTTCAGGCAATCATGCTGAGAACTATATGCATGCAATTTGGTCTTGTACACCTGTTCAGAGGTTCTGGCAGAGAACGTGTGAAGACCTATCCACATGTTTTAATTGCGATATCCCAACATCACCAAAACTGTGTGTTTTAGGCGATGTGGGTGAATTAAACATGGAAGCGAATATATCACACATAGTTCTTACTGCCCTATGCATCGCTAAGAAAACTATCCTCATGAATTGGAAATCTAAAAATGATTTATGCATTACTCACTATAGGAATTTACTTTTAGAGCACATTAGTCTAGAAAGAATGTCTGCCACCTCTAAAAACCAGTTGGACAAATTCGAATCTCTCTGGTCTCCACTGATCAGCTCCATCACTTAGTGGGGGTGATCGGCTGTAGTCTTGTCTCGCGGTGTACCCGGTAGGTGGCTGGGGGTGGGCTGGGGGATTCGGATGTCTGATGGTCCTTGGACGGGAGACGGGGGCTGCCGTTTTGTGGTTTCTGTGTGCGGGCCCTGGATGTTGGTGGTGGGGGCTTGGACGGGTGCTCTTATGGTCTTGGGGCGTGGGACTGGGGTGCCCGTGGTGGTGGGTGCTGGCTCCGGGCCGGGTGGCCGGCTTTCTCCGCGGGGGTCGGGGTGTGGGGTCTGGGGCCCTGGTGCCCGGGGTCGCCTGTTTCCCGGTTGGGCTCCTCCCTGCGTTGGGGGGGTCTGCGCCCCCTTGGGCGCGCCGCCGAGTGGGGTGGGTTGGGCCGCGTCGGGATGTCTGGCCGTCATTCCGGGGTTCTGGGGTGCCTGCGCATCCTTTGGGGTGGTGGGGCACGCAGGTGAGGGAGCAGTAGTTTCCCACAGGGGGCCGTTGGTCCTGGACTCAGGACCACTCTGTGTGTGTGTGTGTGTGTGTGTGTGTGTGTGTGTGTGTGTGTGTGTGTGTATGTGAGTGCGTGTGTGTGTGTGCGTGTGTGTGTGTGTATGTGAGTGTGTGTATGAGTGCGTGTGTGTGTGTGTGTGTGTATGTGAGTGCGTGTGTGTGTGTGTGTATGTGAGTGCGTGTGTGTGTGTGTGTGTGTATGTGAGTGCGTGTGTGTGTGTGTGTGTGTGTATGTGAGTGCGTGTGTGTGTGTGTATGTGAGTGCGTGTGTGTGTGTGTCTGTGTCGATGTCTGTGTGAGAGACATTTGTGTGTGTGTGTGTGTGTGTGAGAGATATTTGTGTGTGTGGTGGGTGGGTGGGTGTGTGTGTGTGTGTGTGTGTGTGTATGTATGTGAGAAAGAGATATTTGTATATGTGTGGTGGGTGTGTGTGTGATATGTTGTCTTTTGTATGTGTGTGTGTGTGGCGGGGGGGGGGGTGTTTTTGTGTTGTGCTTGTCTGTGGTGTGGACTGTGGGTGCTAGCCTTGGGCACGGTGGTGCCCTGGGGGTGTGGCCACTTCAGGCCCTGGACCTGCCTTCCCTGCACTGTGGTTGGGTGTAGGGAACTGGGGTGTTTAGTGAGCCAGCAGTTTGCTGGCTCTCTTCTTCCGGGGGTAGTTCTCTACCTCCCGGTCTTAAATATCCTGGCCCTTCTCCTCCTCCCACTCAGTCAAACATTACATCACACACACGTAGGGTCTTGGGTGAGGGGGGCTTGTGCGGCGGTGAGTAGAGCCACTTCTTTGGCTCTGCTCACTATGTTGCGTGATGTCCCACTCTCCCTTTTTAATGACATTATACAGCTCACAACACGTCATAGTACACATAGGGCTTTGGGGGGCAGGTGTGTCACACAGTGGTCAGTGTGTGGAGCCGCTGAGGTGGCCCCACTTCTGTTCACTGCTGCCTGCTCCTCAATTTTATCTACATCTTAGACATTGAGGGCCTTGGGGGGTGGTGTGGATGGGCGCTGTTGCTCAGTGCTCATTACATCTGTCCCTCCAATTTTAATAGCACTGTAGTTTTCACACACATATACATATTCTTCCCACTCCATACACTCACATACACCCAACATATCACTCCAAACACGTTGAGTGGGAGGAGGGGGAGGGCGGGTCTTCCACACCCCAGTTTCATGCACCCTGCCGGGGGTAGGGACTGGCTAGTGGTTTGGGGCCGGGTTGGCTGCTTCGCCGGGGTGCCGCTGGCTCTGGGCTGGTACCCTCTCACCCACACTTGGTGTCCATGAAAGTTCTGTGTGTGTGCGCATGAATGTGTGACAGTCATATGTGTGAATATGAGTATATGATTTGTGTGTGTATGTGTGTGTGGTGCGTGTGTGTGTGGTGCATGTGTGTGCTTGTGTGGTGCAAGTGTGTGCGTGTGCGTGTGTGGTGCATGGGTGTGTGCGTGCATATGTGTGTGTGTGTGTGTGTGTGTGGACAGCAGGGCTTGGGCCTGTGGCTTGCTGAACCTTGGCACCTGTGGGACATGGTTGCGGAGGGTGGGAGTCACCCCTCCCTATCACTCCCTATTGCTTCCTGCTGCTTCCTGCTGGTTGCCACTGCTGCCCCTGGGGTGTCGGGTGCCCGTGGATCCCGGGGTTCGTGGCCGGATGTCTTGGCGTGGCTCTTGGCCCGCTCCCTTGGCGGTTGTGGCCTGGGGGTGGCTCGGGCCTCTTTGGCGTGGGGGGGGGCTCTGCTGGGTGTCGGGCGGTTCTCGGGCGCCTGGGGCCTTGGGGCCGCATTCGCGGCTCGTGCGGGGGATGCCGGCCTGTGGCGGGGGTTGGCTACTCATTGCCTCTGGGTATCTGGACTCTTGCCGTTTGGCCGTGGGGGGTCCGTCTGGGGTCTCCCTCCTTCCTCCTCTGGGGAGTGTGTGCAGTTGCCATCGGGATGTGTGGCCTCTCATCTTCTGATGTCCTGGTGGGCCGTGGATAGTCCACTTCCCCTGGGTCCTTCCCGGTTCGCCTCTGGATCGCGGGGGGCGTGATTGCAGTTTCTTGCCTCCATTGGTGAGTACGTTCCATGACAGAGGCACATACACACATTACTTGCAAGCAACAGCAGGATTGTGCGTGTGTGTGTATGTATGGGCATGTGTAGATATGTGGATGTGTATGTATATGTGTGGATATCATTCTTTGATTATTCTTTTCTCACCTTTGTTTTTGTTTTCTCTTTTTTTTTTTTTTTTTTTTTTTTTTTTTTTTTCTCACTCCTTTTCCTACCTTTCCTTTCTGCCTGTCACGCCTGGTATAAATAAATAAAATCAAATTAAAATACAAACTAAATACATACTAACAAGAGTAGCCTATTGTAAAACTTACAGAGCTATTCTTGAAAAAGCAAATATGTTTGGTACACCACCGTATTCGGATCATATTCTGATTGCGAAAACTGCCAGACATGACAGGCTAAAAAAAAAAAAAAAAAAACCAGAAGAACAATTAACATGTTTGATAATAGGTCATTGACTTCAGCATTGATTAATAAACTCACCGTTCTCCATGAGTCATGTTCAAAAACATTAATGGTATTTCATGACGACATGCAGCTCCAAATACTCCAGTTACATCTAGTTCTTTTTGCTGGTTTTGGGACTGAAGTAAATTTCCAGCTTTGAAGTTGCTACAGTCCTAATTAAAAGAAGAAATATATGTCCTCAGTCAAGTTATAATTATTGTTATAGGATACAGATTATCTCAAAGAAACTTCTACTCCACATGTGCACACGCAGAAAAATCTCTCTTTTCACAAACAGACAGATTTTAAATGTTACATGTTACGTAACACGTTAATTTCAAAATATTAACAAAAAAAAAAACCTTTTGTGGATAACACCTCAGTACTGATACAGCAGTGACAGGAAACATGATTCAAGATTTACTCACCTCAGCTGGTTTGGAGCTATCAGGATGTGATGAGAGATATTCCTCGACATCTGCGTCCTTCACAAACACGCTGTTACCATGTTCAGCCGCACTTGTTCCAGAACTTTGTCTTACAAGGCCAAAGTTGGCATCCATGGTCACGATCATTGTGCCATCAGTCTGAAACAGAAACATCAACAATCAGAGATGCTTCTGATTTGTCACTGATGGGGATTGTGTAGAATTTGGATGGGATCAGAAAGCACAACATGAGTCACATTCATTGCAAAAGACCTTTATATGAATACTTCTCAAATTATGATATGAATTTCTATAACTAGTTCAGACCTTTGGACATGCTGGGCATACTGTCCCATCATCAAATAGGCTACAAAGACCAGCTAAGCTTCAGCGTCTGGAGATGTAGTGACGAAACTGGGAAACTGATTCTCCCAGCAGGGCTCTGTACAGCACGTTAACCTACAGTAGAAACAGTAAAAGTGCTTGAAAATGTTTCATTTCTCAGATGAAACGCTACATTTACAAGTGAAACCCAAGCAAGTGGGCAGCAGAATATTAAAGACAAAATCGTCACCTGTCTCTCCAAGGTAATAATGCTTTAATGGTTTGGCTAATATGATCAATATGGAGCTATGACACTGAGCAGCTGCCATAACTGTTAATACAACAACACCACCAAGGAAATAAAGGAAATGCTTCACACTTTTGTTCTGTGTGCCAAACTAGTTTCTATATTTGAATATTTTAAGTAACAATACAATTATAAATCCACAATTAACTGTAAACTTATGTTGAAAACTGCAATATTATTATAGCAGAAATGTTCTGTTTTGTTATATAAACACTAACAACTATAGTGAAACAGGCAGTAACAATATGCATGATTAATTAGTATTACATTATGGAAATCATTTGAGAGAATGATGACCATAAATCCACTCCAGTTAATATAAGAGTATGACTGTGAATTATGCAGAAAACTAGGACTCTTCAGTCTGAAACATATTTAAATACACAGAAATGTTGGGATTCTTGTTAAGTTGTATGATCAGCATTATGTTCTACTTTGGAATCACAAGCTTTTGTCCTCATTTGCTCGATGAACTGCTGACATAACCTGCTCTTGAATGAATGAAGGAAAATCTCATGTTTGTTACAGAAACAGCAATTTATAACAATCTCTGATATATCAGGTTAAAATTGTGTAACATTACCTCAGGAAATGTCAGATTGTTTTTCCATCGTAAAGTGTTGCAAAATCCCTCAACAGAGACCCGACGCTCTAAAGAGAGACGATGACACAGCTCCAGGAGAGCTGCTGAGGAGGCTGTCTGAGGCTTGTCTGGTCCAAGCTCATACTTTAACAGGCTGCAAGCTTCAGGTTCACATACACAAAAAGCAACTCTAGAGTTGCACAGCTGGCCTACCAAAAAGAAGGAAAGATAAAATGTCAATCAGGATTTTTTTATTACCCTCCTAAGACCCTGTGTCCTCATGGGAACATTAAATGTTGTCTTGCTTCATTCTATACTTCATTCTGGCAAATACTACATTATAATTTATGCATTGCTGACTTTATTTTGTTATGCTGTAAAATAAGTCTATGATCTATATGAGGACGTCTTGTGGCTGCTTCCTTTAGGGGTCTCCACAGCAGATTATCGACCTCTAGCTCACCCTGTTCCCAGCATCCTCCTCTGTCACACCAACCCTCTGCATGTCCTCCTCCACTACATCCATGAATCTCCTCCGAGGTCTTCCTCTTCTCCTCCTGCCTGCAGCTCCATCTTCAGTATCTCCACCCTCCCTCCTCTGCACATGTCCAAACCATCTCAGCCTCACGTCTCAAACTTTGTCTCCAAACCTGAGTTGTCCTTCTGATTTACTCAGTACTAATCCTTTCCATCCTGTTCACTGGCAGCACTTATAAATAAAAACAAGAAATAACAGTTCAAAGATATACTTACTTTTTCAACTTATCACAAAAATACTAATTCCAACTATTTTGGTGAAATGGAAAATAGATCCTAAACAAGAGCTCAGGTTTTTATGAAGGTGATACAGTCTTTACGTGTGCATCCTTAATTAACTGACATATATATTATATTAAAACTGTACAATGTTACACAATAAATCTTAGGAACAAACCTGTGTTTACAAAAATGTTCACGTCTCTTGTGTACACTGCACGGGTGATGTGATCATCTGGTAAATGCAGCACTAACTCAAGCCGAGCTGCCTCATAGTGGGTTCTCTAAGAGTGGCAAGAAAAATGAAAACAAACATCATGAGGATTCTTTTTTTAAAGATATTAAGAACTTGCTGAATAAATCCAAATTCATACTATAAATTAATATACATTCATGAATAAGTTCTTCCATTTCTCTGGAAGGTGCAGAATTCACCAGTAGTGCTGCGTTCCAGACACCAAAATTCTCCATTTTCTTTGCAAACAATGCAAATGTTTGTGGATGGGGCTGAAGATCGATCTGACACGTGCAAAATCTGATCTTTCAGTGAATCCCACAGGCTGGCCTCTTTTCTCGTTGCCTTACTGTATGCCGTCTCTTCATCAAAAGTGTTCAAGTTATGTCATCCGAGCTTTCAGCCAAAGGCGTGACTGGTTTGGGGACAGGTGTGTCAGTCTGACCTAAGCTGGGAGGCAACGAGCTCTTTTGTAGATGTGAAAATTTCACACCTCCACCAATAGTTTTATTTTTATCTGGTTTGTCCAGGAACATTTTCTTTATGATAACCGTTTGTGTTAATGGACATCGTAGTGGTGGACAAACAGGAAGAAAGTCGTGGTGATAGACGTATCAATACCAAGTGAAGCAGACACTGTTCCTGAGTTTGGCCATGATACTAAAGTGGGAGAGGAAGGAAAAAATAGGGACTGAAAAAAAGAAAGTAGAGGCAGATAAACTCAAATGCAGTCAGACTGACAAACAGATAAGCAGATTTTTCAGTTACTGTGTAAACTGGACAGACATGTAAACACACAAAATAACATAGATTAATAACACTTCCAGCTTGGATTCAGGAGACAGACACCCTCTCTATTTTTAAGATTAGGCTTAAAACTTTCCTTTATGATCAAGCTTATAGTTAGGGCTGGATCAGGTGACCCTGAACCCTCCCTTAGTTATGCTGCTATAGGCCTAGGCTGCTGGGGGGTTTCTTTTCATTCACCTTATTTACTTTGTTTATACTCCACTCTGCATTTAATCATTAATTGTTATTAATCTCTGTCTCTCCCCCCTCAGCAGATGACCCCCCCTCCCTGGTTCTGGTTCTGATGGAGGTTTCTTCCTGTTAAAGGGAGTTTTTCCTTCCCACTGTCACCAAGTGCTGCTCATAGGGGGTCGTTTTTACTGTTGGGTTTTCTCTGTATTATTGTAGGGTCTTTACCCACAATACAAAGCGCCTTGAGGCGACTGTTTGTTGTGATTTGGTGCTATATAAATAAAATAAAATTGAATTGGAGTCACAAGGTCTGATGTCTCATTCTGATTGGTTTTAGGGACATGGAGGCATTTACGGGACTGGGAAGTGGCATTTGGAGGCCTTTTTGGAATTCAGACAGTCAGAGACTGGTATTAAAAGGACACGTATCATGCAAAAATCCACTTTTTTAGACCTTAAATACATTTTGTTGTGTACTTTCAGTGTGTAGCAGTGCAGGTAATTTAACTGCATTCTGTCCCGGTGCTGCGTAGATATCTTTATATTATTTTTGGGTCATATTATTCAGGCTATTCAGTTTTCTCTGCTCATTGTTACGTTTTCTCATGTGTTACGTCACAGTATTTGCTGTGGAACTGCTAAACAAGGGCATGGACATCCAGCCAACCAATCTTGTGAATCTGCCCTTTTTTATCTTGCAGTCAAAATGTTCGGTTGTTGGTGTATTAACCCACACGATTCCTTATATCACCCCCCGGCATCAGAGCCTCTTCAAATTGCTAAAATTCAGCTCTCCCCTGGAGCTCCTCTGGTGAACGGGGGGACACTCTCTGGGAAATGTACCTACATCAGTGGGGAAAGTCCTTCGTGTTTGCACTAAGCACTTAAAGGACGAGTGCTTCAGCAACCTGCGCCAGTATAAAGAGGGATTTGCTGAAAAACTTCATCTGATTGAGGGGCCAGTTCCTTCTCTCTACTGAAACTCATTCACATTTAAAGAGACCGCATCAAAACGGGTTGCTCTGAGATGGGTGTCAGAAAAGGGGTCAAAGAGGGGTCTGTGGAGCTGCAATAACGAGGAGTTCAGACCAAAGCAGTGCAGTTCTACTTTATATAGACCACAATGAATGATTTACATATGAAAAGGAGGGATTTAAAAGCATGATACATGTCCTTTAACAGGTTATGATGCAGCATGATTGATTGGCATATAGTACCTGTGGCACTTCTATTTGGGTGGCCAGCTGGAAAGCTGTGGTGGGCCGGATGTGGCCCGCGGGCCACCAGTTGATGTTCCCTGAAATAAAGAAGCTTTGCTCTACCTACAGGACAGTTCTGACTGCACACACCAATCTTTCCATGTATCACGTTTCTGCGTTCTCACAGCTTTGAGTTGATGATGTAAACATGTACCTGTGTCGGTGTCGGTCACTCCTGCAGTGTTTCCTCATCTTGTGCAATAAGCACAAAACCCTGAATGCAATTCTAGTTTATTGATTAATGTGTCATGACTGATTGCATCAAATGCTTTCTTAAGATCTAGGAATACTTCAGCTGCATATGGTTTCTGATTTATAGGATCTGTAACCTCCTCGACCAACTCAGATCCAGTGATACTGAAATGTTTGATCTGAATCCATTCAGACTGTCACAGTGTAATCTGTATTCATCTAATCAGTTATTGAACAGCTTTTCTAGGAATTTGGAGAATTGTGGTCACAGAGAAACAGGCCTGTAATGTGTGAAGTGGTGTCTATCTCTAGTTTTATACAGCATCACAACTTTAGCTGTTTTCATTTTCAGCATCAACCTCTGACCTCTGACCTTCATCTGCAGCACTGACCTCTGACTTTCAGCTCCACGTGTTTCCTCATCAGGATGTCCCCCTCCCTGCTGTAGGCGGTGCAGGTGTAGGTGTCACTGTCTGTGGGGTATTTCAGGGTCAGACTGAAGTCTCCAGATTTCAGCGGGTCTTTGTCCATCTCTGTTCGGTCTTTGTAAATGTGGTGCTGTTCTCCATGCTGGCCCTCCTGATACACATGGACCATCACACTGTGTTTCTCCACTCCACTTTAGCATCTTCAGGCAGGTGAACTTTGGTTTTACAGGGCAGCTGAACAGACTCCTCGCCTGAATCCACCTTCACCTGTGGGACTGAGAGGATAACAAGCAGAACATGAGCTGTACAGACAGAAAGAGCTGTGAGTTCATTTTATTTGAAGTGAAATAGTTGGTATATAAACTGGTTCCAGTCTGAAATACGTCCCTTTGCTCCCCTGAACACAGTCAGTGATGTATTTGTGTGTCCAACCAGCTGCACAGCTGCCTGTTTGATTATCACCTTTCCCTGTTGAACTGACAGTAAAAAGATTGTGACGTCGTTGCTATTAACTGTTTTTTATTCACTCAAAACACCTGAAGAGGTTCTAGTTAAGTATAAACCAATTTATTTGAACTCAAAAGTATTCAAGTTTCATATTTTCTGCAGTGTACGTCACACCAGACTAAAAATCTCAGCAACCTTCAACTAAGTGTAAAGATCAGAGGTCAGGTTTGTCCTGAGGGTAAAGATCAGAGGTCAGGTTTGTCCTAAGGGTAAAGATCAGAGGTCACCTTCAACCTGAGGGTAAAGATCAGAGGTCAGGTTTGTCCTAAGGGTAAAGATCAGAGGTCACCTTCAACCTGAGGGTAAAGATCAGAGGTCAGGTTTGTCCTAAGGGTAAAGATCAGAGGTCACCTTCAACCTGAGGGTAAAGATCAGAGGTCAGGTTTATCCTAAGGGTAAAGATCAGAGGTCACCTTCAACCTGAGGGTAAAGATCAGAGGTCAGGTTTGTCCTAAGGGTAAAGATCAGAGGTGTTGGGTCTTATTTTTACTCTTTTTACCTTATGAACAGAATTATAATGTTTCAGAGTAAAATTGCAATAAAATGATTAATTAAATTGTGAATGAATCAAGGATTAAATAAGTGAATAACTGAAATGATTAGATTAATAATAATTGAATTAAATTAATAATTGGCAGTTGACTCGAAGCTCTAAATAGTAGTTGATTAAATGATAAATTAATATGATAAATTGAATCAAATGCACAGCACTTTGGTCAACGTCATTGTTTTAAATGTGCTATATAAATAAACTTGACCTGACTAAATAAGCAAATAATAGACAATTAATAAATACTTTAGACAGCAGACAGATGGAGACCCGCGGTTGTAGGCGGTGCAGGTGTAGGTGTCACTGTCTGTGGGGTGTTTCAGGGTCAGAATGAGGTCTCCAGGTTTCAGCAGGTTTCTCTCCATCTTTGTTGAAGAGAACAAAGCTGTTTGAACTCTGAACTCTTTCAGCTTCTGGAACAAGTTTGTGTGAGAGACAGACCCCAGAGGACACCTGCTAACCATCGGCATTATGGGTAGTGTAGGAGGAGAGACTCACCTGACATGAAGTAGTGCTGGAAATAAAAATAGAGACCTCCAGAAACCACAAGAAGAACCAGGAGAATCAGGAGAACTTTGATCCAGGATGGAAACGGTTCTGTGGACAAAAAACATTGGAACTTAAAACTGCATTTACAGCACTGATCCTTGTCCTTTTCATATTATGCTGACCTTTGACCTGCAGCACTACTTTGTCTCAGGATGTCCTTGTCCCTGTAGATGGTGCAGATGTATCCTCCTGTGTCCCAGTGTGTGGGGTACTTCAGGGTCAGACTGAGGTTCTCAGCAGGTCTTCATTCATCTTTGCGCGCCCGCAGTAAAGGTTGTCTGTTTCCAGGTGGTCACTCTTGTTCGTACACACATGGACCATCATGAGATGTGGGTCAGAGCGAGTCCACTCCACTGTAACATTTTCAAGCTGATCTGATTTGGTTTTGCAGGGCAGGATGACAGACTTTGACCCTTCCTCTAACGTCAGCTCCACCTGCTGGTCTGAGAGGACCATAAACCACAATATCAACTTCAGAAGCAACAGCAGTCACAGTGATGGTGAACTGAAGAGCTTTGGGGAAAAGGCAGCTGGGTTTTAGCTCTCATGTAACAGGCAGGTGGAGAGTCCCAGATATTTAAACCCAAGTACTGTTGCCCCCTTTGGAGGTGATCAGTATTAATTATGTGCATCATCACATGAGCTAAGGTGTGGGAGAAAAGTGTGGGTCATTACCACCAGGACTTTCATTTGAACTACTGAGGTCAGCTGCAGTAAAGTGGAGGTTGAAGCAACGTTAAAGCGATCTTTGATCCTTTAGGTGCAGATGAGTCTTGTCCTGTACTAACCCTTTACCATGGAAACGTGTGAGGGGAGTAACAAAGGCCATCTGTGAGCAACCATCACTGAACAGAGGAGGAGGCTGACCACACCAGCAGGCGCCTCATCCTCCACTCACACCTTTCTTCAGGTGACCTCAATAGGTCACATGGGCCAAGATCTTACTGTGGTTTCACCTGAAACCGCTGGTGGTAATGACCCATGCCTTTTTCCCACATTTTGGTTCATGTGATCATGTACATAATTAAAAGTGGGTCAATGACCACCTTGAAAGGGGCCAACCCCCTCTAGAGTTTAAATACCTGGGACTGAGAAACCCTCTGGGATAACAGGTGAAGCATCTTTAACAACATGAAGTCCAGCCACATTTTTTCAAGCTCTTCAGACTACCATGGTTTTCATGACTAAACATTTACACAGACATGCTGATGATAAACATAGGAGTGACCTACTCTGATATCTAAGCATCTGTGTTACTGACCTCTGACTCTGCTACTATTAATCACATGTATTACTATTACTTGGCTTTGTTTTGGTTTGAATACCAAGTAAACTGGACATTAAAAAATCTCTGCAATGCAGATTTTGTTAAGAATGTGGTGAGTAATATGTATTGAACTAACAGGTGTTGCTTTGGCAGCACTGATCAATAAACACAGTAGACAGATGATAAAACACTCATTAAAATAGATTTTATTTATATCGCACCAAATCACAACAAACAGTCGCCTCAAGTTGCTTTTTATTGTAAGGTAAAACCCAAAAATCACAACAAGCCCTATGAGCAGCACGTGGTGACAGTGGGAAGGAAAAACTCCCTTTAACAGGAAGAAACCTCCAGCAGAACCAGGCTCAGGGAGGGGGGGTCATCTGCTGATGAATAACTAAGGATTAAAAGCTTTTTTTGGAACTTTTTGTTTTCAACAACAATTTTATATCAACACACACACATGTCCACCCCTGTCACATCTCAACATCTGAGTCACTCAGACCGTTTCAGTCATTTCACCTACACCAAGCAAACAGGCTGTTTAACTCCAGCTCTGTCACAAGTTATCCAGGGATCAATGATGAGGACACAAGTCCAACCTGGATACATCTCCTTCAAATATATGTTAGCCCCATTAAGAGAAACCTATATTCACTTACAACATCCATGGATATATGAATCACAATAATTTCAGTGACAGGAGCTACAGTAGACATAATGAAAATACAGATTAAAGTCATCAAAATACACAGTGCTAATAATGCAAAATCATTTCAAAAGGTACACAAGTAAATAAATAAGTAGGTAAATAAATAAATAAATGGGGTGTCAAGGTTACAATGTGAATTTAGTTATAGGTCTCCACTTTGTTTCAAAGGTCTCCATCTTAAGTTGGAGTCTTGATGTTGTTTTTTCCATAATATAGACTTTTTTAATTCTGTCTCTCCACTGTGTAATACTGAGAGTTTGTGGCCTTAACCACGCATGTGTTATACATTTCTTTGCAATCAGAAGCAAAACTCTGATCAAGTATTTATTGTCTTTGTCAATCTTGTCTGAGGGGATTCTTCCTAGAATATATACAGATGTATCCAGATTTAAATAAATACCTAAAATACTTTTTATATCTGTTTGCACACTTTTCCAAAACTCGACCACCTTCGGACAATCCCAAAATATATGAGTCAAATCCCCCACCTTTCCACAATTTCTCCAGCAAAGCCGAGATGTTTCACCATATTTAGATGTCATAACTGGAGGGTTAAAGTAACGCATCTTAACTTTCAGTCAAATTCCCTCCACGTCGGGCTGTTAGCTCATTTTTGTCCCGAGCTGAATGTTTCTTCCCAGTCCTCATCTGCTATAATTATATTAGCCTCCAATTCCCACTTCTCCTTAATTTCCTTATTATTAACATTGGATTCATATTGCAGGCTTTTAGATAGTTTGGAGATCAGGCCTTTTTTTGATTCACCTTTTGCTGTTGATAATAGAATTTCTTCAGTCTTGGTCATATCTGTTGAGATTTTCTGCCATTCACTATGATTCTGAAGATAATGATGTATAAACATTTGAAATCCCCTAAATTCTATTCTAGATTTAACAGGGAGCCAATGAAGAGAAGCCAATATGGAGAAATCTGCTCTCTCTTTCTAGTCCCTGTCAGTACTCTAGCTGCAGCATTTTGGATCAGCTGAAGGCTTTTCAGGGAGCTTTTAGGACAGCCTGATAATAATGAATTACAATAGTCCAGCCTAGAAGTAATAAATGCATGAATTAGATTTTCAGCATCACTCTGAGAAAGGATGTTTCTAATTTTAGAAATATTGCACAAATGTGACACAGTTACACTGTCATTAGAAAAGGCCCAAACACTTTGATCTCCCCAACAAGGAGCTGAGCAGAATGGTCCCAGTTATCATAAAGCCCACATGGTTTGTGGTCAGCACTCACTGAACTGCCTGCTGTGCTGTAGAACTGAGTTTACAGAGTCCTGTATCACTGCCACCGTCACAGTGTGTCTGTAACACAAACTACACAAACCCTCACAGCCTGGAAGATTACCTGGCTCACAGGTGAGTTCTGCAGGGCTACAACAACTTTGCATGTTAACACAAATGTGTGCGAGCATGTTTGCGTTGCCATCTTTCCTCCACGGCCGCAGCTGAAAGTCGATGAACTGCCCTCAGCTGCCGAGTTTCCCCAAATCCATTTCAATGGCAGCTTTGCTCTGAGAAATGTCCAAATGTAAAAGTGAGGATGGAGTTCAGTCTGGTCTCAGCGTCCTTCCAATAATCACTGATCACAGAGCGGGAGGACGGAGGGCTGCGTGGAGTCAGGCCACTTCAGGAGGAGCTGAGCGGGAACTTCCTCCTAGACGGGGCAGCAAAGATCCTGATATGTGTTTAGAGCAGAAGTAACAAAGTACAAATACTTCATTACTGTACTTCAGGAGATTTTTCAGGTATCTGTACTTCTTTATTTTTCTGACCACAGTTTACTTTTACTGCTACATTTTTACACAAGTATCTGTACTTTCTACTTCTTCCATGGTTAAAAGGAGCTCGTTACTTTAGCTTTAACTCGTTAGCATTTCCAGTCAGTGCGCCTCAAACATCAACGATCTGAGCCTAAACGGAGGAACAATAACATATAAGAGACAATCGTACAGGCGTGTCCTCCATCACCGGGCTCATCACATACAAATACATTAAAGAGGCCAAACCGTATAATTAATGTATAATTTATAGCTATAATGAGGGGTTACAGCGGGCCGCACTGAGGCCAGATGTTCATAGTTGTGCTACAGAGGAGCAAAAATAAAGACAGTAACGTGTGTCAGGGAAATGCAACATTTCTAAATGCTCAACAAATATCAGCAAACACACAAAGTGTGTGCAGTTTGTCACACAGTGTGTCTGCGAGCTAAAAGAAGAGCTGCTGTATTTCAGGGAGAGCAAAGAATGAGGATAACTTCACTCAGATGGAGAAAGATGGAAGAAAGAGGAAGCAGAGAGCAGCAGGTCAGCTGATCACAGCCTGCACACCAACATCATTTACTGCAGCTACAATAGAAAGCTGTGGTTCTTCTCCCCATGCAGAGCCACTACAGCTGATCTTAGGGTTCCTCCACCTTCTGAATCCCACTGGAACCCCTGAGGATCCTCATGTTGGTGTTTAGGTGGAGGCACAGTCACCCTCTACTATGGAGGACACAGAGAACAGAGCTGGGTTTAAATTCCCTTTCACAGTTTGTGTCCTACAGAACAGATTCAAGCTGAGAGCATTCATTAGGATTCAAATTTAGATTGAATAATGTTTCTATTCTCATCTTTATATTATTACAATAATATATAATGAGCTTCAGTCAGCTTTACACAACAATATCAGGTAGAAACGTCCTCCAAAGAACTACTTTTACTTTCTTACTCTGAGTACATTTCAGAGCCTGTACTTTTTTACTTTTACTGCAGTAAAGAAGTTGAACCAGTACTTTGACTTTTACCAAAGTATTTTTAACACAAGTACTTGTACTTCTACTTAACTATAGAATGTCAGTACTTTTACCACCTCTGGTTTAGAGCAGCTGAAACAATCAAAGTTCTCCAAACTCAGATCAGTTCCTGTTTCCTGTTTGATTCCCATCAGCACTGTTTCCTCTCAGAGGGACTGTTTACCTGGACACAACTCACCTGTGCTCATTCCTCATGTTTAATGAGCATCATTTGTCACATTTTACTGTTTATGATCTCATAAAGTTACGAGTCCTCTTTAAACCCAGTTCTTGTGGCCCACCTGCACCACCTCCAAGGCCCAGCAGGGGCCGCGGGCCACCCTTTGGGCGTCCCTGGTCTGTAGTATGAATGTGATGAAGCTGAGCTGACTCTGAGGAAGAAGCTGTGCTCTCTTCACAGCTTTGGTGTTAAGATTTGTGCTCTGTAATGTATATGTGTATGCTTTTACTCCCAGAAGTCAGTTACGGGAAGTGACGTGTTCAACACATAGCCCAATGAGAAGGGGCGTTGTTCTGTGATGCAATGCGGAAATAAAGTGAGGCGGGAAGCTCTCTCTCTGCCCGCTTGGAGTTGGACTTCAGAGTGTGTGATCTGATTATTCCTCCATCAAAGAAATGACATGTTAAGATAGCGGGTCTGTATACCGCTGCGCAGTCTCATCTGCTAACAGGTTATGGGCCCAGGCCCGATTCGAGACCCAGGCAAGAACGAGAATGAGCACCTGAAGTTAACGGCAGGTACCGCCGAGAAAAGTCGCAACGTACTGCGTGCCCGGCGAAGATAAGTGCTAAAGCTAAAAGGACGCCATGAGCCGGAGGACCACAGAAACGAGCAATCGCTGGTCACGGCTAGTTTTTGATGGAGATGCTGAGAAGTACGAATTATGGGAGACAAAGTTTTTAGGACACCTTCGACTGCAAGGCTTAAAGGAGGTTATTTTAAAGCCCGAAGAAGGATGGGAAGAGGAAGACAGAGACGACACAAAAAATGCGGAGGCATACGCAGAGCTTATCCAGTTCCTCGATGATACCAGTCTATCGCTAGTAATGCGTGAAGCTGCCAACAATGGACGAAAGGCTTTAAGGATTCTAAGAGACTTTTATGCCGGAAAGGGTAAGCCCCGTGTTATCAGCCTATATACAGAACTGACTTCGCTACAGAAAGCTAACAGTGAGAGTGTGACAGACTATGTTTTGAGAGCGGAAGCCGCCATTACAGCATTAAGAAACGCTGAAGAAACTTTGAGTGATGGCCTGCTCATTGCTATGATTATGAAAGGACTACCGGAGTCATTCAAACCATTTATCATCCATGTCACACAAAGCGAAACTTCAATGACATTCACTGACTTTAAATGTAAATTAAGGAGTTATGAAGACACCGAAAAAATGCGCGCGGTGGTGACGGAGGACAACGTCATGAAAGCGCGAGCACAGTCAGGCACGAAGTATGCACAGACAGGTGTGGGTGAACGAAGAGCAGATGGCGCCGACTTAGTGTGCTTCAGATGCGGACAAAAGGGACACAAAGCTAAAGCATGCCACCGCAAGAAATGGTGCAACTTCTGCAAAAGCACCACACACCGAGAGGAAATGTGCAGGAGAAAACAGCGACTGGATGAGGCGCGGAAAGCTGCTGATGAAGAGGATGACATGGAATATGCTTTTCGGCTGAGCGAAGAAAACCAGGAGGTATGGACGAGTGGTAAAGGTTTGATGGTGGACACGGGAGCGACCTCGCACATCATCACAGACCTTGGAAGATTTAAAAGATTTGACGACAACTTTAAACCCGAGACACACTGCATTGAACTGGCTGACGGCACCCGATGCAAAGGAGTAGCGAAAAGAAGAGGAGAGGCAGAGGTGACTTTGATGGACAGCAGAGGGCGACATTGCAAGACGATCCTAAAACAGGCGCTGTACATCCCCTCTTATCCACAGGACATATTTTCTGTGAAAGCAGCTACTAACAATGATGCAACAGTAACTTTCAAACAGGGAGAAGATGTTCTGAAACATCAAGATGGAACAAAGTTTCCCATCAACGAGTACAATAGACTGTACTATCTACAAACTGTGAGTAATGAATGGGAAGATCAGTGTAAGGGTTCTTATGATATCCAAACATGGCACAAAATTTTGGGACATTGTAATTACGATGACATACAAAATTTACAGGATGTTGTTGAAGGAATGAACATTAAGGGTAACAGTGATAAACAGGTGAAGCAATGTGAAGTGTGTATTAAAGGAAAGTTCACTCAATGGAGAAACAGGGAACCAGACAAGAGAGCTAAAGCTGCATTAGAACTGGTTCACACAGATTTAGCTGGACCAATAGACCCAGAGTCTACTGAAGGTTACAGATTTGTGTTATCATTCACGGATGATTTTTCCAGTGCAGTTTTTGTGTACTTTCTAAAACATAAGAGTGACACTACGCAAGCAACAGAAAAGTTTATTGCAGACACAGCACCGTACGGCAAGATTAAGTGTATACGGTCTGATAATGGCACAGAGTTTACCGGAAAGTGTTATCAAGCACTATTGAACAAAAATGGCATCAAACATGAGACCTCAGCGCCATACTCGCCGCACCAGAACGGCACAGCCGAGCGAAACTGGCGCACACTGTTCGACATGGCAAGGTGCATGCTGATAGAGAGCGACTTACCTAAAGCATTGTGGGTTTACGCGGTTCAGACAGCTGCCATAATAAGAAATAGATGTTTCAACAGACGTACAGGGCAAACCCCTTACCAAAAGGTGAGCGGTAAAAGACCAAATCTATCCAGAATGCAGAAGTTTGGTTCAGCCTGTTACGCTTACAAACAAGACAAAGGAAAACTAGACTCAAAATGTGAGGAGGGAATTTTTGTGGGATATGACAAAAATAGCCCAGCCTACCTAATCTATTTTCCACACAAAGGAAAAGTTCAAAAACACAGACTAGTGAAGTTTGTGTCCAAAAAGGCGGTAGAGCAACAGACACAAACTGATTTAATACCAGAAGATGAGTTTGACATACAAAACAGGTCCAGGAAAGAGACAGAAGAGCCTAAGACACCTGAACAAAATCAGGATCCCGTCTCCTTATTGGAGTCGAACAGCAAAACTGATACTATCAGTGACACAGGACCAGCCACAACAGGCTATCCCTCTAGGGTAAGGAAGAAACCAAGTTACCTGAATGAATATGTGATGGATGAGAAAATCAATGATCAGGTGTTAACAAATATTGATTATTGCTACAGACTTGTATGTGGTGTACCTTTAACATTTGAAGAAGCTGTACATTCTCAAAATTCCAAAGAATGGAGAAATGCAATGGATGAGGAAATGTTGTCGCTCAGAGAAAACAATACATTTACCCTAACAGCCCTTCCTGAAGGCAAGCAGGCAGTGGGGGGAAAATGGGTTTATGCAGTGAAAAAGAACTGACAAATTCAAAGCTAGATATGTGGCAAAGGGGTTTGTCAGAAAAAAGGAACTGATTATGAAGAAACCTTCTCTCCTACTGCCAATCTAACTAGTATTAGAGTCCTGAGGCAGAAAGCGGCACAGGAAAACCTTATCCTACACCAAATGGACGCCAAAACAGCGTATCTCCACGCACCAATAGATTGTGAAACATACCTGGAACAACCAGAAGGTTACAAAGAGGGATCAAATGGAAAAGAACAGTTGGTGTGTAAACTGAACAAATCATTATATGGTCTCAAACAGGCAGGTAGAAATTGGAACAACGCTTTGCATAATTACCTGTGTGAAAACAATTTTGTACAAAATCCAGCAGATTATTGTGTGTACACCAAACAGACAGAACATGATAAAATCATTCTTGTAGTATGGGTAGATGATCTGATCATCGCTGCTACTAATGAAAAAGTACTAAATAATGTCAAAGAGGTTCTGACAGCAAGGTTTCAAATGAAGGATTTGGGAAAGCTGAGATATTTTCTCGGGATTGATTTTGAACAGAGTGAAAACTGTGTAAAAATGTCCCAAACAGGGTATGTAAAGAAAATACTCGAGAGATTTGATATGCAGGACTGCAAACCTACAGTTACACCTTGTGAACAAAAACTGGACTATGATGATGAAACAGAAAGAACAAACAATGTCAAAAAATACAGAGAAGCTGTTGGCAGTCTTATTTACTTAACTACATGTACCAGACCGGACTTAAGCTTTGTAGTGAGTCAGCTGTCACAGTATTTTGCAGAACCTACAGAGCAACAATGGACTACTGTAAAACATGTGTTAAGGTATCTTAAAAGGTACTTCTGGAAAGGAGTTGTGTTACAAAAAATGTGAAAATGAGAATCTCAGACTCCATGCATACAGTGATGCTGACTGAGCCGCTGATGTGAATGATCGCCACAGCACAACTGGTTATTGTGTTAGTCTGTCTGAAAAGGGACCACTGATTTCATGGAAGACTACAAAGCTGCCCACAGTTGCATTATCCACATGTGAAGCAGAATATATGGCTTTAGCTGCTACCATTCAAGAGTGTCTATATTTGATGCAACTACTTAAAAGCATTGACTCTTATGAATATGCATCAACTAAGCTTTATGAAGACAACCAGGGTACTATAGCATTAGCTAAAAATCCTGTAAAGAGACAGCGATGTAAACATGTCGACATAAAGTACCACTTTGTCAGATCAACAGTGAAGGAAGGAAAGGTCATCCTAAACTATTGCCCAACGGACCAGATGGTGGCAGACATAATGACCAAGCCTGTGACAACAGTTAAGTTAGCCAAGTTTAACAGTTTTGTTTTTGGAACCCAGTATTAAGAAGGTCATTTTGGTTATGAAGCAAATAACCTCAGAGCAAGTGGGGGTGTTAAGGTTTGTGCTCTGTAGTGTGTATGTATATGCCTTTACTCCCAAAAGTCAGTTATGGGAAGTGACGTGTTAAACACATAGCCCAATGGGAAGTGGTGTTGTTCTGTGATGCAATGCGGAAAATAAAGTGACACGAGGCTGGCGGGAAGCTCTCTCTCTGCCCGCTCCGAGTTGGACTTCAGAGTGTGTGATCTGCTTATTCCTCCATCAGAGAAATGACATGTTACGAGAGCGGGTCTGAATGCCGCTGCGCAGTCTCATCTGCTAACAGTTAGATAGTGTAGGTTGAATGTAGTTAACAGCTTTAGCCTCCATACATGTAACTGTGATGTAACAAGGCCATCTCTATACATTCCAACAAGCAAAGACACACAGGAATAAGAATAATAGTCCTGGCAAATATACAACTATTCACATGACTTGTGATCGCTATCTGGGCAGCTAGGTCCGCCATTACACAGACTACGTTGCACTCGCGGTAAAAATGCAGCCGCGATAAGGCGATTACTAACTAATTACAAATGCGAACACTTACTACAGCTACACAGAGAACTTGGACAAATACTCACTTGTTATTGAACGCACACAGGGGTTAATATCAAGCCAGAAACTACCTACAAATCACACAGGTCCAAACAATAGCGATCACGATACTAGCACTCTCCAGCCACTCTTCTTCTCCTCCCGACAATGCTACAGCTCACACAATGCTGCCCCTCATCAGCTGGGTTCCGGTGCTATTGAAGGCTGATCTAGGGTCAGCCCTTTGTTACAAAAAGAAAAGGAAAACTAATTGGACTTAATTGTGTCTTACATCATATACAGTCTGCTTTCTGTTTAAGAGTGACACAGTTTTAGTGTTAATGAGAGAAACCTTCATTATTTTACTTTCCATTTATTTATTGTGTACTTTGTGTATCTTTATTGGTCTTGTTCTGAATATAACACCATGTAGTTCAGTCAGTCAAGATCAGTCAGGTGAGTCTGAAATGTTGTGGTAATTCTGGGGTCAGAGGTCATACTCACACCTCCCTCCTTTGTCGACCTTTTACACAGAGCTCACAGCAAAATAGTTTTCTGTGATGATCTAACTGAAATCAGGACGTGTCCCTCCTTAGACCTCATGTCAGGAAAAAACAATAATTAGTGTTACAAGAAACAAAGCAGATTATATTCCTGTGGCCTTCCAATGATCAATGATCAACCCTTTCTGTTCAGTCTGTACACCTCAGACTTCAGGTACAACTCAGACCATTGCCACCTACAGAAGTTCTCAGATGATACAGCCATCATCAGATGTGTATCAGATGGGAATGATGAGGAATACGGGGGGGGGTCATCACTGACAACACTCTCCAAATCAATGCCAGCAAGATGAAGGAGATGGTCACAGACTTCAGGAGGAAGTCACCCCCTACAGCACCGGTGAACATCCAGGGAAAGGACATGGAGACAGTGGTCTGTTACAAGTACCTGAGTGTTCACCTCAACAACAAGCTGGACTGGAGTACAAACACAGATGTCCTGTATAAGAAGGGCCAGAGTCGCCTCCACCTGCTGAGGAGACTGAGGTCCTTTGGTGTCTGCAGGACTCTGTTAAAGACCTTTTATTACTCAGTGGTAGCATCTGCCCTTTTTTATGCAGTGGCCTGCTGGGGGGGTGGATGCACCTAAAGGGACAGGAGCAGGTTTGACAAACTGGTGCGGAGGTCGAGCTCTGTACTGGGATGTCCTCTAGAGTCTGTGATGGTGGTGGGTGAGAGGAGGATGTTAGCAAAGCTGACATCCATCATGGACCCCCCCATCACCCTCTGCATGAGACCGTGGGTGAACTGAGCAGCTCCTTCAGTCAGAGACTGAAACATCCTCAGGAAGGAGCGCTTTCACAGTCATTCATCCCAACAGCAGTTAGACTGTATAACACATCATAATGTCTTGAGTCACTTGGACACTTTACCTCCTCTGCCATCACTTTATCCATACAGTCAGATACATTTTATTTATTACACTCACCCATATAATGCATACCGTGTATGCTGTGTACCTTACCGGCTACAAATGTATATAATATTTTGATATCTGTATATAGTGTTTTGATGTGTGTGTATATGTGTGTATATGTAAATGTGTGTATTGACATTGATATATATATTTATGTATATGTGTATAGTTTTTTTGCTATTTTATTTTATTTTATTCTATTTTAGTTTAGTTATTTGTTCTTACTCATCCTTTTCATTTTTTCTCTGTACTGAGCTGCTGTAATGTGCAAATTTCCCCGTCGTGGGATCATTAAAGTTTGATCTTATCTTGTTTTTCTCAGACTTTATTCACAGTGAGTTTAATGATGAGCAGCCTGTTAGTTAATAAGCATGTGGGTTCAGGTTAGTACCACACAGGTTACATTCTGCAGCTTCACGTCTGCAACCTACAAGATCCTTTTGATTTATTGCTTTCATTCTATATTTGCTGACTATCACAACTTTAACTCTTTATTGAGGCTGCCAAAGGAAGAGAATAGCTTTAGATGCTCTAGACATCTTTAGACTTTATTCATTTTTTATTGAAATGTCATTCATTACAGTTGCTTTACATTAACCATTTAGTGACAGGAAAGGCTACATTTCTTTGTAACTGTCTGTCACCACCACCAATTTTCTAATAATGACATATATCATAGGGATGCTTCTACATGAAGCCTTGTTTTTATTGACCTGCTGTGAGAGGAACTGTCTCAGCAAGCATTGTAAATGTTGAGGATTGTGGTAGCTGATGAATAATGAATGCTTTCTTTGTCACATTTGGATCCTTGAAGCTACAGTCTGGTACTCATAGCTGGTTAAAACCATGAAAAACTGTAATGTCAGCTGCAGCCGTTTATGACTGACCACAGTGATGATGAGACTTCCAGGCTGTTATTACAAAGGCTCAGTGGTCCATGAGGAAGCTGTTGTGTAGACATGGAAGGACAATGACTTCCTGATACAATATTCCTCACAATCATTTTCTCTGGCCCTCCAAATATGACTTTATGTAAAAGTATGAATCTTGTGTAAAGCAGTGAAACTAAAGATGGTTTTTAGCTGTTTCTTCCCGTGTCAGTGTGGAAACAAAGCTGTTACAGAGATGTTCTGTTAACCCACTCTGGTCACTGACAGAGGAAACCTATAGAAGTCATGGACAGCTGTTATACAGAGCGTGGATATAACTAAAGAGTGACTATGGCTGAAGCAGCCGTGCACGTTAGATTCTTGTTCTGTTCTTCTGTCAGTTGATTGGTTTTTCCTTTTACCCCCTTCTTGATCTTTGTGCTACACACCACTGCTGAATGAAGAGGGCAAAGCGCTGTGAACAACATGCACTGAAATCTCATGTTATATATGGATACAGCAGAAAAACAGCCTTCTACTTTCTGAGCTCTGTGCCCCGCTGGTCATTTACAAGCTGCTGGGAAAAAACCTGTTTTGAGCACGCAGTAATTTTCCAGTAGAAATAAAGAACTAGACAAGGAAGAAATAAGAAAGTCCTCAGCTTTAATTCTTCATCCACTCACACCTCTTGGCAAAGGAACTCTGACTTCATTGCTGCTCATTAATATGGAGTATTAACATGTAAAAAGTCATTTTTCCTCCGTTATATGCATTCACTGTTCTCTGCCTTATTTCTAACTCAAGAGCTGGAAATGGTGTTATTATTATTCTCATCATCACACTGTTATCAGTGATTGATAATCTATCATTTTTCCTCCAAACACTGATCCTCTGATTCACAGTGTACTGTGTCAGACTAAATGTGTGACAGATGGTGCTGCTGAGTCTCAATCTCTGCACTTTGTTCAATACAAAAAAGTCTATTTTAGCACACAGTGTGACTTATAACACATGGTGTGAAATATGGAGCCTCTCATACCAACACACAGTCAGCAGGGCAGAGTTCACTCTGCTGTGGGTGCAAAATCTATGTGAGAAAACCCATTAAAAGAAGGTTTTTTTCTCTCTGATACCTGCTAATTAGGGCTAAATGCTAAATTACTACAAACACTGGCTTCTTTGACAGCAGTTAGTGTAATTAATCATATGACAAAACATCATTTGTCACATAGTTGCATTAAAAATGCTCCAAAAAGGCCTCGACATGACAAACTGAGCAGAGATTTCCTGTTTTATGGCTTTAATAAGTTAAAGTGAAGCCTAGCAGACAGCTAATGGAAACAGCTATTTTCATCTTCTGTAGCTATAATAATATTTTTCTTTCTTATCATTGTAATGAGTTTTAACCATCAATTGGAGACAAGTGGCCATTCAAGGAAGTGCAGTTTTTGGCACTTCCACAGTAGTTTCATGTTTAAGCCCAGGAGGCTGCCACTTGCCTGAAATGGCTCTGGGGGCCCACCTACAAAGAAGGATTAGGGGCTCAACAAGGTAGCTGCTGGTTTGATGGAGGGTTTCAGTGTATTACAAAGGTCGTTTGCTTCTTACTGGGACACAGTGCAGACCTACCTTGTCCAGCAGAATGGCTGAAAAAGAAAAGAATGGTGCTGTAATGGTTCAGTCAACATCCACACTGAAATGCTGTGGCAGGAACTTAAGAAAGCTGTGCATAAACCAAAGCCCACAAACCTCAATGAACTGAAGAAGAGTGGGTCAGAGTTCCTCACCGATGATGTGACAAACTGATGCAGTCATTCAGAAAAGCATGATTTCAAATGATTGTTGATGAGGGTGGTACTACAAGCTATTGAGTCATGGTGTGTTTAATGTTTGACGCACAGCTTCTGTATTTTGGTATGGTTTCTGTTCAATAAATAATCTAATATCTGTCTAAGAAGGCCTGATTTAGAGTTCTGCGTCGGTCCTACGTTCATAACTGAAAATCCTCTCTGAACCTAACCTGACACGCACCTTGAGAAATGTAACCACATGTCCACAAAAACTGTGATTACCACCTAGCCTTCAGAGGGGCTTTCCAGTTAGGCCCTGTCACTCAGTTAACAAGGGGTTAGCATTAGCCATTTGTGGCTAGAACCCTGAGAGGACGTGCTTTCTTTTTATTTTCTTTATAGAAACAGATCAGAGACACAGGGGGCTTACTACTGCTTAAAAACTGTGTTTGGCAGCCATAATAATGTCAAGAAAGCAGCTTCAGCTGGACTGCTGTAGCATTAATAATATAGCAAAGTCTAACAGGTCGTGCAACAAGAATATTTAAATATATACTTTCCACTCAAGAAAAGTGTGCACACTGACACAGTTTGTTAGACCCACTGTGTATAATAATGATCACTGTAAATGGACAGGCATGTAGCACCCGACCCATGTAGCTAATAGGTAAACAACATTTAAACACAGGGGTATTGTAGTACTATGGGCGGGGCCCTGGGTTCTTTAGTTGATTGGCTTCCATACTAACCTGTATTGATAAGAAATTTGGTGATTGGTGCGTCCACTTAGCAGAATACAAGCCTTTGGCCTTTAATCCTACTAAGAATTGTTATCATCTAGTGTTGAAACACGTTTCTCTGGTTCAAATTTACTCAACAGGGGAAAATCCTTACATGAAAGAAATAACACACACAGGATTCTTAACCTCAAAAATATAGAATTTAGTAATCAAAAATTAATATTTGCAACTTCAAATAAACACAATCAGAGTACAAAATAATTACTTCAATTAGGGTATCTTCAAAACACTTGTAAATAAATCAAATTACTTAGGAAACAATAGTCCTGCAGCTCACACACACACACACACACACACACACACACACACACACACACACACTCAAGCTGCAACTCAATATCAGTCCTTTAAAATAAAATAAAACAAACGGTGCAGGCCTGTGTCGATGCTTTTGGGTGTGGTCAGAAATTTTATGAGCCTTTCGCTTGCAAAGCAAGCAGAAACAAAACAATAAAATAATATTTGAGTACTCACAACCTCGAGCAGTCAGTCAGCAAACTGGTTAATGTTAGTCGCTGGTAACCTTTAGGGAATCATTTGTGAGGGCGATGAGGGCGTCCTGCCACGATTTCGGCCTTCGACACAAAATCCAAGCAAGATGGCGACTCCTGGATATTTCTATGCTCCGTAACAAGGGGGGAAAAAAAAGTCCAAGGAGAGCCTCCTGGTCCTACACGTTAGAGAGCATATAAAATATCTTAGTCTTGCTTTATAAGCGCTCTTCTTTAAACTACTAACAGCATCGGCACACATTAACAAACTTAGCAACTTAGACAGCTGCTATATTATACATGTGCGACACGGCTAGCAAGCTAATATGCTATCCGCGATTAGCATCTCCATTTTAACACACTGCATCTGACAGAAACAGTTCAACACAACTCTCAAAGGAATATTTACCTCCGGATGTTTCAAAGTCCTTAACACAGAATGGAAAACTCTGCATTCACCACGATGAAAGGCGCTTATACTCCGATACGATCAGCGGTCAACACACACGTTTGATGTACGTCTGTGGCATCTCTGGACCTCTGCGCACCTGCCCTCTACTAGGTCACCTTCACATCCCGCCCCCACAATCCTGTGATTGGTTACATAGGTCACAAACAACCAATACAAATAAACACAAGTCAAGACTGACATTCTGATGCTCAGTGAGGATGGACACAACACAAAATGCGTGAAAGTGCAGAGAAACACATTAAAGGGACATATTAAAGTGACATACTGCTTTATGAACAAACAAAATGATTTGGTCCACTATTGTTTTAACACAACTCACTTATGAACTTTATAAAACTGTACATCAACTATTAGTTATTTTAACACTATTTACTCCTGCCCATAATCATGGACTGGGCTACAGCCATATGATAGCTAAACTATATGGAGAACAGTACTGGGCCGTGTACACAATACAAGTACATGAGCTGCTCAGCCATGGAAACCCATCTGCAGGTATCAGCACAGTTTTGGTGCTTTTGTTGATGCCAGGGGAGATTTGAAGCTCTGCAGTCACTGAGTCAGCACAGCGTTGGCAACTTTATTGCACTATGGGCCTCAGCAACTGACGCCTCACTTTGTGACTTCATATGGTTCAAACAGCCATTTGAATCTTTTTCACACATATTTGTAAAGGGATACTGCGTGACTAGGTGCTTGATTTTATTCAGCTGTGGGACTGAAAACACCTGAATTCAAAGATGAAATCATGTAGCCCAATAAAATAGATTTACAGATTCTTAACAGATTTAAGAATTAAGCCAAATTCACAGTTAGACATAAACAGCCAATTTATGGCACCCACAAACAAAAATAAATAAAAACAACATAAATAAAGATAAAACAATGGAAAGCAACACGTTTGTGGTTAAAACTAGAGATGGGCAAAAGTTACAATCCTAATGTGAGTGACCTAAAATGACATATTTTGATAGCTGTAGTTATTTTGATAAATAAATGACTTCTTTTCTTTCTTTGCCATCAGCGAGCACTGCGTCATACGACAAACAAAGAGTTTTCATTCTTTGTGTGCCTGTGTGCTCTCAGAGGATGAACACATTCAGCTGAGGAATATTTGCACTCTTTGTGAGTTCAGTCAGTTTTTGGATCATTACCAAAGGAACAAAGCTTAATCACTTTGACTTAACTGTGTTGCAGTGCTTACAGCAGATTCAAACCATCATTCAAAAATAGTTTGCCTGAGTCTGAGGAGCCTGTCAGACATAATGAAAACATTACAAAAATCACTGCAGACTTTTCTTTTTCTTTTCTGCAACACAGACCAGCTTTGAATCCACTAAAAATCGACATGACGCTCACCTCTGTAGAAAGGTTAAAGGTTACTGTCCACACAAGTGCTCTTGGTTATCATTTTGTAGTATAATCAGCTAACTGTTAACATGCATGTTCTTTGTTAGCATCATATTAGAGAAGGCGTTCATTGCATTCCTTATTTTTTCTACGCATTTATTATGTCCAGTGCTGCAGTGGATTTGATCTGAAAATCAGCAGAGATAAAGTGAGAGATATGAAGACTAAAGGAGTTTATATGTTTTGATGAAATCTGCACTCATTCCTACACAACTGTCACTGCTGTCAGAAAAGTGCAAATGTTGGTGTTTGATCTTGGATTTTCATCTTCCTCATGGCTCCATGACTGGTCTCAGCATTCACCAAAGTAGGTAAAGTGAGACAAAGTAACTGCAAACTGAGAGAATCATTGACAGGTTTCTAAAAGAACAGTTTGTTCCACCGTGGTTGATGAGAACAAAAACATGATGAAGGTTGTAGAACCCATATGCTGCATGTTTGTTTGCTTCTAAGAGAGTTTGTCTGTGAAGCTCACACTGTGAATGAAGCACACGTTGTTCATGATGTTTAACACACACACACACAGACCGAAGCTAAAACCTAAAATGCAGCAAAGTATTGAGTCAGAGGTTAGGATTTATTTGGACCTTAGGCAAGCTCACCTTCAACTTCTCCTTCCTCCAATGTCTTTCTGCACGGTCACATAATCACAATATACTGCCAAAAGTATTCACTCACCCATCCAAATCATTGAATTCAGGTGTTCCAATCACTTCCATGGCCATAAGTGGATAAAATCAAGCACCTATGCATGCAAACATTTGAGAAAGAACAGGTTGCTCCTCAGAGCTCAGTGAATTCTAGCGTGGTACCACCTGTGCAACAAGTCCAATCATGAAATTTCCTGTTAGGGGTATTATAACAAAATGGAAGTGATTGGAAATGACACCAAGCCAGCCACAAAGTGGTAAAATGACAGAGTGGGGTCAGCGGCTGCTGAGGCACATAGTGTGCAGGGGTCACCAACTTTCTGCAGAGTCAATCACTACAGACGTGTGTGGCCTTCAGATTAGCTTAAGAACAGAGTGTAGAGCTTCATGGCTTTGCATGGCTGAGCAGCTGCATCCAAGCCTTACATTACCAAGCACAATGCAAAGTTCTGTATATGGTGATGTGAAGCAGGAGAGATGTTCTCTGGACTGACAAATCTCTGCCAATCAGATGGATAAGTGCAGGATCTTGTACGGGGTGAGCCCCGTCCACAAAGACCAGAGTAGCCTACAACCTCTCTTCTTCGTGAGCCAACAGCAAATGGTAATGAAAACACGGTGATGGAGGGGGAAGAGGCTGATAGTATCCAACATGGTGATGTGTCCATCCTCGATATCATTAAGGCTTTGCTTCAGGCCATTGATGTTCTGAAGAGAGAAGTGCATCGCCAGTGGGAAGATAAACAAGTTCTCGAAGCAAATGTGAGAGAGGAGGTGGTCTCTGAGATGATGGAGGTCATCTCTGCAATGCAAGATGGTTTCAGTGAGACTTTGGATGCTGAGAGGGCGCTAATTGAAGAGAGGTATGAAGACAAGATAAGCAACCTGCAGAAACATCTGAAGAAGTTCTACACCCAGGAGCTGAAGGAACGTGACCAGAAGATTGAAGCTTTGTTTGCTGCTCTTGAAGAAAAAAAGAAGGCAAATGAAGCAGCCCCCACAACAGCGCCACCGGAAGATGCTGATGGCCCTCGACGTTCTCAGCGCCTCACGACTCAAAACGAACTCGGCAGGCTTCGTGCGGAACTTGACCAGTGCCGTGCTGAGCTGTTTACCAAGACTCAAGAGGTGACTAAGCTTAAGATGCAACTTCAAGCACCAGGTTCTGCTGGCACCCTCACCGGTGCTGCTGATCGCAAGCTGGGAGAGGAACCTACGTCAGCTGCGCCTGGATTTGCTGGGGCTGGACCTGCAGTCTGGTGAAAGAGCCTGCTGTCGCAACACGGGCGGGGAAAGGCTGCGCATTAACAGCTGCAGATAACACACTAGCCAAACAGGTACAATCAAATATATGTAGTATGGAGTTTTAAACTATTTTCTTTAAATCATTTAACATCATTTGGGTGGCTGTAGCTCAGTAGGTAGAGCAGGTCACCTACTGATCAGAAGGTCAGCGGTTCGATTCCTGGCTACTCCAGGCTACATGCCAATGTATCCTTGGGCAAGATACTTAACCCCAAGTTGCTCTCCGACCGTCCCGTCGGAGTATGAATGTGTGTGAATGATAGTTAATTAAAAAGCACTTAGCTTAGCAAACATGGAAGTGCTTGTATGAATGGGAGTGCATGGGTGAATGTAAACATGTTGTAATAGCGCTTTGAGTGCTCTGACTGAGTAGAAAAGCGCTATATAAGAGCTAGTCCATTTACCATTTACCATAAGTCTGGGTTTGGCAGTTGCCAGGAGAACAGTACCTGCATTGTGCCAAGTGTAATGTTTGGGGGGGGGGAGTATACTGTAGTGTGGGGGTGTTTTTCAGGAGTTGGGCTCGGCCCCTTAGTTCCAGTCAAAGGAACTCTGAATGCTTCAACATACCAAGGCATTTTGGACCATTTCCTGCTCCTAACTCTGTGGGGACAGTTTGGGGACGGCCCCAACATGACTGCACACCAGAGCACAAAGCAGCTCCATAAAGACATGGATGAGCCAGTTTGGTGTGGAAGAACTTGATTGGCCTGCACAGAGTCCTGACCTCAGCCCAATAGAAGACTTAGTAAATGGTAATGGACTAGTTCTTAGATAGTGCTTTTCTACTCAGTATGAGCACTCACCCATTCATACAAGCTGATTAATTAAGCTAAGTGCTTTAATTACAATTATTAACACTCACATACGCCGACAGTTGCGTCAGAGAGGAACTTGGGGTTAAGTATCTTGCCCAAGGATACATTGGCATGTAGCCTGGAGTAGCCAGGAATCAAACCGCTGACCTTCCGATCAGTAGGTGACCTGCTCTACCTACTGAGGTACAGCCACCCCGATCAACTTTATGTAACCCACATACTACTGATCGGTATGAATGGGCCCTGAGTTCGTATTCAACAATATTGATTACTTAACCACTATAACATCACACTCTAAAATTGGAATTAACAATGCCACACTTTAATTAGGAAACACCAAAAACACACTTAAATCAATATTTCAGTTCTTTCAGGTCAATTAATGGTTCAAATATACATGTATCCCCACACACAACAGTCCTAAATAAGGTTATCAAACAAAACAAACCCGTTGCAGGCCTGATTCGGAGCTCGGGTACAGTGAGACCAGAAACTTTGTGGTCCTTTCACTCAATTAGAGCCAAAATAAAATAATAAACCAACAGTACCTTTTTCCAACATGGCGGTGCAAACGTTCAGTCCACGTTGTCCTTCCCACACAGGCAAGAAACACAGGGAATACCCGTCTGGTCGCCGTTTCCCGCGTGGCCAGAGGAACTCTGAACTATAGGTAGCTCAGAGCGCTATCTGGGATCCTCCTTTTGTCTGTGTGCGGTCAGAGTCAGCCGAGTCCTGTAGCGATTAGCCGGGCTAGCCAACCGCAGCTTTCAGACGATCAGCGCGGCTAATTTCCGCTCGATCATCCAGCGAGCAAACCACGACTTTCAAGTCCAAACACTTACAGGCGTAGGCTGCACCAAATGAACCTGTCCTCCTTCCGTCCACCTGACAGATGTCCGAACACGGAGCACCAGTTTAACTCGCCATAAAACTTCCACTTTTTCAGTTTAACTCGCCATAAAACTTCCACTTTTCCAGTTTAACTCGCCATAAAACTTCCACTTTTCCAGTTTAACTCGCCATAAAACTTTGACTTTTCCAGTTTAACTCGCCATAAAACTTTGACTTTTCCAGTTTAACTCGCCATAAAACTTCCACTTTTCCAGTTTAACTCGCCATAAAACTTCCACTTTTCCAGTTTAACTCGCCATAAAACTTCACTTTTCCAGTTTAACTCGCCATAAAACTTTCACTTTCCAGTTAACCGCCATAAAACTTTGACTTTTCCAGTTTAACTCGCCATAAAACTTCCACTTTTCCAGTTTAACTCGCCATAAAACTTTCACTTTTCCAGTTTAACTCGCCATAAAACTTCCACTTTTCCAGTTTAACTCGCCATAAAACTTTGACTTTTCCAGTTTAACTCGCCATAAAACTTTGACTTTTCCAGTTTAACTCGCCATAAAACTTTCACTTTTCCAGTTTAACTCGCCATAAAACTTTCACTTTTCCAGTTTAACTCGCCATAAAACTTCCACTTTTCCAGTTTAACTCGCCATAAAACTTTCACTTTTCCAGTTGCCATAAAACTTTCACTTTTCCAGTTTAACTCGCCATAAAACTTCCACTTTTCCAGTTTAACTTGCCATAAAACTTTCACTTTTCCAGTTTAACTCGCCATAAAACTTCCACTTTTCCAGTTTAACTCGCCATAAAACTTTCACTTTTCCAGTTTAACTCGCCATAAAACTTCCACTTTTCCAGTTTAACTCGCCATAAAACTTCCACTTTTCCAGTTTAACTCGCCATAAAACTTTCACTTTTCCAGTTTAACTCGCCATAAAACTTCCACTTTTCCAGTTTAACTCGCCATAAAACTTCCACTTTTCCAGTTTAACTCGCCATAAAACTTCCACTTTTCCAGTTTAACTCGCCATAAAACTTTCACTTTTCCAGTTTAACTCGCCATAAAACTTCCACTTTTCCAGTTTAACTCGCCATAAAACTTCCACTTTTCCAGTTTAACTCGCCATAAAACTTTCACTTTTCCAGTCAAAGTCTAGCCTCTCTGCTCGGTCCCTCTTTTTCCTCTCTCGTGCACACTCACACCTCCAATCAGCAGCCAGTACAGAAACAGGTGACTAAAATCAAACACTAGATTGGCTTTCCTTCACAACAAATGAAATAAGCAAATAAAATAGAATATTTATGGCAAATTAATTATCTTAACACCTTAACATTTGAAATTGTAACATTGACATAAATGCATTTAACCACATTCAGTCAACTTATTTATGTCCATTTCCTACAGGGCTACATTTACTTTTCCATAAGTTGATCAGTTAAACTGAAATTGAAAAGGTTTGTACAAAGTTGTGTATTGTTGTAGCATTTACTCTGTCTCTTTGGTACTGCTGACATTACATATGTTTCTGTCTTAATGTTGCAACCAGAGATCAGGCGGACTCTGACGATTTCTGTACGTGGCACTCCCTTTATTGCTTGCCCCAGTACAAGATCCTTCATCGATTACATAGTCCGCAAAAACATTCTCCGATGCCCCGACGAGAGCTTCTCTCGTCGCCACTTCTTTTTTTATGAATGAACCAAAAAAAGCAACAACAGAACAAGAGTTTTTCCTTCTACAACTTTTTCTACGAGCAATGTGTCTTATTTACTAATTAGCACCACCTTGTGGCAGAAACTGTGCAGTACACATCTCACTGCCCTATAGATTAGGGGCCATTCCTGAATTACTTGTGTGAACACTGGGAACTGGAAAAACATAGGCAACTGATACATATTCAATCACTGAAAAACAGTATACTCTTCACATATGACAAATGAACAAAATGATAAAGGTTGGTGGACTTTCATACTCAATACTTTAACAGAACACAGAACGATATCAAACTATTCCACATGAACATTTACATCACCATATTAGTTGTCCCCTTACATTAACATTATTATTTCATGTCAGTCACAAGCACAACCAGTGCTGAGATCTTTCTGACACTGATCAGTTAAAACGGTTTCAAATCTACAGTAACAACAGAAGGTTCAACACTGTTTTTACTCATGAAGTAAAGGCAGGGTGTAAATGATGTGTAGAAAGTCATTTAAAAACTGATCTACACACAGTCATTATCCTTTTCTGGGATTCTGGGGACATCTTGTTCAAACATTTTAAGCAGCACCAGAAAATCTTGGCATAGTTGTTAGTATATCTCAACTTATACCAGCTGCTAGTCAACTGGCAGAATGTAACCTTTAACCTTCAAAATAAAGAGTAACCCCAGCTCTGCCAATATTTTATAGTGTCCAGGCACAGTGCCTTAATAAAGTGGAAATGAAAAGAACAAATATAGTTCATGGAGCTGAGAGGCACATAATATATTTAAAAATCAAGTTTAATGTTAAGTCTGTATTGTCTCTCTTTTCTTTCCTTTTTTACCTGAATGGCTACAAAGTAAATCCTAATACATTAGAAACCAGAAATATTAACTCTGAAATGTTACAGTATGCTAAATAGATGGTGATTATGATAATTTTGGATCATTCATGCGCACTCATTTCATAATTAGCAGAGCTTGAGTCTTATCTTTCACTATAATTGTTCATCTTTATGTGAAGTGTCCAGCGGCTCGACTCTTCTACAGATCGAGTGTGGAACACGTTTCCATTCACTGTCTGTTGCATTAGCCTGAAGGATCGTGATAAAAAGACCTCCAGGGTTGTGTGTCTGCCACGAGGCTGTTGCAGAGGCCTGGATTCAAATGTACCCCAGAGCCATTAGTACATGTCTTCCCTTGTTCTCTCTCCTCAGCTTTGCTATCTTCTCTCCACTGTGCTAACAGAATAAAGGCTAAAACAGGCCAAAAACAAAAAAGATAGTGGGAATGATCTGAAGGACTTGGCTTCATGTTAGGGGATGAAATTTCAAAAAGATTTGTTGGTGCAGACAGACAGGAAGCATCATAAAGGGCTTGTACTGTGAAATGTAATGTAATGGGTTAGCAAGCTATGCTGCTAAGTCTGAGTGTTCAGTGTCATTATGGTAACTTGTGCTGCCTCACAGCAAGGAGGTCCCAGGTTCGAATCCACCTCGGCCGAGGCCTTTCCAAGCAAAGTCTGCATGTTCTCACTGTGTTTGCGTGAGGGCTGCTATAGCCCCCCCTGGAAAAGTCACAGCACCCCCAAGAAAATAGCTTGTTAGCTTGTGTGTGTTGAGAACTGAAATAACAAATGATCCTTCATAGCACCCTCAGTGAAATGCTTAGCCCCCCCTTAGCTCCTGCAGACAGTTATTTGTGGAGCCGCCACTGTTCCAAAGCCTCCTCTTGATACACTGACATAACACAGCGACTGTGTTTAAAGCACTTTGAAAAGCTTTTTCCATCCCAACAATGTTTTGATCCCTCTCCTTCTTCACTTTCTGATTTGTGCCCTTTCTTTGTGCCTCTCCTTCTCTGCCTGTTCAATCATCTCTAGAGAGGATTCTAATAAAATAGTCGTGATCGAGCGCGTTCTCGAAAGCGCGTGCTGGAGCGCCTTTTGTGTGTTTGTGTGTGTGTGTGTGTGGGGGGGGGGGGCATGAGGAGGGGAGGTGAAGGAGCACAGCGGCGCCTGATCCGCGCCTCTGTTATTGATCATATATGCGCAGCGGTTAAATACAGAAAATGCCGACTACACAAATCATTGGCCCTCATCGCCCCCTTGTGGCGCTCCTACGCATTGTATATAGTGCATGCGCACTTTTTGCGCCACTGTTTCCTAGGTGATATCATGATCAAACTTATTATTATTCTCTCTGATGTCTGAATCGTGATTAGGGTTGCCACCTTTCACAAATGAAAATAAGCAATTAGCCATAGAATGAAATACTTTTTTAGCAATGAAGACTTTATTGTGAAAGATTGCTGCATATAAAGTGCTGTTAAATGAGGCTGCATTACATGCAAATATAT
Organism: Amphilophus citrinellus; assembly: GCA_013435755.1. Lineage (NCBI taxonomy): Eukaryota > Metazoa > Chordata > Actinopteri > Cichliformes > Cichlidae > Amphilophus > Amphilophus citrinellus. The sequence goes on along the minus strand of CM024194.1, from coordinate 61,461,402 downwards.
AACAACGTGCAATGAAACATTCTGGGGCCGTGGTGGAGTGTCGGTGTAGCAGCGGACATTTTTAAAAGGCGCGGGTGTGTGGCGTCTGTCGCTAGGAAACGGTGACAGCAGCGCCCACAGACATTTGTCTGTGGCAGCGCCAGCTGTAATAGGCTGGGGGTCCTAAGAGCATCCACCCTTAGTATTTCCTGTATTTTATTCTGTGCTTAATTGTTACATTTAGTGTTGATTTGTGTGTGACAGACATGAAAATACAGAACAAACCGCGTCCCGTATCGTTCAATACAACATTTAATAAAGGACGATTCCGTATTTTACGGGACGGGTGGCAACCCTGACCTTGATTTTTGTTTTTCCACTAAACACTCTTCTTCTACTTTGGTTAGTTTAAGAACCAATTATTGATTATTGTTATGGTTTGATTTTGTTTTTTACTATAATTCTGGTAGAGTGGTTTTCATAGTGGCAATTCAGCATATACTACAAAATAAAGGCGCTTCCTTACAGTAGGTCTGTGGGCGTTTTATTTTGAAAGGAATAAAGAATCCCATCAAAGAGATTCTTTATTCCTTACAGTAGATCTGTGGGTGTTTTATTTTGAAAGGAATAAAGAATCACATCAAAGAGATTCTTTATTCCTTACAGTAGGTCTGTGGGCGTTTTATTTTGAAAGGAATAAAGAATCACATCAAAGAGATTCTTTATTCCTTACAGTAGGTCTGTGGGCGTTTTATTTTGAAAGGAATAAAGAATCCCATCAAAGAGATTCTTTATTCCTTACAGTAGGTCTGTGGGCGTTTTATTTTGAAAGGAATAAAGAATCCCATCAAAGAGATTCTTTATTCCTTACAGTAGGTCTGTGGGCGTTTTATTTTGAAAGGAATAAAGAATCCCATCAAAGAGATTCTTTATTCCTTACAGTAGGTCTGTGGGCGTTTTATTTTGAAAGGAATAATCACATCAAAGAGATTCTTTATTCCTTACAGTAGGTCTGTGGGCATTTTATTTTGAAAGGAATAAAGAATCCCATCAAAGAGATTCTTTATTCCTTACAGTAGGTCTGTGGGCGTTTTATTTTGAAAGGAATAATCACATCAAAGAGATTCTTTATTCCTTACAGTAGGTCTGTGGGCGTTTTATTTTGAAAGGAATAATCACATCAAAGAGATTCTTTATTCCTTACAGTAGGTCTGTTTGCATTTTATTTTGAAAGGAATAAAGAATCCCATCAAAGAGATTCTTTATTCCTTACAGTAGGTCTGTGGGTGTTTTATTTTGAAAGGAATAAAGAATCACATTAAAGAGATTCTTTATTCCTTACAGTAGGTCTGTGGGTGTTTTCTTTTGAAAGGAATAAAGAATCCCATCAAAGAGATTCTTTATTCCGTACAGTAGGTCTGTGGGTGTTTTATTTTGAAAGGAATAAAGAATCACATTAAAGAGATTCTTTATTCCTTACAGTAGGTCTGTGGGTGTTTTCTTTTGAAAGGAATAAAGAATCCCATCAAAGAGATTCTTTATTCCTTACAGTAGGTCTGTGGGTGTTTTATTTTGAAAGGAATAAAGAATCACATCAAAGAGATTCTTTATTCCGTACAGTAGGTCTGTGGGTGTTTTATTTTGAAAGGAATAAAGAATCACATTAAAGAGATTCTTTATTCCTTACAGTAGGTCTGTGGGCGTTTTCTTTTGAAAGGAATTCCAGAATTCATTCCAGAGTGCATCTAAGGCATAAAGCCTTTGATCTTAGAGGGTATAAACAGGCTCAACATTCAGACAGTTAGTGAAGCACAAACCAAGAAGGCTGTCAGAACCAAAGCAATCAGACGCTTAAACCACAGAAGCAAACCTGAGAAGGCAAAACTCTGAAGCACCTGCAAAGATGTCATACCCACGAAGACCAAAGAAAGGCAACATGCAGACGCGTGTGAACTATAATGCGAGGGAGCAGAGCGCAGCTCCGAAGCAGCAGCTGGAATCCCAGGAAAAGGAAGAAGATTGGGAAAGTGAATGCACTGCCTCAAACTTTTGCCTTTATAGTGTCAATTCTTCTTCTTCAGATCATTCAATGGTACAAGACCAGTACAATAAGCTGAGCATTACTCACCATAACTACCAAAAAGCCACAAAGGCACAAATTACCAGTCTGGTAATTACCATGTTAATAATGCACCGAGTGTGGGTAACGATGCTCAGTTGGCCGACCCTGTACAGTCAAGCATAGGGTCTACTATACGGAACGACCTGAGAGCTCGTTTTAAAAAACGGAGCACGTTCATTCCTCCGTCCCATAGGAATGCATCGTTAGATACGTTCTGTAGAATAGTAGAGCATGATGTAGTCAAACTTCTGGACAATAAAAAGCAATTTAAAGTGTGGAGTAATCTAACTAAGGAACAGAGAAAGGCACTCGCGGAGATCAAATCTGATGATTCTGTTGTAATACAGGCGGCCGACAAGGGGGGAGCTATCGTTGTCATGGAACGGGCCGACTATGACAGTGAGGTTTTGAGACAATTAAATAATTCCTCCTTTTATAAGCGATTACCTCATAATCCTTGTGCTGAATTTGAATCACACATAAAATCATTACTAGATACACTGCTCAGCGCTAAAGAGATCACAGCTCAAGAGTATTCTTACTTACTTATAGAATATCCAGTCACTCCTGTCTTTTATATTCTTCCGAAAATTCACAAACCTTACACTGTATTCCCCCCTGGTCGACCTATTGTAGCCTCTATAGGTTCGCTGACAGAGCATATTTCTGCTTTTGTTGATTTTTTTCTCCAACCGTTAGTTCACTCGTTACCTTCGTATGTCAAAGATTCCATGGAATTTCTCAAATTGACTCAGACTATGAGGTTTACAGATGCCCCTCATTTGTTAGTCACGATGGACATAGAATCGCTTTACACACATGTACCGTTCCAGGCTGGGATGATGGCAGCCGGGCATTTTTTGGATCAGCGATCCGACCTGATGCCCTCCACCACTAGTATTATTCAGCTGATAGAAACAGTACTGACTTTAAATTACTTCATGTTTCGATCAGAGTTTTTCTTACAAATTTCAGGCACAAGTATGGGATCAAGAATGGCCCCGAGTTTCGCCTCCTTATACGTAGGCTTTGTCGAAAAAAACTATGTCTTCGACATTACTGTCAACCCGTTTGTGTCTTTGATATCTCACTGGTGTCGGTATATTGATGATATTTTTTTTGTTTGGACTGGTTCTGTTACCCAACTGTCTGAGTTTTTTGACTTTATGAACAATAATGCTTACAATCTGAAGTTCACCATGGAATATGATGCTCATTCGATTAATTTTTTGGATATCAGTTTGCGCAAGAGTGGCAACCGACTCGAAACTGATTTATTTCGCAAAAGGACAGATAAGAATACTATTCTGCATGGTTTATCCTTTCATCCTCCGGCTTTGAAGAAGAGCTTACCCGTGTCTCAGTTCAATCGCATTCGTCGTATCTGTAGTTCCGATGAAAGGTTCCACATACAAGCTGACATTCTAGAAAAACGTTTTAAAGCACGCCAATATAAAAATGCGTGGATCACTGAGGCACGTGCCCGTTTTGCTCACTCGTCGCAATCTGACTGTTTATATTTCACCAAAGTAAGAGAGGCAAATAACAGTATTAACTGCATTATTCAGTATTCTCCTTATTCGACCGAGTTAAAAAATATTATAAAAAAATATTGGCACATCATCAGTTCCGATCCCTCTCTCAAATCTTTACATGCATGTCCCAGATTTGTATATAAGAGACCTCCTAATCTCAGAAATCATCTGGTAAAATCTTATCTTCCCAGCCCCAAGACTGAACATGACCGCGTAGCTAAACCATTTGGTAATTATCAGTGCGGACACTGTACTCAGTGCAATTTCACACGACAGACGACCACCTTCCGTCATCCACGGTCAGGCAAGCTCTTCACTATAAAGAGCAACATCACATGCGAAACTAAGAATGTGATTTATATGTTGAAGTGCCCTTGTGGGTTGGCATATGTCGGCAAAACCACGCGACCACTTAAAATCCGTATATCAGAACATCGGTCTTGCATTCGCAACCAAAACACCAAAAGTTCTGTAGCAGTGCATTTTACACAGGCCATGCACAGTGTTTCTGCTTTGCAGTTCTGTGGCATAGAATCAGTCACTCCATCTCCACGCGGAGGTGATACCAATTTAGTCTTACTGCAAAGAGAAGCTTATTGGATATTTACTCTTAACACAATGTCTCCGTTCGGACTCAATGAAGAGTTTAATGTAAGACCTTTCCTTTAATGATCCGTTTTGGGCAGCTGCCACTTCTGGGGCAAATGGGCTATGGGATGATGTGACTTCCAGGGATGGGACAATAAGTTGTCCAATCTTGATGCAGATCTACTCTATACATAACAGTTGGGTGTATGTATATGTATGTATATGTGAATGTATGTATGGGTGTATGTGTGTGTATATGTATGTATATATGAGTGTATATGTGTATGTATGTATATGTGTACTTGTATGTATATGTGTATGTAGGTGTATGTATATGTGTTTGTATAGATGTATGTATATGTATGTGTGTGGGTGTGTATGTATGTATGTGTATATATATATATATATATATATATATATATATATATATATATATATATATATATATATATATATATATATATATATATATATATATATATATATATATATATATATATGTATGTATGTATATATATATATATGAGACTGGACTGCTGGGATTTTTTGGATAAGGATTTGGTGTGTATTTTTTGTATTTTTTGTATTTTTTGTATTTTTTGTATTGGATAGGGATTTGGTGTATATGGTTAATGGCCTGTATTTTATGTGACAAACATTATATTGGTATTTTTTAATGGTGAGTGAGGTATGCTACACTTATTTATTGTTAGATTAATGGTCTGTCTTATTTTTTATTTGACAGCCCATTTCGGCATATCCTAGATCAAGTTGTTAGTGTCCTACTTTTTATGCGGACATTGAATGACACCTTCACCCAATCTTGGGGTGAAGGGAGGATACTTAAGCAGGTGTGTAGCATGCTTGATAAGTCTGAAGAAGGGCACTGCGGCCCGAAACGTTACCTTTTGTTAAATACCTATGGATTAAAATATTGCCAGGAGTTTGTTGGTGTGCGGACCTCCTTCTTTTTCATCGAGTTCTGTGCGGATCCAGCACCCAGTTTCATTGTTTTTGAGGATGTGCGTGTTTTTCTTTAACAAATTACCAGTCTGACACGGAAACTGAAGGAAACTGAGCGTAAACTAAATGAACTTCAGAATTGTTTCCTTGGCACCAATAATTCAGAGGACACAACCGTTCTGATGAGCCAGCTGCTCGAATCTGAGACGAAAGTAAAGGAGCTCGAAGCCAACAACACACATTTAGAGAAAATTATTAAGGATATGACAGAAGAGCATCATATGCTTGCAAGGCAATTTTCCGACAACAACGTGGTTTCAGCGCGCACCATTAATGAGCTGAAGGAACAGCTGGCAGAGGCTCGTTCACCACGAAACCTGAAGGAACAAAGTAGCCAAACTGCTGCAGTACTGAGTGCAGAGCCTTCCCGCCGAGCCACGAAGGCTTCACAGGCTGACTTCAGATCTGCCAAAGAGGCTGACCTTGAACTCAAGTGTGGCAAACAGCAAGCGCAGATCCATCAGCTCCAGCAGCAGCTCCAGCTGCAGCTCCAGGAATCTCAGAGACAACTGGAGGAGCAGGCAATCCAACACAGACAGGAGAGAGAGAAATTCCAGTCTGAAATGAATGAGGTCAAATCCCTGCTCACTAACTACAAGAACCTTCATGCTTTCTACCCTAAAGTCATGGAGGAGGAGAAGGAAGAAAAGAGCAGCATGGGAACTCCACTGGAAACAGCAGAGGCAGAGAAGGAATTCCTGCCGCAGACTGTGGAGCCTCTGCAGAAAAAGCAAGACGTGGAAAAAGGAAAGGAAGGAACAGTGGACTTGGTGCCACAGACTGTGGAGCCTCTGCAGGATCCTGCTGAAGAGAAGCAAGGCACGGAGCAACAAAAGGAAGTGCCGCAGACTTCCTTGTCTCTGCAGGAGCCTGCTGAAGATCAATCAAAGGCAGGAAAAGGAGACTCACTGCTGGAAACTGTGAGATCCTTGCAGGAGTCTTTGAAAACCAAACAAGGAAACGAGAAGATCCTCACCACCAAGCTGGAGAAGCTTGAGGAACAACCCAAACAGAAGAAGAAGAAGAAGCGCAATTGGCTGCTTAGGCTATTCAGCAGAATCAAGTCCTAAAAATCTGATTTTTTTGGTCCTAAAAATCACAAATATACACAACATAATATGTCAGTGAACTTGTCAGAGGTACGGTAACAAATCATTCCTTGTTTTCCATCACGCCCCCCCCAACCGGCCGCGGCAGATGGCTGCCCCTCCCTGAGCCTGGTTCTGCCGGAGGTTTCTTCCTGTTAAAGGGAGTTTTTCCTCCCCACTGTCGCCAAGGGCTCGCTCAGAGGAGGGGATCTTCTGATTGTTGGGGGGCTCTTTAAACCAACCACTGATCAGTTCACTGGCATTACATTTCAGACTCAGCAAATATGTAAACGGATGATTCCTGACATCATGACATGACTGTCATGATGTCAGGAATCATCCATTTAAAACATCTTTGCTGAGTCACATTTGGTTGTTCATCAATATGACTTTTAGGACCCTGAGACCAAACTTAATAAAAAAAAAGAAAAAAAAATCAAAGTATCTGTGTGAATGTTTTCATATATACTGTATATACTGTTTTATGGTCAAATACTGGCAGCTGTGGTTGGCAGAACTTCACTATTAAAAATATGGTACAACACATGAGAAATGACATTTTACAACCAACAACTGCTTGTGGTTCATTAAGAAGAAAATAACAGGTAAAGCCCAGTGCACACAAACACACACGGTTAAACTTTCAAAAACCTTTTGGTGAAAAAGATTGAACTGATCCAATCACTCGTCCAGTATGAAGGTACGGCAGTGTTGAGATCTTCTGTAAAACAGTGTGTGTCTGCATACATATCAATAAAATCCACGGTGCATTGCCTGGATGATGAAGAGTGTCAGAGTCCAGGTATGACTGCAGAGCGTACTCAGGATGGGACGGAGTCACACATGGACACGATGCTCATGAAGCTGGAACTTAAAGCGAGTGTGGGCCCCGGTTCAGCTCGCAGACCCACGTTAACCATCAGGTGTTCACTGTGGACGGGCACGATCCTTTCTGCAGCCAGAAAACAAAGACAAACCAAGCTGGATGGATGCAGTGCTGAAGCTCGATGCTGCCACAGAGACTCATGTGAAATAAGAAAAACGTCCTCTTTCAGTTCAAAGCTTTTACATGTCAGGCTATTCTAAAAAAATCCTCTGGTCTTTTTCAGGTTGTAAACGTCTTCAAATCCAAGTTCAAATTAACAGCATGACATTAGACTGTGTCATTATTCAGGAAACAAAGCTCAAATGCAGCTCAGAATAAGTATAGCCTTCATTTTTACATGGCAATTAAGCAGGAAAGTGACAGCCAGGAGCTGATAATCAAATACACTTGATCAACTGCTCACCAGAAGTCGTGAGCAGCCCGATGAAAGTCGATGTTTTGGCTGCTCTGCAGTCCATCACGCTACAGAGAGAAAGATCATGTCTCCTCCTCATCCTGAGGAGCAATCCACATGGCCAGGATGAGGAGGAGACAGAGGCAGAAGCAGCAGGGGAGCTATCTGATCAGGCAGAGAGCGCAGGAGAGGGGACCGCAGCGACCCCCAGACGAGGCGAGGCACAGAGGAAGAGTAGTGACGAGATGATGGAGGAGGATTTGAAGAGGAAGGAAGTCAGGGAGGTAGAGAGAGAGAAGGAGGGAGCCCGGAGGGATGACACAACACACTTCCTGCTCAGATTAGCTCCAGCCACGAGGAGTTTGCTCCACCAAAGCAGTCATGGATAAGAATTCAAATCCAGGAGCTCGTCCATGAGGCAGAGTTTGGGCCATCACACAATGATCCATTTCTTTAGCTTATTCATTTCCTTATGCATGAGTTTGCTTTTTGGAGGCTTGGTTTAATGAAGAGTCTCAGTCATCCAGATGCAGGAGCGCAGCTGTATACTTTCTGAGGTGCATGTAGACACATTTTTAGGAACCCCCCCCCCCCCCCCCCCCCCCCACCCATCCAAATCTACACACACACACACACACACACACACACACACACACACACACACACACACACACACACACACACACACACACACAGGCTTTTGTATTTATTTTATTTTTATTGATATGATCTGTTATATTGTAACTACAGCACACAGCTGCAGAACAGTGACCTGTTATTTTACTACTAGTAACTTTAGGTTTTATAATCAAAGATTATCATGAACAGCTGATCACAGACACAAACTATGCAATTAAACACGGACACATTTATGAGCTAACAAGCTTTCCTGCTGCTGGACAAGCTAACCAGCTAACTAGCTGGCTGTCGATCCTCCGATCATACATCAGGTAGCCGAGCAGGTGATGAACTGAGCGATCAGCACAGACGTTACAGCAGCCGAACATCCGTGAAGACCGACGCTCTGCAGACCGGAGACTTCAGCCTGACTCTGAGGAAACCCCACATCTTTGACAGCAGCAACTACACCTGCACCGTCAGAGAGTTTGGAGAAGAGCCGAGCCTGACAGATGTTCAGCTGCAGGTCAAAGGTCCAACACTTAATTATATTCATTTTTTTTACCACAATTAGTTTGTCCTTCCATTTGACAGGTGAGACTCTCACTACAGGTGAGAAAGCCAGCAGCACATTAGTGAATCTAAAACATTTCCTTCGTCTCTGCAGTGAATCATTTGGCTTTCAGTGAAAAAGAGATGGCAGCCTGGTTTAGCAGTGATCTCTACTGCAGCCTCACAGCAGGAAGCACCTGCATTTGAATCCACCTTGGCCTTTCAATTCAATCTGATTTATGCAGGACACGGGACAAAAGACACGCTGTGGACCAGAGCCAGAGATTAATAATGATTAAATATAGAGTCAGGTATAAAAAAAGGTGAACAAAAAGAAAACACTGGTCCACTGAGGTCCTTAAGCTCTGCTCTCTCTTTCTAGTCCCTGTCAGTACTCTAGCTGCAGCATTTTGGATCAGCTGAAGGCTTTTCAGGCAGCTTTTAGGACAGCCTGATAATAATGAATTACAATAGTCCAGCCTAGAAGTAATAAATGCAGGAATTAGCTTTTCAGCATCACTCTGAGAAAGGATGTTTCTAATTTTAGAAATATTGTGCAAATGCAAAAAATCAGTCCTACTTATTTGTTTAATATGTGCATTGAAGGACAAATGCTGGTCCAAAAGGACTCCAGTGGGTGTCAGCAAAAGCCTCCACTGTGGGCTTTTGCAGACATCTTCCTTGAAGATTCCTATTGGTGGAGCAGCACTGATGGAAAAGTGCACTCTGACACCAGCTGGTTCTTTGCCATTGGTGGGACACCGTACGTGGTGGTTCCTGTTTGTGGGACACCACTTGAAACAGATCCAGTTTTCATGTAATCTGCTTAACTTCCAACTGAAGGCCTCTGTGCTGAAACTGGTTTGAGTCTTTTAGGTTAAAGGTGTGATGAAAATAAAGGCATTTCCATTTTTGGAATAAAGAGAGTGCCTTTGAGCTCCTTGGTGATTTAGACCCCTCACTGTGCATACTAGTAGCTGTGATTACAGAGAGTGAACAGCATACAGGTGCAGAGTCTCTGGAGGCCGGCTGCAGGCTGCTCATAGGATCAGACTTTGGGAATAGTGCTGATGGTTTCTGTGGGGCCACTTTGCACTAGTTTGGGTGGGTAAGACAGCTTGTTTGGGTGAGCTGAGCCCACACCTGACCAGAACGGGCCTGATCAACCAGAGCAAAGAGTGACTGTTTTAGAAGGTGATAGCTGTGTTTGCACTGGAACAAAACGTCCTGCTAATTTTCTGGAGCGTCAACAACACCCTAAACCACAATGGAAAGAAATACTGAAAAGAGCTGTAAATAACAAGCTCCATATTTATACAGTAGATTGTATTGTTACAGTGGCTCTAACCCTCGTGTTGTTGCTTTCTTACAGAGCCGTACACTTTTCCAGGTGAGGCCTGCTGTCTTCTGGCTCTCCTGGCTGTTGCACTTGGTGTCATTGTGGCTCTTGTATTATATTGAAGGAGATTACTCATCAAAGGTATGTTGTGTCTGTATTACTTAAGAAAAACACTTAAGAAAAACTCAACACTACAACACAGAGTGCAGGTGGAGGTGGAGGTCAGGTGTAGAGGTCAGGTTGAGGACCCCAAAATCAGGACTGGAGGGGGAGTGTGTGAAGTCCAACACCAGACTCTACAAGGCCAGAAAACACACTTGATAACAAGACCCAGACAGAGAGGCACACAGCAGGAGGGAAACCAATGACATCACCACAAGGAAACACTGAGACAGTACAGACAGAGCAGGTGATGGAAACAGCTGGGAGGGAAACAGGAAGCAGAACTAAACCCAAAACTTACCAAAATAAAACAGGAAGTAACCAAACGGACCAGGACACAAGGACAGGGAATGAACAATGAACACACACACACACACACACACACACACACACACACACACACACACACACACACACACACACACACACACACACACACACACACACACAGGGACGAATCCAGATAAGCAAAACTATAACAAACTCAGAACACAGTAGAAATGCAATGAGAAGAGAAGCTCAGGGAAACAACACAAAGGCCCAGCACCAGGACTCTGAGTCATTTGGGGACTGAAGGAGATGGAGCATCTTTCAGATATACATCTACTGCAGTTCATTTATTCCTCAGTGCTGTGCAGTCCAATAAGGTAAATCTGAACGTTATTAAGAAACACTTAAAAGCCGGTTTTCAGGGAAAACTGCTAAATGTTCAGTGTCTATGTGTCAGGACAAGATCCAGAGTCCCAGTGAGTCGACTCATTAGATTTGGAGAGAAGCCAGTTGAGTCTAATAATAGATTAAAGTGCTTCATAATGAGCTTCACTACATTATTTCCTCCTAGCTAAGCTACGCAGTTAGGGACAGGTAGGCAGGAGGTAACGAGCAGAACCAGTTTGTGAGTTTTCAGTTAGGTGAAGTCAGGGTTTCTAACCATCATCCTCCTAAAATAAAAGTCCTTTTTTTTTAGAAAACACAAAACTTAACCAAATATTGATTTGGGCCAAACTTCGATTTTCATTGAAAAATGAGTCAGGCCATTATTCTAAGAGGGTGATGAAAAGGTTCATTGATGAGCCAGAGATGAAGATGCTGCTTCTGACAGTTACTATCAAACCAGTCAAACATGTTTTAGCACTAATGTGCTCAGAGCTTCTGCTGTCTGTACAGCTCCTGCTGTGCTCTGTTGTCCTCTCAGTTAGCAGGATGGAGGTGGAGTCAGGGGTGGAGACACTTTACCTACCTTGCAAAATCACAGGTCACCTGCCTAAAGATGCTAAAGTGGACAAAAAGTTCCAGAAAAGTCCACGTGTATCAGAACGGCTCGGACCGACCCGAAGAACAACCCAGGGATTACAGAGGCCGAACCGAGAGGAGCCAAGACCTCAGTTTGACCCTGAAATACCCCACACATGGAGGGACCTCCATCTGCACCGTCTACATTCTGAACAGGGTGGAGCTCAAGGTCAGAGGTCAGTGCTACAAGGAAGAGCATGCTTTAAACTGGTTACAGCTTCCTCTGAGTGGGAATCATCCATTTGCATCACATGATATAACACAAAGAACAGGAAATGAGCTTTTATCCTCTTCACTGCATCATGCTAGGGGCTCTGTGATAAATGGTAAATGCACTAGTTGGTATGTAGCGCTTTTCTACTCTGTCTTCTACTCTGTCTGAGCACTCAAAGCTGCATGAACAGGAAGTCGTGGATCTGAAAGCTTTCTCTTTGTTAGATGGACCAGCAGGGAGCTGAGTGAAGCTGACACCCCACCCACGTGAAAAATTCCAGCAAATAGACTGAGCGGTTAGTGCTTCGTTTGTGCTGGTTTGTGCCGTGCTGGTTTGTGCCACTTGTGCTGTGAGCAGGTTCACCCTGGACACAGGCTAATCAACAGCACCCTGACTGCATCAGGACTCAGGGTGAAGTCCTCGGGCCCACTGTCAGAGCCTGTGCTGCTGCAGGGGGTCCTGGTTCCTCCTGGTGCACGACAACGTGGTGAGAGCATGCAGGCAGTTCCTGGAGGATCAAGGAATTGATACCACTGACTGCCCCCACACGTGCCTGACTGTAATCCAGTAGAACACCTCTGAAGCATTATGTTTCAGTCCATCTGATGCTGCCAGGTTGTAGCTCAGACTGTTCAGGACGCCCTGGTCCAGACCTGGGAGGAGATCCCACAGGACTCGTTAGGAGCCCCGATGTTGTCAGGCGTTCATAAAAGCAGGTGCAAAGCACATACCATTTTGAGTTTGGGTTCTAGCCTGCTTCATCACTTTCACGTTGATCTTCAGGGTGTCTTTGAATCCAGCCTCTGTAGGTTGATCATGTTCATTTCCATCAAACAACATCACACAGTCTATATACAGATATCCAGCAGTTTATTTCCCACTGAAATCTGAAGTGTTTTCAAAGTTTTGTCATTTCTTGAGTAGTATATATTGAATCATTGGGAATTCTAATGCCAGTGCTTGTTTTGTTCATTTGGGTGACTTTCAATAATTGATAAAAAAATGCTTTAATGCAACATTGTTTCCAATTTTCCAAGTGTAACCGGTGGCTTCTTCTACCGTTCTCTGCGTCGTGTGGGTCAATGATCAGATCAGGCCACCGACGTGATTTGGATGCGATCTCTGTTTATTTCGCTCCCGCCGAACGCCACAGGAAGAAGGGCGAGAGCGAGCGCCAAACTGCTCCTTATAAAGGAGTTGTCCCACAAAACTAAACGTAGGGGAACAGAAAACAATCACAACAGAAAGCACACACACCGGAGCTACACAAACACGTCAGGTAAATTAAACCAAATCATTTCCTGAAATTCTACATAAATAAATATGAACATAACAGGCAGAGACAACTGTAAACTATGAACACTATTAACAAAGAACTGGCATTGTTACACAGGCAATATGTTTTTTCACTAAAGGTTTCCCTTTTTAATTAAACTTAATTACATTTATTTATATAACAATGAAAAGTCCCCTCAGGGCGCTTTGTATTGTAAGATAAAGACTCTACAATAATACAGAGGAAACCCAACAGTCCAAACGACCCCCTATGAGCAGCACTTGGTGACAGTGGGAAGGAAAAACTCCCTTTTAACAGGAAGAAACCTCCAGCAGAACCAGGCTCAGGGAGGGGGGGTCATCTGCTGAGGGGGGGCAGAGATTAATAATCACTAATGATTAAATACAGAGTGAAGTACAGACAAAGTAAATAAGGTGAATGAAAAGAAACAGTGCATCATGGGAACCCCCCAGCAGCCTGGGCCTACAGCAGCATAACTGAGGGAGGGTAACTCACAGACACTCACAGACTCCGTATAACAATCAGTGGTTTCTTTATTCGGAGCAGGAAGTGAGGCATCACTCCTGGTTATCAGTCTGTGTGGGACTTCCACAGTCCTGCAGTTTCACTCTGCAGCCTTTCACTGTTTGCTGCTGTTCTTTGCGTTTCAGCTGAGCGCCCTCTGGTGGACAGACACACTCACATCCAGATTTGAATAACTTTATTAGTATTCTACAGCAGTGCCACAGACATAAAGAGGGTTCAACAGTGACAGAAGAAGATGGAGGAAGCCCCGTGGTCGGCCTGTCGTCGTGGTAACAGTCACACGGTCATATTCAGTGGAGTCATATTTAAAGGATTCAGAGGTTTCATAACCCAGAAACATGACGATGTAACAAAAGATAAACTCCTCAGTAATCAAAGATGTTATAAATGTTCTGTCTTTATTTCAGAGTCTCTTTTTATTCTTTTTATTATTAAAAATGAAAATATTTGACTTTTTCTGCTGAAAATGAAACCAAATAAAAAATGTATCAGCATCAACTCAGAGCTGAAGGTCAGCTGTTAGTGTGAGCAGTCACACAGAGACCACGGGGATCCAGAGAAACGATCTGACGCACAGGATCTCCTTCTGCTGATATTTCCCTGGAAATGCCGCTCTGACCTCTGACCTCAGCGCTCAGAGCAAACATCAGCTCCTGCTTCAGACTGACCTCGATTACATCTCTGCTGACGAGAGCACGTGTGCATGGATCCCAGCAGTCACTGATGGTGTTGCACCATGAAGTCAGTCACAGATGGAGAACCTCCACCTGCTGCATCCACCAGATTTAGCCCCCCAACCCCCCCGTGTCTCAATCCACTTCAGATACAGGAAAACCAAGCTGAAGCATCACTGTTTGGGCACATGACAGCACTTCCTCTGAGAGACCTGCAAATATGAGTTGCTCTGAAAATGATAACTTCACATCCACCCTGAACACCGGGTCCAGACCGCCTCCTGGTACGGGGTTAAAGTTCACCTGCTGTGTTGATGCGGCGTTGACCCAAACTGTGTCGGAGTTTGTGTGACCCACACTGAGTCACATTAATCTTACTGTGTTCAGTTTGTGAAGCTTCAGTGTAAATGTGCATCCTTCATAATGTTCCAGATAAATCTGAGTCGTGGTCCCTGTGAGGAGCCGGTGACCCCTCAGAGGTCCCGATCCCTCAGGTTGACCACCACTGAGACACACCAGAGGGAGCAGCAGCTCCATTCACAAAACACAGATTTCACAGGAAATAAACTCGTGAATATAATTTCAGTACAGAGGATTCAGGAGCAGGCTTTTATTTTGAAATACAAACAGTGCTGTTTGAATATATGGAAGCCTGTCTATGCCAAAAAACAAAGGTTAAAAAGGAAAACTGGAATGAATGAACGAAAATGGCTTTATTGTAGGTATTTATGGTTGAAGCATGATTGCTGCTATATTTATTCTAATGTTAATTTAAAAAGTCTTCAGATAGTTGAAGTTAAATTGTGCCTTCATTTCACCAAATGTCTCAATATCATAAAACACAAGGACTTAACTCGCAGTGAAAACAATGTTAATGTGTTGTAAATAAAAGTTACAATAATATATAAAAATAAAAGTCTATAATCATGTGATGGTTTTTCTAAATGTTTATAAAATAAAACGGAATTATTTTCTAACTAGAGAAAAAGTTTGTGCTTATGTTTGTCCCAATATAGTTTTATTTATTTATATATAATTAATTTGTCATATCAACAGTTTCAAAAAATGTATCTTGTATTTTTATTTCTGTAATTTCTCACAAATCTCATCTGTTTTGTTGTCATTAATGAGCTTCCATAAATCTAGACATTATTACCACAGAAACAAAACTCTTTAAATTTGAATCGTTTCAGCATCAAAATAAATGTTTCCTTTGCTTCCAGCTGCAAACGTCCTCATTATTGGTGTTTAATTAGTTTGATGTCACAGTTTATTGATCTGAGTTTAGTTATTCTGACTGTATTCATGGAGAGATGAAGGTAGATATGAAGGTTAATACAAGAATAAATATTTCTGATTATCTACAGTCTGAACAGGAAATCCTGTTTTAAATAAAGTTTTCCCTCGGACTGTTCCTCATCTTCTCGCCTCCTTTTTGACATTTCTTGGCTTGTTGCCCAGCAACGCATCCATCTCTGCAATGAGGGGCGGAGTCAGCTGAGACAGCACCTGAGGGGCAGAACAGGAAGTCGTTATCGTTTCCTTAAAGTGGACCAATCACAGGCCTCAAACTGGACAGTCAGATGTGATTGGTCACTCAGACTGTAACAATCTTCCCCTTCCTGTTATTGATTTTTTCTTTTATGTTTTACAGTTGATATTCATGGTTTCATGCTCTGGTGTGTGGAAGTGAGTCTCCTTTAGCGCCCTCAGCTGTTTCCTCACTGCTCCTACAAACAAACCAACTCTCCTGGAAAACCTTCGGCTGCAGGAGAGGACGGAGAAGCTGATGGAGGCTCTGAGACTGTTAGTCCACAGCAGACCCAGAGCTTCATCATCCTCTCACGCAGCAGTGTGAGAGGTTAAAGTTTCAGTGTACGGTTACCCTGACAGAACCGAGGTTCTCCAGCAGCTGTTCTGTGTTGGAGACGCCGAGCAGGACCGAGCTGACGCCTTCGCTGCGGAGACACCAGGCTGCCAAACACACACAGAGGGACATGAAGGGTTAACATCTGCTCACACACACACACACACACACACACACACGCTGCAGTAGTCTAGATTACCGATGGCCAGCTGTGCAGCCGTGCAGTTCAGCCTGTCAGCCAGCAGGTGGAGCTCTTTGATTTTACTGAGCTGCTTCTTCCCCTCGTCGCTGCAGAGACGCTCCTTCAGCCACGTGTAGCCCTACATGCACGCACACACGCACACACACACACGTATTGATCAGCAGGGTAACAGATGGCCTCGTTCTGCCTGCTGTGCTGAAGATGGATGATGATCGTCGGTACCTTCATGGCAGCTCTGGAGCTCTCGGGGACGCCCTCGTTGTATTTGCCCGTCAGCAGGCCGCAGGCTAATGGGGACCAGGTCATGGCTCCCACACCTGTCAGACACACGCACCTCATGTTGGAGCACTTTTGTTAAACTGGTCTAAATTTAGAGCCGGACCTGAACAGCTGCCGTCCCCGCAGACCTCGGCTGGGTCTCAGCGTCACGTTAAAGACGCAGTGCAGCATTTCATCCATCCTAACAGCCTGAAAACCTCCTGAGAACTCATCAGTGATGTTTCACTGACACAAATGACACAGGTAGTGTTCACCCAGCTCTCTGACTCCATCAGAGTCCCTCTATACGACCTGTGAGCCACCAAAACCACAGCCCAGAGCAGCTCCCAGAGCTCCCAGAGCAGCTCCCAGAGCTCCCAGAGCAGCTCCCAGAGCAGCTCCCAGAGCTCCCACTGCACAGTTTAAAACAGTCCCCATCTAATCTATGAGATTAAGGCAGCTTCATGGTGTTGTTGTTAATAGGTTTGCACTGACTCAGTCCTCTGAGATGATAGAATAAAGAACACAGTCATCACGAAAAAAATTAAAGCATGCAAACAAAACAAATCTACTCTAATCAATCATAAACCAAGTCAATAACAAAACAGTAACACAGAAAACATCAAATCAAGAGCAGAACCTCTGAAGTGGTGATATTAAAGCTGTTGGTGAGGTCAGGTTCTTTCAAAATAAAAGCACTCAGGTGTTGGTGATTTATCAGCGTTTGAAAGCTTGTCACAGTGATCTGCTGCAGCAAGACTCACTGAGGCTGCAGCTTTTATAACATTAAATAATAAAAACTTTCCAACAGCTTCTTAATGCAAGACAACAAACTACCAAAAACACACTGCCTGCCCCCCAAAAAAGTCGCCACCAAAGAAAAGGTCACACACTAATATTTTGTTGGACTGCCTTTAGCTTTGATTACGGCATGCATTCGCTGTGGCATTGTTTCCATAAGCTTCTGCAGTGTCACAGTCTTGCGTTCATTTTCCACCAAGATCTTGCAGTGATGATGGCTGATTCAAAGCCTTCTCCAACACATCCCAAAGATTCTCAGTGGGGTTGAGGTCTGGACTCTGTGGAGGCCAATCCATGTGTGAAAACGATGTCTCATGCTCCCAGAATCACTCTGTCACAATTCCAGCCCGATGAATCCTGGAATTGTCATCTTGGAATATGCCCGTGCCATCAGGGCAGAAAAAATCCATGGATGGAATAACCTGGTCATTCAGTATATTCAGGTAGTCAGCTGACCTCATTCTTTGAGCACATAATGTTGCTGAACCTAGACCTGACCACCTGCAGCAACCCCAGATCATAGCACTGCCCCCACAGGCTTGTACAGGAGGCACTCGGCATGATGGGTGCATCACTTCACCTGCCTCTCTTCTTACCCTGAAGCGCCCGTCACTCTAGAACAGGTAAATCTGGACTCATCAGACCACATGACCTTTTTCCATTGCTCCAGAGTCCAATCTTTATGCTCCCTCGCAAACTGAAGCCTTTTTTTCCGGTTAGCCTGACTGATGAGTGGTTTTCTTAAGGCTACACAGCTGTTCAGTCCCAATCCCCTGAGTCACCTTCTCATTGTGTGTGGAAATGCTCTTACTTTCACTATTAAACACAGCCCTGAGTGCTGCTGCTGTTTTTCTTCGATTTGATTTCACCAAACGTTTAAGTGATCGCCGATCACGATCATTCAGGATTTTTTTCCGGCCACATTTCTTCCTCGAAGACGATGGGTCCCAACTGTCCTTCCAGTTTTTAATAATGTGTTGGACAGTTCTGCTCAATTTTAGTAGTTTCTGCATCTCCTCAGATGTTTTCTCTGCTTGATGCAGCCAATGATTTGACCCTTCTCAAACACACTGACATCTTTTCCACGACCACGCGATGTGTCTTTGACATGATTGTTTAAGAAATGAGAAGCAACTCAGTGCACCAGTTGGGGTTAAATAACTTGTGAGCTCAAAGATAATCGCCGATGCAGTAATTAACCAGCAGGAGGCTCGTACCCATTTGCTTAGTTAAATCCAGGTGGCAACTTTTTTTTGGCCAGGCCGTGTTTAATAAACTAAACGTGGAGCCCAGAAACCCAATGACTCCATAAAACCTGAAAACCAGCAACAGCGAGCTGAAAACATCCAAGCAAACACGTGTGTGTGTGTGTGTGTCTCCTTCATCTCATTTTAATCTCCATCGCTTCATTCCTCCCTCCAACCGAGCTCCATCTCTCACAGTGACTGATGGCGGTGCAACGGCGATAACACTGAAATAACTCTGTGTGTGTGTGTGTGTGTGTGTGTGTGTGTGTGTGTGTGTGTGTGTGTGTGTGTGTGTGTGTGTGTGTGTGTGTGTGTGTCTGTGTGTGTGTGTGTGTGTGTGTGTGTGTGTGTGTATACCAATCTTGTGGTAGAGTTCAGGCAGGTGAAGCTCTACTTTGTCTCTCTGGAAGTAATGATACTCAGCCTGCTCACACACTGGAGGAATCAGGTTAAACTGCCGCGCGATGGAGTACGCCTCCTGGTGGACACACAGGTGAGACACATACACACAGGTGAGAAACACAGGTGTTCCATTAATAAGTCTTTAATTCAAATTCTGCTTAATTTGCTTTTTTGTTTTAAAGACAAAATGAGAACAAAACTTTAGATTCAAACAGGAGCAAACAAACATGAAGCATCATCTGAAGAGTGCAGGTGAACTCCATCCTTATATTTTATGACTGAAACATAAACAGACACGTTCATCACAAAATCCGATGAGACACCGAAGGTTTAGAAGATCCGATCAGGACAGACAAACACGTTTCTGAGATTCTGATATTTATCAGTAACAAAGAAGGAGAGCAAAATGAAAGAAATGCTAATCTGTATCCAAGTATCAGGAAAACCAATGAATAAAAATATCTGCTCAGATTTTAAAACCAGTCTGCAGGTGCAGTGAACCTGCAGGACCTCATGATGAGCAGTGAGTTGTGTTACCATGATCTCCACGACGTTCCAGCGGGAGGTCCCCCAGTACATGGCCATACCCTGCTCAATGACGAAGGTCATCGCACGGACGATCTCTGAAAACACAACAGAAACATCTCAGAAACACATCATTGAGAAGAAACCCTCAGTAACCTCGGCCCCTCAGTAGAATCATATAAACCTCGGCCCCTCAGTAGAATCATATAAACCTCAGGCCCTCAGTAGAAACACAGAAACCTCGGCCCCTCAGTAGAATCATATAAACCTCGGCCCCTCAGTAGAATCATATAAACCTCGGCCCCTCAGTAGAATCATATAAACCTCAGGCCCTCAGTAGAATCATATAAACCTCGGTCCTTCAGTAGAATCATATAAACCTCGGCCCCTCAGTAGAATCATCTAAACCTCAGGCCCTCAGTAGAATCATATAAACCTCGGCCCCTCAGTAGAATCATATAAACCTCGGCCCCTCAGTAGAATCATATAAACCTCAGGCCCTCAGTAGAAACACAGAAACCTCGGCCCCTCAGTAGAATCATATAAACCTCGGCCCCTCAGTAGAAACACATAAACCTCGGCCCCTCAGATAACATCGCCCCTCAGTAGAAAACACATAAACATCGGCCCCTCAGTAGAAACACATAAACCTCGGCCCCTCAGTAGAAACACATAAACCTTGGCCCCTCAGTAGAAACACTAAAAACTCAGCCCCTCAGTAGAAACACATAAACCTCGGCCCCTCAGTAGAAACACATAAACCTTGGCCCCTCAGTAGAAACACATAAACCTCGGCCCCTCAGTAGAAACACTAAAAACTCAGCCCCTCAGTAGAAACACATAAACCTCAGCCCCTCAGTAGAAACACTAAAAACTCAGCCCCTCAGTAGAAACACATAAACCTCGGCCCCTCAGTAGAATCATATAAATCTCGGCCCCTCAGTAGAATCATATAAACCTCGGCCCCTCAGTAGAAACACATAAACCTCAGCCCCTCAGTAGAAACACTAAAAACTCAGCCCCTCAGTAGAAACACATAAAACTCAGCCCCTCAGTAGAAACACATAAACCTCGGCCCCTCAGTAGAATCATATAAATCTCGGCCCCTCAGTAGAATCATATAAACCTCGGCCCCTCAGTAGAAACACATAAACCTCGGCCCCTCAGTAGAAACACTAAAAACTCAGCCCCTCAGTAGAAACACATAAACCTCGGCCCCTCAGTAGAAACACTAAAAACTCAGGCCCTCAGTAGAAACACATAAACCTCGGCCCCTCAGTAGAATCATAAAAACCTTGGCCCTCAGTAGAAACACTAAAAACTCAGGCCCTCAGTAGAAACACATAAACCTCGGCCCCTCAGTAGAAACAAAAAGACTGAAGAGACTAAAGTCTGACACCCGCTCACATCAGAAGTCTCTACAGTTCCACAAAGACTGCAGATCTCACAGGATGACCTGCAGGAAAAGAGAACTTCTACTATCACTCTATGCAGTTTTTTTTACAGGTTTCTACTGTAGTAAAACACCTCTGTGTGAGTGTGAGGGATGTCACAGCACCTCGAGCTGCTTTACAACGTCCTCCATTTTCATTTGAGGTGTAAAGTGAGCAGCAAGGACCAGATTTAAGAAGGTGGAGATTTTACAGCTGGTTTCTCTTTTTTAAAGTTTCCTCAGTATTACAGTTGTGTAGTTTTTAGTAGAACTTCTCATTCCTTTTTTTGGGGGGGTGGGGGGGAGGGTAGTTTTTGAGATGTGACAGAGACTTTCATTTGTATTTCACTGATAAATAGCATCAGTACCTCCAGATTCACTGAACCCTAAACACCACAAAACTCCGGGTGTTTTTGCTCTGAAATCTTCAGTTTTATTTGTGTGTTTCTGATTTTATCTCTTTTGGAAGTTGTGTTGGTACAGCACGTGTCCATAGTGTGTGTTTGAGTGTCCTGACCCTCCATTGGCGCGTTGATGTCGGTCCTGTTGGCGAAAACAATGTCCACATAGTCCAACTGTAACCTGGAGAGCGAGCCACGCAGACCTGCAACACACACACACACAGACATACACATGGCCGTTCCCAGCATACTGACATAATTCAATCAGACTAGAAAAGCAGTTTTATTTTCAGCCTCAAGGACACAAACTGCAGCTGTCAGTTAGCCCTGTGAGTTAGCATCTCTGAGTTTGGACCTCGCAGGCCTCCATACGCTACAATGTGGAGAGCACAGAGGTGGAGTTTACACCAATGATTTCCACTCCACATTGCAGACACTATTTCAGATCCTTTTTATTTCACTTTACTGATGGCAAAGAGTGAAGGTGCATAAATCACTAACAAATAAGATCAGAAGCATCACAGACAGTGAGACTGTGTGCTGAGAGTGAGAGTGTGTGCTGAGAGTGAGAGTGTGTGCTGAGAGTGAGACTGTGTGCTGTCAGAGAGTGAGACTGTGTGCCGAGAGTGAGACTGTGTGCTGAGAGTGAGACTGTATGCTGAGAGTGAGAGTGTGTGCTGTCAGAGAGTGAGACTGTGTGCTGAGAGTAAGACTGTGTGCCGAGAGTGAGACTGTGTGCTGAGGGTGAGACTGTGCGCTGAGGGTGAGACTGTGTGCTGAGGGTGAGACTGTGTGCTGAGAGTGAGACTGTGTGCTGAGGGTGAGACTGTGTGCTGAGGGTGAGACTGTGTGCTGAGAGTGAGACTGTGCGCTGAGAGTGAGACTGTGTGCTGAGAGTAAGACTGTGTGCCGAGAGTGAGACTGTGTGCTGAGGGTGAGACTGTGCGCTGAGGGTGAGACTGTGTGCTGAGGGTGAGACTGTGTGCTGAGAGTGAGAGTGTGTGCTGTGAGAGAGTGAGACTGTGCGCTGAGAGTGAGACTGTGTGCTGTCAGAGAATGACAGGATGCTGTGAGCAGGTGTATCTCTGACAGCTTCACAGGAAACTGTGAGTCTGCTCTTTGTTGTTTTGTTGTGCGATGGCGGCTTTTGGAGCTGACACTGCTGTTCTGTCAGCAGGAATTATCTCAGACGTTCTGTCGAGCTCGTGAAGGACGAACGGGTGTTTGCCTGGGAAAGATTAGGCGGACTCAAAGGGTTTGAGTGAAGCTCAGCAGCAGACTCAGTGAAGGCTGAATGTGCTGCAGAATGTGCAGCTTAATCACTCTGACTTTATTCAGCACAGTTTTTCCTGCTGGAACATCTGTGAAAACATCCAGACACAAAGATGCAGCCCAGCCTGAGGGGCGGGCCCCTCCGCGGGGTCCCCACATTAGTGGTTGGGGTCGTTACCTGAAGACTTTAACACTGTGAGCTCCATCCATGCAGCATCTGTGCCATTAAAGAAAAATGCAGGAGAAGCTACTTTCAGCTGCTCCCTTATTGACGAGCACACGGCCTTCCTGACACCACCACAGTGGGTCTGTGCCTCCTGCTGGGATCAAACCAGGGATCTTTCACTTGGTAGGTGACCTGTTTAATCTGATCCTGTTTCTGCTTAAAGTTCTATTCATTGTGCTGCTGCTGTGTTGGCCAGGACTCCTGCTAAATAAAAAATGGGTAAAACTAGCATAAGCTCCAAGTATACATCAGTGATCTCTGCAGATGCTCTCAGCAGCAGTTAAATACTCAGCTTTACTGTAACCAATCAGTAAGCTCTATTTTATCATCCTTTAATTACTTCCGTTTTGTTGTGAATAAAATTCAGGTAGCTAACGTTTAATTTACCACATGTTTATGCTCCTCCACATCGAAAGGAGCCAGTTGAGGTGGCTCGGGCATCTGATTAGGATGCCTCCTGGCCGCCTCTTGGGTGAGGTGTTCCGGGCATGTCCCACCGGGAGGAGGCCCCGTGGTAGACCCAGGACACGCTGGAGGGATTATATCTCTCGGCTGGCCTGGGAACGCCTTGGGGTCCCTCCGGATGAGCTGGAGGAGGTGGCTGGGGAGAGGGAAGCCTGGGCTTCTTTGCTTAGGCTCCTGCCCCCGCGACCCGGCCCCGGATAAGCGGGAGAGAATGGATGGATGGATGGATATTTATGATGTTATCCTGATGTTTAATCACGTTAGCTCAGAGACAGGTACCTTCTGATTTTCCTTAACTTTGAATACTTTCCTAAATACCTTAATACAAAGACTTTTAATGTAACATGTTTATGTCGTACTTCCTTCACCCCTGCACAGTGTGTATCAGCTGTTTTACAGCTGTTACATTTAACAGAAGGGCCCCCTGAGAAGGCTCCGCCCCCTTTGTGCTGCCAGTGTGGCTCCGCCCACAAATGCACCAAATGTTCAGTGAAGGGCGTTTGTCCCTGTTTGTGCTGTCAGCTACAAAAACATGAAAACAGGCTTCATCTTTGTTTTTACAGCTTTAGATCAGCCTGAGTGCTGCGTTCACTGTCCCACTTTCTCAGCAGATCAATCAGGAAGTCGCAGTTTTGTGAGGGGACATGAAGCAGCTGCTGCAGAAAGCTTTAATCAAAGCATCACAGCCACTTCCTGCCACTCTGTGAGGGTTAAATTTAGCATTTAGCATTTCAGAGAGTGATTTAAGTGAACTGAGCTGTTTCAGCTTTCAGCAGGACGGATGATTGATGCTGCTCTGTGTGTGTCACAGTGTGTGTGTCACAGTGTGTGCGTCTGTGTGGATCTCCTAATCCTGTCTCAGTGTGATTGAGCCTCTTAAAGCCTCGACGACCTCCGGCGGCCCACAGAGGACACCGACTGACCGCCCCGCAGTAATTAGTTTCTGACTTTTCACCAGTCGGTCCACATCAGTCTCCTCACACAGGAAGTATCCGAGTACTCCTGCTTTTAAGCCACTTAAACCTTTTTCAGCGGGGCTGCGTTTATCTGACAGCTCCTCCACTCATCACAGAGCAGGGCTGTCTGCAGCTGTCTGCAAAGGCCTCTGGGTAATGTAGTGTGGAGACAGAGCGTGATCTACCTTCGATGATGTGTTTCCGTGACAACCCTCGCTCCGTCTCTGCCCTGTAAGCAGACAGACACACACAGTGATGTCACAGTGCTGACCTCAGTTCAGCTATTGGTTAAACTTTAGGTTCGCCAACATCGCCATCGGAAACACGTGTTTATGACCCTTGGTGCTCACGAGATCTTCACAGATCAACATTTATGATTTCTGACACATTAAGGGTCACATGACTTTAATGTTCCGTGACCTTCCTGTCTGGGAGGCGTGATGGCGCTAACGTTCAGGAGTCGCTGAGTGTAAAGGATGAGAACAAGTCTGAAGCTCGTGTGAAGCCCTGAGCTCGTTTCAGGAGTTCAACCAAAGACACGAGCAACACTTCCTGTCACAGGAAGTGGAGTCCAGGCTTCTTCCTGTTCAAAACATTAGCACAAAGTTCAAGTTTTGATTGATTCATGAAGCACATAATAATAATAATAATAATAATAATAATAATAATTAAAGCCGCAAGCGGCGATAATAGGCCCTCGCCGGCCGCCGCCCAGGTGCTGGTACCGATTTGAACCCAGCTTTTCCAGCCGTGCCTATTTTTTTAGGCATTTTTTTGTTTTACCTGGCACATTGGAAAAACTGCAATGGATGTATTGGCTAACTCAAGAAAAAAGATGCCATATTCTGGGCATTGCCATGGCAACGCGTTACACATTACACTATTTTCACCTGTAGGTATTTTGTTCAGGGTGATGTGAAGAATGTGTGTATGAAATTTCAGGCATTTCTATGCATTTTTGAAAAAGATATGGTCGTTTTTCAGTCGCAGAAATGTCAAATTTTTTCCCATAGGGATAAAATGGGGCACTTTTGTGATCGTCATGGCAACAGCGTCCAAAATATGACATAGGTGTGATTGACTTTTTTGATCAGGCAGACATGAAGAATCTGTGCGCCAAATTTCATGTGTTTTGGGCAAACTAAGCAGAAAATTTAGTATGGGTGAAATTTCGCTTTTTCCCATTGGAATAGAATGGGGCATTTCGGGCTCCGCCATGGAAACGTGGTAGAAAATAGACTATGGGTGTGATTGGCTTTTTTGATCGGGATGATGTCAGGAATGTTGACATAAATTTTCATGCATTTCAGACAAACTAAAATTCTGGACCTCCATACAAATTTTCATTTGCTTCTGTAGGGGGCGCTATTGCACCTAGGATCTTGATTCCCTAAATGGGGGTTCAGGCCGGTTCAGTACATAAGTGATTAAATTTTGAGGCTGATCGGCCAAAGATTGCGCGAACGAATGCGCGACGAAATGTGCGGCGAGAAAAAAAAAACGAAGGTCAAATTTATGCGGTTGCCATGGCAACACCGTTGAATATTCTATAAAACCACGCAGAACTTTTGATTCCCCACTTGTGAAGATGATCCTGAGCGATTTTCGTGGCAGTCGGTTAAAACGCCCTATGACAAGTTACTTCAAGTACGAGGTGTGCAAAAATGCTGAATCGGCAAAGGTCAAAGTTCAGTCCAAGATGGCCGACTTCCTGTTTGCCAAGCGGCAACTTCATAATGTAATTTTTTGACGGTCTTCATATGGTCTTTTTCTGACCCGAATTTGGTGGTTCTGCGGGCAACTTTTTTTTTGCCCCCCCCATAGGAATGCAAAATTTGAAATTTCTAGGGGGCGCCGTTTCCCCAGTTTTTTGAATTTTTTAATGGCGCCAATAAAAAACAAAATTTTTCACCAGACCTGGCTTGCATGCAAAAATTGGTGAGTTTTCGTATATGTTCAGGGGGTCAAATTAGCGATCGTTTCGTCAGAAAGAATAATAATAATTAAAGCTGCAAGCAGCGATAATAGGCCCTCGCCGGCCGCCGCCCAAGTGCTGGTGCCGATTTGAACCCAGCTTTTCCGGCCGTGCCAGTTTTAGCCGTTTTTTTGGCTGCTACATGTGAAATTTTGAAATGTATGAATTGGCTAACTCAAGAAAAAAGATGCCATATTCCGGTCGTCGCCATGGCAACACTTTACATATTACAGCAATTTGACCTGTAGGTCTCTTGTTCAGGGTGATGTGAAGAACGCGTGTAGCTAATTTCATGCCTTCAAATGCATTTTTGAGAAAGATATGGTCATTTTTCGATCGCAGAAATTTCACATTTTTTCCCATAGGGATAAAATGGGACAGTTTTGTGATCGTCATGGCAACAGCGTCCAAAATATGACATAGGTGTGATTGACTTTTTTGATCAGGCTGACATCAAGAATCTGTGTACCAAATTTCATGTATTTTGGGCAAAGTAAAATGAACGTTTAGTATTGGGGAATTTTCACTTTTTCCCATAGGGATAAAATGGGGCATTTCGGGCTCCGCCATGACAACGCGGTAGAAAATAGACTATGGGTGTGATTGGCTTTTTTGATCGGGATGATGTCAGGAATGTTGACACAAATTTTCATGCATTTCAGACAAACTAAAATTCTGGACCTCCATACAAAATTTCGTTTGCTTCTGTAGGGGGCGCTATCGCAGCTAGAATCTTGATTCCCTAATTGTCGGTTCAGGCTGGTTCAGTAAACAAGTTATTAAAGTTTGAGGCTTATTGGCCAAAGATTGTGCGAACGAATGACAAAACAAATTTGCATTGAGACACAAAAACGAAGGCCAAATTTATGGCGTTGTCATGGCAACACCGTTAAATATTCTATAAAACCTCGCAGAACTTTTGATGCCCCACTTGTGTAGATGATACTGAGCGATTTTCGTGGCAGTCGGTTAAACGCCCTAGGACAAGTTAATTAAAGTATGAGGTGTGCAAAAATGCTGAATCGGCAAAGGTCAAAGTTCAGTCCAAGATGGCCGACTTCCTGTTTGTCAGGCGGCAACTGCATAATGTAATTTTTAGTTGGTCTTCAGATGGTCTTTTTCTGACCAGAATTTGGTGGTTCTATGACCACCTTTTTTTTCGGCCCTCCCATAGGAATGCAAAATTTCAAAATTCTAGGGGGCGCTGTTTCGCCACTTTTTTGAGTTTTTTAATGGCGCCATTAAAAAACAAAATTTTTCGCCAGACCTGGCTTCCATGCAAAAATTGGTGAGTTTTCGTATATGTTCAGGGGGTCAAATTAGCGATCGTGTCGTCAGAAAGAAGAAGAATAAGAATAATGAACAATTCTAACGATTCCAATAATGCGCTTTCCCAGTCACCTTCATATATACGTTTTCGGAAATGTCTCGACACGACCCACGTTTTCGTGAGGTCCATTGTCAATGACGAGCGCGTTGCGCTCGTCATTGACCCAATTTCATCGCGCAAGCTAGCTGATGACGCTAACGATTTCAATTATGGGCTGTTCCATTCACCCCCATATATACGTTTTCGAGAAGCGTTCGACCTGACCTACCTTGTTTGAGGGTCCGTTGTCAAAGTCGAGCGCTTCGCGCTCGACTTTGACCTTTTTTCGTTTTTCGCGCGAGCGAATACAATAGGCTCCTCGCCGATCACTTCGTGAGGCTCGGGCCTAATAATAAGAATAATAATAATAATAATGACAAATTCTAACGATTCCAATAATGCGCCCATCCAGTCACCTTCATATATACGTTTTCGGAAACGTCTCGACCCGACGCACGTTGTCGTGAGGTCCATTGTCAATGACGAGCGCGTTGCGCTCGTCATTGACCCAGTTTCGTCGCGCAAGCTAGCTGCTGACCCTAGCGATTTCAATTATGGGCTGCTCCAGTCACCCTCATATTTACGTTTTCGAGAAGCGTTCGACCTGACCTACCTTGTTTGAGGGTCCGTTGTCAAAGTCGAGCGCTTCGCGCTCGACTTTGACCCTTTTTCGTTTTTCGCGCGAGCGAATACAATAGGCTCCTCGCCGATCACTTCGTGAGGCTCGGGCCTAATAATAATAATAATGCTACGCATGCTCACATTTATGACCTCAGATATGAGGTTCTTTCCAAAATCACTCAGTACTCATGACTATTACATTATACTAATAGTGCTGTAGTGGATATAGAATTACTACAGTATTACTCTATCCTATATACAGGTGCTGGTCATAAAATTAGAATATCATAAAAAGTTGATTTATTTCAGTAATTCCATTCAAAAAGTCAAACTTGTATATTATATTCATTCATTACACACAGACTGATATATTTCAGATGTTTGTTTCTTTTAATTTTGATGATTTTAACTGACAACTAATGAAAACCCCAAATTCAGTATCTCAGAAAATTAGAATATTGTGAAAAGGTTCAATATTGAAGACACCTGGTGCCACACTCTAATCAGCTAATTAACTCCAAACACCTGCAAATATTTTTATTTTTATTTTAGAGAGTTTGATTTTCTGTTGGATGGCACTGAACAGGAGTGGCCCTCCAATCTCATTGTACATCCTGTATAATGACAATAAAGGCATTCTATTCTATTCTATTCTATTCTATTCAAAGGCCTTTAAATGGTCTCTCAGTCTAGTTCTGTAGGCTACACAATCACGGGGAAGACTGCTGACTTGACAGTTGTCCCTAAAGACGACCTTTGACACCTCGCACAAGGAGGGCGAGACACAAAGGTCATTGCTAAAGAGGCTGGCTGTTCACAGAGCTCTGTGTCCAAGCACATTAATAGAGAGGTGAAGGGAAGGAAAAGATGTGGTAGAAAAAAGTGTACAACAACAGGGATAACTGGAGAGGATTGTGGAACAAAAGCCATTCAAAAATGTGGGGGAGATTCCCAAAGAGTGGACTGCAGCTGGAGTCAGAGCTTCAAGAACCACCACGCACAGACGTATGCAGACATGGTTTCAGCTGTCTCAGTCCTCGTGTCGAGCTGCTCTTGAACCAGAGACGGCGTCAGAAGCGTCTCCCTGGGCTAAAGACAAAAAGGACTGGACTGCTGCTGAGTGCTCCAAAGTTATGTTCTCTGATCAAAGTCATTGTTGCATTTCCTTTGGAAATCAAGGTCCCAGAGTCTGGAGGAAGAGAGGAGAGGCACAGAGTCCACGCTGGCTGAGGTCCAGTGTAATGTTTCCACAGTCAGTGATGGTTTGGGGTGCCATGTCATCTGCTGCTGTTGGTCCACTGTGTTTTCTGAGGTCCAAGGTCAACGCGGCCGTCTACCAGGAAGTTTTAGAGCACTTCGTGCTTCCTGCTGCTGACCAACTTTATGGAGATGCAGATTTCATTTTCCAACAGGACTCAGCACCTGCACACAGTGCCAAAGCTACCAGTACCTGCTTTAAGGACCATGGTATCCCTGTTCTTCATTGGCCAGCAAACTGGCCTGACCTTTAACCCCATAGAAAATCTATGGACTATTGTGAAGAGGAAGATGTGATACACCAGACCCAACAATTCAGAAGAGCTGAAGGTCATTATCAGAGCAACCTGGGCTCTCATAACACCTGAGCAGAGCCACAGACTGATGGACTCCATGCCACGCTGCATTACTGCAGTAATCCAGGCAAAAGGAGCCCAACTAAGTACTGAGTGCTGTACATGCTCATACTTTTCATGCTCATACTTTTCATGCTCATACTTTTCATGCTCATAGTTTTCATGTTCATACTTTTCATGTTCATACTTTTTATGTTCATACTTTTCATGTTCATACTTTTCAGTTGGCCAACATTTCTAAAAATCCTTTTTTTGTATTGGTCTGAAGTAATATTCTAATTTTCTGAGATACTGAATTTGGGGTTTTCATTAGTTGTCAGTTATAATCATCAAAATTAAAGAAATAAACATTTAAAATATATCAGTCTGTGTGTAATGAATGAATATAATACACAAGTTTCACTTTTTGAATGGAATTACTGAAATCAACTTTTTCATGAATTTTATGACAGCACCTGTATTTGGAAATAGTATTAATAGAACTACTTTTCATCTTCTTTCAGCTTTTAGGGAGCACCACAGCAAATCATCTGCCTCCACCTCACCCTATCAGCATCCTCCTCCTGTCACACCAACCCTCTGCATGTCCTCCTTCATCCATGAATCTCCTCTGAGGTCTTCCTCTCCTCCTGCCTGCAGCTCCATCCACCCTCCCTCCTCTGCACATGTCCAAACCATCTCAGCCTCTCTGACTCTGAGCTGTCCCTCTAAATCCTGTATTTTAGGTAATTAAGTACTATAACCACTAAACCCATTAAATAGTAACATGTAACTCCATAGTCATGTGGTCAGGGCCCAACAAGCTGAAAGCAGCTGATCGTTCTGTGCATCTTTGCTGTATTTGTGTCATTGTTGCTGTTTTTGTGTCTTTGTTGTTATCAGAAACAGCCTTTGTGTCACAGTCATCACTGCGCACAATAATAATCAGACTTTACTCACTCTGCTCATCTCATTGAAAACATCTGTGACCTGATGAGTCTGAGTGTGGCTCTGAAACACTAACATTCAGCTGCTCTACCACAGCAGGAAGAGCTGATCTGGGAACAGTGCTGTAGGTGGACGCTACACCACATAATTAAAATGATATGAAAGCATCACTCACTGTCCGCCCCAGTAGATCTTAGTGGTCACCACATAACTGGACCTCCTGTAGACACACACACACACACACACACACACACACACACACACACACACACACACACACACACACACACACACACACACACACACACAGAGTTATTTCAGTGTTATCGCCGTTGCACCGCCATCAGTCACTGTGAGAGATGGAGCTCGGATGGAGGGAGGAATGAAGCGATGGAGATTAAAATGAGATGAAGGAGACGGATGGAGGGAAAATCTGCTGAGTCACACATCAACACATCTTAAAGACAAAACTTATTATTCTGGGACTTTGGTCCAACACAACAAACACACGCTTCACTTTGAGGACACGGCTGTCCTGTTTACACTACAGCAGCGAGTGTGAGTCTGCCTTCAATGGGAGTCATGCTGGATTTTGTGTTTTGATACACTGAAGTGGACTCACTGTAACAAACTGCATAATAACGCTGCTGTACCTGCTGTGCTTTACTGCTGCAAAAAGAAACATTTAAATAAGACAACTACAAAATCTTATTCATGTCTACATTATACACTCCCTACAAGCCTTCTCAGAGTGGTTTAAAACATCTTTAAAATAAATGTTCGCCATATTAAACATGATATCACAGCTTTATGGGGGGTAAAATAGTATTAAATTAATTTTAGTGGTGCAATAAAAATCCAAAATTATTCAGTTATTTTGAATAAAGACTCAAAAAAAAATGAATTAGCAAAAAGCAAATCAACTAAAAAATGAGTAAAGAGTTCCACATAAAATTATTCCCATGGTGTTTATATTTTGCCCAAACCCAAAAAATGTAAAATTACAGGAAAATACTGCAACAAAAATCTGTAAAAAAAAAAAAAAAAAAACATCAAACAAACCTAAAACTGAATACACAATAAAACCATAACATGAATAAATTTAAATTTTTACTTAGGGATTAAAATGAAAATAAAACAGAACTCGCTACATCTCGGAAACATTGGAAAGTCTCATATTCTACAAACAGATTTTCTTTAGTTAAAATATTTCAGAACCAGACTTAAACCCCAAATCTCTCAAATCAAATCCTTATTGATTTAAATATGACAGAAATCATCTGCATAATTGGCTGTTACTCCTATTCATTTCCCGATTTTAGGCTCTCAAAGTGAGAAAGAGGAACTGACGCTCACAGTATAACTCACACTGACTCTCACACTGACTCACAGACTCACACTGACTCTCACACTGACTCACAGACTGACTCTCACACTGACTCACAGACTGACTCTCACACTGACTCTCACACTGACTCAGACTCACACTGACTCTCACACTGACTCACAGACTGACTCTCACACTGACTCAGACTGACTCACACTGACTCTCACACTGACTCAGACTCACACTGACTCTCACACTGACTCACAGACTGACTCTCACACTGACTCTCACACTGACTCACAGACTCACACTGACTCTCACACTGACTCACAGACTCACACTGACTCTCACACTGACTCACAGACTGACTCTCACACTGACTCACAGACTGACTCTCACACTGACTCTCACACTGACTCACAGACTCACACTGACTCTCACACTGACTCACAGACTGACTCTCACACTGACTCACAGACTCACACTGACTCTCACACTGACTCACAGACTGACTCTCACACTGACTCTCACACTGACTCACAGACTCACACTGACTCTCACACTGACTCACAGACTGACTCTCACACTGACTCACAGACTGACTCACATATTCACACTGACTCTCACACTGACTCACAGACTGACTCACACTAACTCTCACACTGACTCACAGACTGACTCTCACACTGACTCACAGACTGACTCACAGATTCACACTGACTCTCACACTGACTCACAGACTCACATTGACTCTCACACTGACTCACACAGACTGACTCTCACACTGACTCTCACACTGACTCACAGACTGACTCTCACACTGACTCTCACACTGACTCACAGACTGACTCACACTAACTCTCACACTGACTCTCACACTTACTCTCACACTGACTCACACTGACTCTCACACTGACTCACAGACTGACTCTCACACTGACTCACAGACTCACACTGACTCTCACAGTGACTCACAGACTGACTCACACCAACTCACACTGACACACACAGACTGACAGCAAACAGCTGGTTACCTCCATCCTTTCTTCTTCAGGATGTTTCCCAGTGTCATCTCCGCCCTGAAACACATACAGTCAAGATTTACATCCAGATTTAATATGAATGAGATTTTATATACGGGCAGCACGGTGGAGCAGTGGTTAGCACTGCAGCCTCACAGCTGGAATAACATCTAGAAGGCCTGTGTTGGTCAGGGCCTCTCTGTGTGGAGTTTGCATGTTCTCCCCGTGTCTGCGTGGGTTTCCTCCGGGTACTCTGGTCTCCTCCCACAGTCCAAAGACATGCACGTACTGGGGTTAGGTTAATTGGTCACTCTAAATTGCCCATAGGTGTGAATGCGAGTGTGTATGGTTGTCTGTCTCTCTGTGATAGCCCTGCAACAAGCTGGTGACCTGTACAGGGTGTACCCTGCCTCTCGCCCTATGATAGCTGGGATAGGCTCCAGCGCCCCATGACCCCCCCCCCCCCCCCCCCCCCCCCGACCCTGACCCTGACCAGGATAAGCAGAAGAGAATGAATGGATGGATATTTTATATTTTTGAATATATTTAAACTCTAAATTTCATTGAGATGTTTTGTGTGGAAGTCCAGTGTGTTAACCTCTCCTTCAAAGAAAACCTCATAAAATTCCCCAAATGCTTCAAAGTATCAGAGAAATCCCCCCCAAATGACCTAAATACCAAAAATTAAAATATGGGAATATGAAGAACCAGTGCGGCTGGATTACTGCAATAAAGAAAGAGTGAGTATTTATTCTTACTAGACTGAGAGATGGTTGTATCCACATAGTGGAGACGATGTTTAAACAGTACAAGTATATTTCATGAGTTCAGAGGCAGCATTGAATTTGGCGTGCACTCTGTGGTGCCCCCCAGCAACTTTTTTCCTCGTCTATGTCAATGTATGCTGCAGATCGTTGCCCCTCTATAGTCCATAAGAATGGATGTGGTCTATACATCCATTCTTATGGACTAATTGCAGCTGTGGGTGCAGTCAGGTGGATGGAAACCAGCTTCTTGAGAGATCAGATGAGCAGACAGACAGCTGGTACTGTACCTCCCCGAGGCGTAGACCTCCGCTGTGTCGAACAAATTCACTCCGCTGTCGTACGCCACCGTCATCACACTTTCCGCCATCTACACACACACACACACACACACACACACACACACACACACACACACACACACACGCAGAGAGAGAGAGAGAGAGAGAGACAGACAGAAACCTACATTAATGCAAGCACAAACATCCAGAAGTGGTTATGTAATGTGTTCATGGATTTAGCACACACACACATACACACACACACACACACACACACACACACACACACACACACACACACACACACACACACACACACACACACACACACACTCCTACATTACCAGCAGTGGACTGTCTGTCTGCACTGACTGAGTGAGGACCTCATTTCTTTGGAAAGAAAACTGAGAACATTTTTAAATGTGAAATGAAACAGGACAAACTGCTTCTGAATTTCTCTTTAAAACTCTCCAAACTTTGATTTCCTGTCACTGGGGACCGCAGTCGCCTTCAGAGGAGCCAAAAATGGACATGAAAAGATATAATGATGTTCTTGAAGGCTTATAAAAGTACAGGTACTTTAACTACATTATTTTTAACATTTAAACGTTTTCCAGTGACCGAAAAGTTCCCAAAATAATCACAGCCCCTTCAACTGTGAATAAATTTGTGTTGCACATTTAATACACCTCTAAACAGGCTTCGCATTAGATGCATGAAGAGTACAGGGTGTAAAGCCTAAATGACAGGAAACAAAGTAAAACCGAGAAGAGCCGCTTTGAGTGCATCAACTCAATTAAAATAAATTCATTAAAGATGGATGCATGATCATAGCTTGATTTTTAACAGTGGCCTTGTAAAATGACCCCAGGGAGCTCGCAGGTCCTCTGTTGGTGAGTAACAGCAGCCAGGTCCACATTTGGAGAGGTATACAAACACACACTTAGTACCTCGTCAGAGATCTGTGAGCCAAATGTCACCCATGTTCCTGTGAAGACAGAAAAAACCCGACACTGACTGTGCGTGCTGGATATATGGAAATGTGCTTCAGTGTGTGTTTGCTGCAGCTCTCACCCAGTCCTAAGCAGGACACTCTCAGCCCAGATTTCCCCAGATTCCTGCAAAAACAGTCAAATCAGCACATCAGATAATGGATCAATGAATCAGCAGGAGGTCAGGTTCATCATCTGAGTTACATTAACACTAACATGAATTTATTTATGCATCATTTAAAAGCCAAATTAAAAAATGTGATTTTACAGATTTTAATTCACTTTAATAAACACTGTTTTATTTGTTTTTACTGCAGATAAATGAAATAAACTGATCTGTAATGTTTTCAAACGTTTATGCTCCTTTAGCTTGGCTCTCCAGGAAGCTTTAAGTATACAGTCAGCTTTATATTATATTATGGCCCAGTTTGTGTTAAACAAACAGTCTAATATGTCATTATCTGAGACCATATTTCAGTCAGCTTGAAGACCAGGTTATTTTTATCATGTCCTGCTGTGTAAAACCTTAGACTTGCTTTTTATTTTGACTGCACTGATCAATGTCCATGTTCCCCTGAGCCTGTTAGTGTCTCAGCCTGCTAATATTTTAGCCTGATTGATGATTGATGATAATGTTTTGTGCCCAGACTCTGGGCTGCAGTTTGTGCCAGTGGTCTTCGTTCTGCTCTCCAGCCTCCGTGAGTTCAGCACTGTGACACCTGAACCCGCTCCACCTCCTGTGGGAGCAGAGACTACCATCACCAGCTGCAGGACAGAGGAGCTAGCATCTGGGTGAGAGTCTCTGGGGATCGCCACTGCAGCGACCTGATGGACCTGCTGGCAGGGAACCACAGCTGGTGCGTGCTTGTTAGCAGCGACTGAACTTTCAAAATAAGAGCATGTATGAGATCAAATAAAATAAATCTATGCCGTCTGTCAGAATTCCTGGATGTATTTTAGCATTTTGTGCATCATGTTGCTGTTTGGTTGTTCAACATGAGGCCCAGCACTGCTGAACATCTCTGTTAGCCTGATGTTTAATGCCTAATGGATTTATTCTTATTGCTGCTGCTGCTGCTGTGATACAGTGAATGTTTGAGTCATTTTGCTGCAAATATAAAACACGCCGTCACTGTGTGTGGATTTCATTGGTCATTGCCTTCTTAATGTGCTGGGAGTGCAATAAAGCACAGTGAGGTCCAGACTGAGGTCTGCGGAGGGGAGGACTGCTGCTGCTGCAGTTAGAGACCAGGAAGATTTAAAGTCACTGTTGGAGTCAGCAGCAGTGCATGATGGGAGCTGTGGTCATCAGTCAGGGTGTTTTAAAGCTAATCAACCTATCACGTAGTGTGATTACAGCAGTGCCTTTAATTCAAACAAACACACTGAGCATTCATCAGGATAAGCGAGAGGTCAAAGGTCACACGGTTGAGGCTGATGAATGCTGTGCAGATGGTATATAGAGAACATCCATGAGGGAGGGAGCGCACGTTTCATGTCAGGATACAGATATACCACAAACAGCAGCTTCAGCTAAAAATACCCCCAGCAGCAGCAGCTGACCAATCAGCTGTGTCCTTACTGACGTTTACAGTTTACACACATCACACACAGTCAGACATTCAAACATCAGCTCTTAGAAACACCTCCACCTTTTTCTCCTCCACCTCCACCTGGAGTCGTGCTCTGGTGGAATGACCTTCAAAGGAAACAGTCTGAAAACAGCGACGCGCTTCAGTGAGCCCAGAGAAAGAGACTCAATTAACGTCTGACACATAAACTGACTCGACTCATCCGAGTCTGCAGTGCTCATTCAGATCCACGTCCTTTATGTTCGAGACCAACCTGCCAGTGTTAGGGAAGGGTCACATAAGTCCAAATCTGACCTCTAAGTCTGAGACATCAGTCCTCATATACAAGTTACTGGTTTACACCAGGTCATTGTACAGGACGTGTTCGTGTGAACATTATTCTAACATGCATATCAGTGTCCACGTCACAGTTTAAAGATTGAAGCCAAGACTGGGAACAAGTTCGAGTTGAGTGTGAGCTGAAAACATCAAGTTAAAATCAGCTGAGACCCGAGCTGGGCGTGTTTGAGTCATGCTGACTAGATGAAGTCCAGGTCAAGTCTGAGCTGAGTCCACCTTAAAGTCACTGCTATGCAGGTCCAAGCTGAAGTCACAGTTTAGTTCAAGAATTTCAGTGTTTTACAGAAGTCCGGCTAAAAACGAAGGATGATGAAGACCAAGTCTGACAGGACCCGTTCACACTGTGCAAGTTCAAATAAATGATGTTAATAAATGATAAATGAAGTGCAAGTCAAAGTGGGGTCTGATAGATAACAGTAGATACACATATGACAGTCCAAGTTATGGCCACAGTATTAGATTAGATTAGATTAGATTAGATTAGATTAGATTAGATTAGATTAGATTAGATTAGATTAGATTAGATTAGATTAGATTAGATAAAACTTTATTAATCCCTTTAGGAAGGTTCCATCAGGGAAATTAAAGAAATTAAAACTCTTTCTAAGTCTTCAAACAAGTCAGTGGATGGTAGGTGTTCATGTTTGAGTCATCAGTATTCACATCCTAGTCAAGAACTGAGTCACTGGACAGGATCATTTTTTCTTAGACTTAAAATAAATGATCAAGTCCAAGTCGCGTCTAAGTTCGGGAGAATATTCCTATCAGAGTCCCAGTCCTGGTTTTCAAAGTGGAGTTGGAGCTTTTCAGTTTTGATGGTAACGTCTAAATCACTGGTGCTGATGTTAGAAAATTACTATCAGATTACATGAGGAAGTATTTAGGTTAGAGTTTGGATAATGAGGCCCAAATAAAACTTGGATTTATTGATCTTCAAGTTAAAGTTTGGATCCTACATAATCACCAAGTTCAGCTGGACTGCTATTCCTGCCCGAGTTCAATCCCAGATCTTCATGTGTGAGTCATAGATACGATTCATGTTCCGGTCTGCATCGTAGACATCCATGTGCGAGTCCGGATCACAGATCCTTGTGTTTGAGTCAAAATCAAGTCACTGAGGTATGAATCAAGTCAGGATGGAAGTCAGCAGATAGAAAGTAATGTAGAGTCCAGGTCATCATTAATGTGAGAATCCAAGTTCAAGTCAGAAACACTCGGATCCCGATCCAGAAGTCCAGATCAAATCATTAGACGGGTCATTATTATCTTAATGATCAAGTCCTTAAGTATTTCTGTCCAAGTCCACTTTTCTGAGATTCCTGCCTGAGTGCAGATCTTCATATGTGAGTCTGAGTCATTGATATTAATCCCAAAGTCCACCAGTGCCAGTGTGAGTCATAGACAGTCACGAGTCTGGGCCCAGGTTGGTCTCAGCTGACTGCGTGTACCTGATGTTTATGGTCACTGATGTGAACACCTGAGTCCAAGATGAATTCATAAATATTCAATCAATTCTGAGCCATGCTCTGAAGCTCAGTCATCAATATCTGAGAGACCAGTCGCTTACAGTCGCACACCTCGTATCAATATCTGACTTCAGACCATTAATATTTAACCCACTCATCAATATTCAGACTGCATCCGTGTCACCTGATCGCTCTAACAAATGCATCAATCAGCAATATGGAATCGATACCCAGGGGCTGATCAATATCTCTAATCGGGTTGGGTTAGTAGCTCGTATGTTGCTGTTGGTGCTCACCTCAGGAGCCCGGGTACCAACACACACACCAACACACACGCTGATGAAACATGACCCTGAGTCCCGCTCTGCACCTGTCACAGGGTCACGTGACCCCCTCTCTTTGTGCCACTCTCACTCTCTCACCTGTACTTCATGTTGCTATAACGCCCGAGGGCCTCCTTCATGTGGGCGTGGCCAAGCAGGGTGCTGCGCTCCAGTGGCTCGGCCCTGACCTTTGCCTGGCAGATGGGGGCGCTGCTGGTGTTCGCCGCTGCCCTCCGCTCCTTCAGCTGGTGCTCGCTGGCCCCACCGCCACCCCCGCCCCCTCCCATGTTACACGCTATGGACACCTGCATCCTGACCGCCGCGGTAACGAGCCTTGTATGTGCAAGTATACAAAGAGTCCTAAAGTCTCAAAGCACGACGAGGAGAGCGCCGCTGCCGCCAAGGATGCCCGTCGCCATGGTTACGAAGGAAAGAATTCATGAGTGGGATGTCAAGTTTGAGTCCGCCCGCTGCGTTTGAGTCAATCAGCCAATCAGAGTGATGCAAACAACTTCCTGTCAGTCTATCCGTCTGTGGGACTCCGGTGTCCCACAGCTGGAGCTCTGAGGAGGAGGAGGAGGAGGAGGAGGAGGTGATGAAGAAAAGAAGAAGCTGAGGTGGAGGGAACGCGACGCAGTCAGGAACGAAGGAAGAAGAAGTGAGCGTCCGTCCGTCCTCTGGACTGTACTGCTGAGCAGGAGAGGGGGGAGAGAGGGAGCCCCTCCCCCGCCTGCCATTATTCAGAGCTGGTTGGCTGCACACTGGGCGAGCGAGCATTCAACAAAGAGACAGAGAGAGAGAGAGCGAGGGCTGTCACTGTGCAGAGAGCACTGGGATAATTGTTACTGCCACACAGCATTATGGGAAACATGCTGTTAATGTTAGCGAGCTGTAAACCTGAGGGA
Organism: Amphilophus citrinellus; assembly: GCA_013435755.1. Lineage (NCBI taxonomy): Eukaryota > Metazoa > Chordata > Actinopteri > Cichliformes > Cichlidae > Amphilophus > Amphilophus citrinellus. The sequence continues at coordinate 61,421,543 of CM024194.1, read as the reverse complement.
TCGCACCCACGGCCTGCCAGCACACCTGAGCCTCCTCACCTGCACCGCACACTGCAGGAGGTCTGCAGGAGGGCCTCCCAGAACACTCTACCCTCACACCGCAGATACCACACACTGAGCCAGCAGGCACAAAAATCCCACACAAAAACAAGAACTCACAAACAACCATGAAAACAACAAAATGCACCAAAAACCAGACAAAGAACAACAAAAGGAGCAAAAGTCAACAAAAATGATCAACAGTCCAAAACATGACCAAACAAGACACAAGGAAAACACAACAAAGAATTATAAATACACAAACAGCACAAAAACTGAAAAACAAAGCAGAACATGACCAAAAAAACTGAACCGAAAACATCCTTAAAGAAGACAAACAACAACAAATACAAACAAAAACATCACAAGAGGCAAAATAAATAAATAAATCTATAAACGGGCTAAAAAGCAAAATAATAACACAAACAACCACAATGGGGACAAACTAATGGTAAATGGAATAGCTCTTATGTAGCGCTTTTCTACTCAGTCTGAGCACTCAAAGCACTTACACAACACGTTTACATTTACCTGTGCACACCCGTTCATACAAGCACTTCCATGACCAGGTAAGCTAAGTGCTTTTATTATCTAACATTCACACTCCAACTGTTGTGTCAGAGAGCAGCTTGGGGTTAAACATCTTGCCCAAGGATACATTGGCATGCAGCCTGGAGTAGCCAGGAATCGAACCGCTAACCTTCTGACCAGTGGGTGACCTGCTCTACCTCCTGAGCTACAGCCATCCCCACAAAGACACAAAAAACTTCAGAGAAAACAAAACAAAACAACAAAGAAAGGAAAAACAACACAAATGCAGAAAAATTTGACAACAAAAAGAAAAACTGGAGAAAAGAAACCTGAAACAAACAAACTGCTTCAGATTTTCTATCAAACGAAAGTCCAGAAAAAGACTACAAACATGGCTGCGTGTCAGACTATCACTGAAAAACAGCAGCACCACCTGTGGCCACACGAGGAACTGCAGGACAAAGCTCGTCCTGAAGCTGAAAGGACTGAAGTCAAACTGAGAGGAGAAGAAGAAACGGACGTTTCTGACAGGAAGCTGCTGTTTGTATATTACTCCACATTCTGTGGATGTCTCAGGATGTAATGATGAAGACCTTCCCCCACTCCTCTTCCTCTGCCCGCCACGCACTCGCTCAGTAAATGGGCCGCGGTAGTGCATTAGATGTGAGCAGGAAGCCCGAGGCCAAAGGTTTGGTGTCATTAATGTGGATTACAAGAGTAGCTGCACACGGAGGCGCTGCCTCCATCTCTTCCTGCTCCATCACAAACACGGAGCTCCGAGCGATCGGGAAGCATCATCGTCAAACCTTCATCTTTGTTGGTGTTCATCTTCTCTGTAGAGCAGCGCATAAATGCTCCCCAAGGACATGAGTCTGCTTCCAGGCAGAGACTCCCTGAAACACACGTAATGCTCCTCAGTTTACAGTGTTTGGATGGATGGATGGATGGATGGATAGACAGAAACATAGACAGTTTAATGGGTTCTCCTGCTATCATCACTCCACTGCAGAACTTCCACTGACATATGAACTCTGGTTTTCTCCATTTAGAGCTCCTGTTGGAACTCAAATCATTTAAAGCTATGTGTGCTAATGTAAGGGGCCAGCGCTCAGGTGTTTCATTTATTAATAAAAATGAATTAGTAGGAAAATAAAAAGCCATTCAGAACTTCAGTCAGAGAAATGTGTGCCATGTTGTGGAGTGATTTTCTGGATTTGGCTCTGAATGGTCTGATTCCAGCTGTCTTTGTTTCCTTGTGCTGCAAACACGTTTGTGTGCTCATTGTTGACTTCATTCAGTGGCTCGTAGTTTCCTCAGCGGTCCGGTGGAATCGGATCTGCTTGTTTGTTGAATGGATTTTACATGAATGAACCTGACGGTTACTCTTCATGAAGCTTAAAACCAGAACTTCCATAGAAAAGCTCAGATTTTACCTGTCTTTCATTTACAGGCACACCTGCATCCATCAGCACACTGACATGTTGATCAGGCCTCACATGCTGCTGCTTTACACTGTTTCAGGTCATTTATGCTGCGTTTAAAGTATTTTAATATGTTTATATCAGCTGAAGTCAGGGATGATGCAGCCTTCACTCTGCTGTGGAAAAATCCTGAACACACACACACACACACACACACACACACACACACACACACAGCAAGCTGATGACGGACTGGAGCAGAAAGTCTTTAGTAACATCTAAAACATGAATCAGCAGCTCCAGGAGCCAATCAGAATCAGCCGAGGAGTAAGCCTTACTCCAGTCTGACCAGTAACAGCTGCTCTCCAGTATAAAAAGTTGAGCTAACACACCCATTAAAACCAGCTCATCACTGTGGGCCATTAAAACCAGTTCAAACTGCAGACAGTGGCTCAAATTATATGTGTCAGTATCAGTGCGCCCTCTGGTGGTCACTCTGTGTTACTGCACCTGCTCAATCTTTTCTTTCTATTTTTCCTTTTTTTTTTTTTTTTATTTCACCTGTATGGCATGTCCTTCTGCTCCATGGTGATGTCACACTCCTTCAGGTAGATCTCCAGCCGTCTTCTCTCCATCAGCCTCCGGGCCGCCTCCAGGATCTGAGAGGCCAGCGCAGTCTCTTCTTTCTCCTTCATGTCCTTCTTCCCTTCAGTCTTCTCCGGCTTTCCAGAAGTCCCTCTGTTCACTTTTGGCTTCTTGCTGAAACCGTACAGCTCCTCCACAGAGAACTTTCCAGCTTTTCCTGCCACCGCCACCGAGGGTCCGGCAGCTCCTGCTGCTGACGCCCGGCCCGCAAACATGGCTGACACTGTGGAGATAACCCAGAGTTAGCAACATCAGGTAGCAAGTAACCTGGGAACCTGTCAGCCTCTAAAATACTAATAAACAAAGATGGTTTCCAGACTGGATTTCAGCAAAAGTGGCCCCGCTTTGCTGCTCACAGGGACCATTTCTCTGCATGCATCCATCCCAACAGATTATTAAACATTAGGTCTCTCTCTTCCAAGTCCCTATTAGTAAATGATTTAATAATTGATCAAGATATTGATTTATTCTGCCTTACAGAAACCTGGTTACAGCAGGATGAATATGTTAGTTTAAATGAATCAACACCCCCGAGTCACAGTAACTGTCAGAATGCTCGAAGCACAGGTCGAGGAGGAGGAGTAGCAGCAATCTTCAATTCCAGCTTATTAATTAATCAAAGACCCAGACAAAGTTTTAATTCTTTTGAAAGCCTGACTCTTAGTCTTGTCCATCCTAATTGGGAAACTCAAAAACCTGTTTTATTTGTTATTATCTATCGTCCACCTGGTCCTTACTCAGAGTTTCTGTCTGATTTCTCAGACTTTTTATCTGATTTAGTGCTCAGTTCAGATAAAATCATTATAGTGGGTGATTTTAACATCCATGCAGATGCTGAGAATGACAGCCTCAACACTGCATTTAATCTATTGTTAGATTCAACTGGCTTCTCTCAAAATGTAAAGGAGCCCACCCACCACTTTAATCATACTCTGGATCTTGTCCTGAAATATGGCATAGAAACTGAAGACTTAACAGTATTCCCTGAAAGCGCAGCTTAAAGCAGATAACCCATAAGCTGGAGAGGGAATGGCGTCTCACTAACTTAGAAGATGCTCATTTAGCCTGGAAAAAGAGCTTGTTGCTCTGTAAAAAAAAAGCCCTCCATAAAGCTAGGACATCTTACTACTCATCAGGTGGCTGTAGCTCAGGAGGTAGACCAAGTCACCTACTTATTGAAAGGTCAGTGGTTCGAATCCTGGCTATTCCAGGCTGTATGCCAATGTATCCTTGGGCAAGATACTTAACCCCAAATTGCTTTCTGATGCAACTTTTGGGGTGTGAATGTTAGGAAATAAAACGCGCTTAGATAATCATAGAAGTGTTTGTGTGAATGGGGTAAATGTAAACATGTTGTGTGAGTGCTCAGAAAGAGTAGAAAAGTGCTATATAAGATCTAGTCAATTTACCATCATTAAAGAGAATAAGAAGAACCCGAGGTTTGTTTTGTTTTCAGAACTGTAGCCAGGCTGACAAAGAGTCAGAGCTCTGTAGAGCCGAGTATTCCTTTCACTTTAACTAGTAGTGACTTCATGGATTTCTTTACAAATAAAATTTTAGACATTAGATAACTGATCATCTGCAGAGGAACGGTTTATTTGAAGAGTTTCAGTCAGGTTTCAGAATTCATCACAGTACAGAAACAGCATTAGTGAAGGTTACAAATGATCTTCTTACAGCCTCTGACAGTGGACTCATCTCTGTTCTTGTCCTGTTGGACCTCAGTGCAGCTTTGATACTGTTGACCATAACATTTTATTACAGAGATTAGAGCATACTATAGGTATTAAAGGTACTGCACTGCAGTGGTTTGAATCATATTTATCTAACAGACTCCAATTTGTTCATGTAAATGGGGAGTCTTCTTCACACACTAAGGTTAATTATGGAGTTCCACAGGGTTCTGTGCTAGGACCAATTCTATTTACATTATACATGCTTCCCTTAGGCAGTATTATTAGAAAGCATTGCATCAATTTTCATTGTTATGCAGATGATACTCAGCTTTATCTATCAATGAAGCCAGATGACACACATCAATTAGTTAAACTGCAGGAATGTCTTAAAGACATTAAGGCCTGGATGACCTCTAATTTCCTGCTTCTAAATTCAGATCAAACTGAAGTTCTTGTACTCGGCCCCACAAATCTTAGAAACATGGTGTCTAACCAGATACTTACTCTGGATGGCATTACTTTGGCCTCCAGTAACACTGTGAGAAATCTTGGAGTCATTTTTGACCAGGACATGTCCTTCAATGCACATATTAAACAAATATGTAGGACCGCTTTTTTGCATTTGCGCAATATTTCTAAAATTAGAAACATCCTTTCTCAGAGTGATGCTGAAAAGCTAATTCATGCATTTATTACTTCTAGGCTGGACTATTGTAATTCATTATTATCAGGCTGTCCTAAAAGCTCCCTGAAAAGCCTTCAGCTGATCCAAAATGCTGCAGCTAGAGTACTGACAGGGACTAGAAAGAGAGAGCAGATTTCTCCCATATTGGCTTCTCTTCATTGGCTCCCTGTTAAATCTAGAATAGAATTTAAAATCCTTCTCCTCACATACAAGGTCTTGAATAATCAGGCCCCATCTTATCTCAAAGACCTCGTAGTACCATATCACCCCAACAGAACACTTCGCTCTCAGACTGCTGGCTTACTTGTGGTTCCTAGGATACTTAAGAGTAGAATGGGAGGCAGAGCCTTCAGCTTTCAGGCGCCTCTTCTGTGGAACCAGCTTCCAGCTTGGATTCGGGAGACAGACACCCTCTCTATTTTTAAGATTAGGCTTAAAACTTTCCTTTATGATAAAGCTTATAGTTAGGGCTGGATCAGGTGACCCTGAACCAGGATCACACACCTTGAGGCGACTGTTTGCTGTGATTTGGTGCTATATAAATAAAATTGAATTGAATTGAATTGAATTGAATCCAGTGGTTACTCAAATGTGATTGCTCAAAAGACCAAAATGCACCATATTTGAACCACAAACCCCCTGACAGGAAGTACAAACATGCTCCCTGTTTCTTTGTGTAAAAACTGTCAGGCTCCAGCACTGCTCAGTGAGCTTCTTCTTTACCTTAATTCTTCTTCATCATGTTCACTTTATGGTCCTGTTTAGAGAAAATAATAAGATAAAGCTGGGCATGATGAGTGTGAAAGCCAAACCCACTGGAGTGGAAAATCTTCAGCCTCACAGGATCCCAGACTGTAGTCACATTTTGGTAAAAACTGACATGATCGACATGCTCGTACATTCATGTCCTGATTGCAGCGGCAGGGCAGCAAAGCAAAGTTATAACAACTGAAAAGTGCACGACCAGCCAAAACGAGACCAAAGCAGTGCAACAACAATCACCTCAAGAATCTTTATACGCTAAGGTAAAGACTGAGCTGAGCTCAAATGTAGCCACTTGCTGCTACCTTTTGACTTAAGAGCAACAGGCAGTTTTTTTCTCCTGAGAGTTCAAGAAACAAAAACTTCTAAAGCAGAGGTTACTACTAAAGATAATCCACAAACTAACAACTGACTTCCCAACGATGAAGTTAACTTCATGTATTCAGTTTCTGGTCTGGAGTCCCACAGGGCTCCATTCTCGGTCCTCTACAGTTTCATTTCTCCATGTTTGTCATTCATCAGCAAACACAGAATCAGTGATCAGAGCTGTGGACATAATACAGCAGAAACTGCCTCTGGATTACACATCACTTCAGCTGCTGGAATTATATTAATCTCTGATAGATTACACATTGACTGTAGTGCATATGTTCATGCAACATCCCTACAGAGCTAAAATAGATCATTTTAACGCCACTTCTTTTAATACTGATGTCTTACTCAAACTGCAGCCAACCTGATCCTGACAGTTAGACTTCATCTTCTGTTTTTTTTATAACTCTTCTGTTGATAGCCATCTGCCTTTAACAGGCTGGAACAGTCAGGGGTTAATCCTGCTCCACACTCTGCAATCAAACTCCACCTTTAATGATAAAAAACAGTTTTACTGTATGCGCATGTCGTACCTGTTTGTCTGAATCCTGCTGCCCCCGGTGTCTGTCCACCTTCATCTGTCCGTCTGCGTCTCTGCTGCAGCTCTCATATTAACCCCGTTGGCCTGATCCGACCAATCAGAGAGCAGATATCATGCCTGTCTGAATCAAAAAAGCTAAATACCAAACTCTGAGTACAGATGTTAAACATGGCGTCCTGCCCACAAACCTCATTTAGCCAGCTCTAATCTCACACACACACACAAGTCACACACTCTCATATCTTTTTAAAGAGAGAGAGGACAGTGGTAGAGCGAGGTAGACCTGAACCTGTCCTGGTTCAGGGAGGACTCTGAACACACCACACAGCAGCAGATTAAACCTGTTTGTGTTCCAGCATCATCAGAACTGCAGGTGAGCGTTTGTCCAAAGGTACAGTTCATCCAGCCGAGGTTCCCTCACAGCCGAGGTTCCCTCACAGCAGAGGTTCCCTCACAAGAGCAGAGGTGACAAAAGTATGCACATTCTGTACTTAATTAGAAGTACAAACACTTGTGTTAAAAAATACTCTGGTAAAATACTGACGCAACTTCTTAACTCAAGAAAAAGTGTAAAAGTACAGGCTCTGAAATGTACTCAGAGTAAAAAAAGTAAAGGTAGCTCCTTGTACCAGCTATATTGTGTAAAGCTAACTGAACCTGGTGCCATATTACTGTAGTAATAAAATAATATTATTACACGAGAACTAGCTAAGGTACCAAAGTACCGCGACCACTACTTACAGACCAAGAACCGACACTTGGACCAGAGATAAACTCTTTTCTCAGATGTTAAACCTAAGGTAACGAGTCTGTTTGAAAATGTAACGAGTAGAAAGTACAGATATGTGTGTAAAATGTAGGGAGTTAAAAGTACAGAGGAATCTGAAAAATATATACTCAAGTAAAATACAGATACCTGAAAAGTATTTGTACTTCGTTACTTCCCACCTCTGCACAGGAGCAGCTACAGCCGCTCAGAGTAAAATAAAGAGTGTTTGATATGACAGTAAACACAATGGAGGAAACATCTGTGATGTGCATCTGTTGTGCTTTTATCTTCATCTGTGTGTAATCATCACATCATCTGTCCAACCAGCACACACACACACGCACACACAATTTTAAAAAGCGTGTGTGTCTGTGAAGTTGCTGTTTTTGTTGCTTTTTGTTTTGCAGGTCCATCAGTGGATTTTCGTTGTGTTACAGTCATGGTGAAGGTCCTCAGAGGTCTCAGGACTTTTCAGAGGATGTTGTCTTTAGTTATGAAAAGTAAGACCCAGACATGTCACTTCAGAGGAATGTGTCTCACTCATTGCTGCTGCTTTTTGGATTCCTCCATCAGCTGACACAGAGGTATTCCAGATGACTGTGACTGAATGGAGGTGGATCATTAATGCATCCTGACCAGCCTTTGCACCGTGCAGCTGAACACTTTAACATCTGTCTCAGCTCTGCAACCACAGGCACAGATCCAGCTGTAATGACAGCAGTTAAACGCTGATCTTTGAAACATCTGAACAAACTGGGGACATTGTGGAGACATTCCCATGAACTGGGGACTGTTTCTTTTTGAAGCTTCAGTTCTGCCTTGTGAGAACATTCTGGTGGGTATGAAAGCTCTACAAGAACAGGAGTCAGTTTACCGTCCTTCCCTGTGAGGACGTGTCCTCACCCTCATCCTCATTATTTCTGCCTCACAGTTGATTTATTTATTTATTTCACTTCCATCCAAATGTAGACAAATAAAGCAGCTGTTGTTGTTGCTGGTCATGTTTTCCAGTGCACACATCTGTCTGCAGCTGGCTGTGTTTCCCTCTGTGCTGAGGATTGTGGGTGAGATGGTCCCCACATGTCTGCAAAGACAAACATATATGTGTGTGTGTTTCCAGCTGTTGGTTGGCAGTATGCTTTTCAGTGGGATTACAGATTATGTTGCTGCAGTGATCACACACACACACACACACACACACACACACACACAGAACGTGCACACATGTCTGATCATGATGACTTCATCAGACTGATTCATGTTCTGGACTCTCTCCAGTCTGCTGCTCCAATTAACTCTGCCTCCATTACCCACAATGCACCTGAAAGATCCAGATGTGTGATCCCAGAGGCAGCTGATGAAGAGCTTTGTCTCTGTGTGACTCAGGAAGTTTGCCAGGTACTGTTTTTGATTGATTAACTGATTGATTGATTGATTGATTGGATTGCATGTGTTTTATTCTTTCCTCTGAGATCTTCATCAGTTCAGCCTGAGCATTCATGGCTATCACAGCTGTTTCCAGCAGATGAAAGACAGCATGTTGGGGGGGGGGGGTGTTCAGGGTAAATCCAGCTGTTAATCAGTCAGCTGACCTCAGGTCTGTTACATCACAGACAGTGTGTATAAATACGAGCTCAGATGGTGCTGCAGTCGTCCTTCTAGAGCTCTGATTCCTGCTCAGAGGGTCAAACTACTGTGTTCATTTTGTATATTTTTGTTTTATAAGCTCCACCCACTCAGTGTTCAACCTCAGTTTGTGAGGAGCAGCCAATCAGTGTTTAAAAGGAAGGTGGTTTAATCTGAATCTCTGTAGGCTGTAGCGGACTGAGGAGTATAACGCAGCAGCCATTATTCAAACCATACATCAGCATGAAGGTGAGGAGGTCAGAGGGTCTGAGCGGTGAAGGTGAGGAGGTCAGAGGGTCTGAGCGGTGAAGGTGAGGAGGTCAGAGGGTCTGAGCGGTGAAGGTGAGGAGGTCAGAGGGTCTGAGCGGTGAAAGTGAGGAGGTCAGAGGGTCTGAGCGGTGAAGGTGAGGAGGTCAGAGGGTCTGAGCGGTGAAAGTGAGGAGGTCAGAGGGTCTGAGCGGTGAAGGTGAGGAGGTCAGAGGGTCTGAGCGGTGAAGGTGAGGAGGTCAGAGGGTCTGAGCGGTGAAAGTGAGGAGGTCAGAGGGTCTGAGCGGTGAAAGTGAGGAGGTCAGAGGGTCTGAGCGGTGAAGGTGAGGAGGTCAGAGGGTCTGAGCGGTGAAGGTGAGGAGGTCAGAGGGTCTGAGCGGTGAAGGTGAGGAGGTCAGAGGGTCTGAGCGGTGAAGGTGAGGAGGTCAGAGGGTCTGAGCGGTGAAGGTGAGGAGGTCAGACGGTCTGAGCGGTGAGAGAGCAGCAGAGAGGGAGTGCTCCATTTCCTGTGATCAGCTGATAGGGTACCAAACTTCAGGCTTTTATGATCAGACCCCAGCAGGAATTTCACAGATGAACGTGCACACAGGCCTACTCCACCATTTCATCCCAGCCCTGTGAGGTGGTGTGTGTGTCAGAGCAGCTGCTGCTTCCTCTCTGATCAGTGCTGATGGTTTCCATGGAGAGCAGCTGTTGTCAGAGTGCACCAAGAGGAGACGTCTGAAGGCAGCACAAATATGGCAGGCCGTTTTAACATAAAATCCGTTTGTCTGACTGTCCGTAATTACATTTCAGATATCTAAAACTGCATTTTGACTAGACAAAACTACATTTTGACTATCCAGAATGGTAATTTAAGATATCCGCAATTACATTCTGACTAGTAAGAATAATAATTCAAGATATCTTCAATTACATTTTGACGAGTCAAAATTCCTTTCAAGATATCTCAAATGACGTCACCGGATTCGTCATTTGACGGGTCACACATCCCTAATTACAATTTAAGATATCTCAAACGTAATTATGACTAGTCGAAATTACCTTTTAGATATCTGAATTTAACGATTGCATGTAAGCCCCCTTGTGCTGTACTGAGCTGTCCAATCAATTGCCTGTGTAGAATTTCAGGTGGCTGCAATGGCGCTGGCCGTTATGGACAAAATTGTAATAAAATGCAACAATATAGAAAGAGCTCCTCAGTATGGGATATGCGGACAGCGCGAGTGTCGTGTACTTAAAGGCTGCTTCAGAAATCTGCACAGAATCTCTGATTTTATGGCCGTTTTAACAAACTGCCTTATAAACATTCTGCCAAAATGCTCCGTAATTCAAGATATCTCAAACGTCATTCTGACTAGTCAGAATGTTAATTTAAGATATCTTAAATGGAAAAGCGTCTAATTCAAGATATCTGTGATTCATTTGGAGATATCTTAAAGGGAATTTTGACTAGTCAAAATTACAGTTCTAGATATCTCTAATTTAGTTCTGCCGAGTCATTATTTGCTTTCAAGATATCTAGAATTTAATTTGCACTAGTCAAAACTATTTATCGCCTATCTAAAAATACATTTAAGATATCTCGAAATATGGTGTCATTTAAGATATCTTTAATTAGAATTATGACTAGTCAGAATAAAAAACAAGATATCTTGAATTAACTTTATGACTAGTCATAACTTAATTGTAGATATCTGAAATGTGAGTTTCAGATAGTCAGAAATTCATTGAAGATATCTTGAATTGAAGCCGCCATACAAATGAATGGTAAATCTGACATCATTTTGACTAGTCAAAACATAATTAGAGATATCTCAATTTACTAATACGTCTAGTCATAAATCAATTTCAGATATCTGGAATGTAAGTGTGGTGAATCGGATTTTATGTTAAAACGGCCTGCCATAGCACAAAGGCACCTTCATCAGCAGCTGAGAGCTGCAGAGACATTAAAGGAAGCTGATGAAGATGAGCTCTGAGATGAAGCCGTAGCTCCAGAGCAAAGAACTGTTTGGATGCACTCTGGAGGATTCAGAGCGGTGCAGCATAGATGATGATTGCTGAGCTCTTTAAGAATAAGCACACTAATGGAGCCGAGGGCACGTCTGCCTTCCTCTGGAGCTTCACCTTCAGCCTGGCACAGAGCCTGTAGGTCAGCGGCTTTGACCTCCAATGATCAGAACAGAGGAACAGAGGGGTGGAGCTGTGTGTGGATGAGCATGTTTGCCTGTAGCATCGGTGTCACCACCACTGGTGCTGTGTGCCAGGCTGCTTTCACTGACTGAGTTCAGCTGTGATACGACTGATGCACAGGCTGAAGGTCCATCCTGTCTTTAGTCAGCGCGTCGCTCCTTTGGACCCACAGGTGGAGCTGAGGGCGCACTGAGCATGTGCTGCTTCCTGTGCTCTGTGCGCAGAAGGCCGAGCGAGCCGCACGGACACCTGTCCTGCTCTCAGGGAACGCTGACCCTGCCACCTGTAAGGCAGGAGGGGGCGGGGTCACGAACACACCGATGTACAGAAAATGGACGAAATGATTACTGATCCCAGATCAGCTGGAGATTACCACACGAGGCCATGACATCAGACAGCTACACAGTTGGCATAGATGTGTGTGTGTGTGTGTGTGTGTGTGTGTCTGTGCATGTAGCACTGACTGTGAGCTGCACTCGGTGAGGTGGGGCTGCAGCTGTGCAGAGTGGAGGATCCTAACAGCAGGTGCTCCTGGCTCCCTCAGGTACAAATATACCTGTCAGATGTTCTCCTGTTAAACCCACAGTGTTATTTCAGCTGCTTCCATTGTTTCAGTGTCATTGGGGAAGCATCCATCAGCTCCACATCTCCATCTGTGCTTCAGCAGGCCTCTGTGGGCCATTCCACGAAAACCTGCTCCACACGTCGTCACCTGATGATGATGATGATGGTGGCATTTGTTCACAGCTATCAGTAAGAGCTGGACCTTAGAGAAGCTGCTGCAGTGTGCTGATCACCATGGAAATGCTGGGCGTGGCCTCCAGAGCCCCTGCAGACCACATCAGGATTGTCCACACAGGAACGTTCCTCTCAGGGTTCCCTGAAATCTTCTCCTGTTTAACTGCGCTGTGAATTGTGGGTAATTCCCTCAGGGGGCACGTGGACTCACAGCAGGACTCTCCTCTGAGTTAAAGGCTCTCAGCAGCGCCCCCCTGTGGCAGAACCCTGTCATCACAGTTTAGACTGAGTCTGAGCTTCAGCTGTGTGAATGAAACTCAGCCTGAGAGCCGCTCGGACTCACGTGTAACCACAGAGCAGCCGACATTCTTCGGTTCTGCTGCTTTTGGATCTTATTTTTGCTTTTTGCTCAGAAAGCTCGTTTACTTTTTAAGAAAGGTAAGAAATGTCTTTATTAGTCTCACGCTGGGAAATTCAGAGGTTTCTTAATGTATCCGAGCTATAATAAACACGTGTTAACCTCAAAGTGTTTCAGTGCTCTGAGACAGTCCTACAGTGTCCCAACAACCCCAAACAAGCTGTTAGCTCCTCCCCCTTTAAGACGGCTGTCTGACCTGAGTGTTTAGAGCCGTCTGCGATCCGAGCTCTGGACAATCATGAGAAACTCTGGCTGCATCATTAATGTGTCATTAATCAACCAATAACAACAGACTTCAGGAGCTTCCACAGAGCTACTTTATTAAAGCTCAAAGGTCAGAGTGACTTCATATAAGTTTGATTCAGACAAAAAGGCTTCCTGCTGGAGATACAAAACAAAATAAATACAATAAAACTCTCACTGTGTGTGTGTGTGTGTGTGTGTGTGTGTGTGTGTGTGTGTGTGTGTGTGTGTGTGTGTTCAGGCGGCTCGTGGGCTGTAGTACGGCAGCGCTCTGATGAAGGCGTCCAGTCGGCTGCTGAACAGCTCGCTCTCCAAAGTCTGCGTGGACGCACAAACCGGGTTCTTCACGATGAACTCCACGTACAGCTGAGACACACACGCACAGACACACTTAGTCTCTTTCACAATAAAAGCCCGCAGCACTTCCTGTTTAGCACAGACTGAAGAAAGCAGCACTGAAGACGCAAACTGACATCATAAAGATCCCATAAGAATCTGTGAGCTCAGAGTTTCCTCCACCAAAACTGAGAACACAGTTTACCTGACACAGGTTCAAAGAAACATTTCAATACAGTTTCAAGGTGATAAAATACAGTTTAAATACTCTAAAAGCTCCTGTAAGGGATGAAGGTGCAGGTTTTTAGACAGAACACTCGTCGGTGTTTCAGGGTCGATATCAGAGCGGCTCAGGTCACACAGTCATCAAAGCTCTCATAAACACCTGGATGAGCTCTGCAGAAGCTTTGCAGGTTCAAAGGTCATAATATTCTCTAACACAGGCCATCAAAGAGTGTGTGTGTGTTTGAGTGTGTGACTCACGTTGCTGTAGATGTGCTGCAGTGTGTCTCTGGCGTTGGTCACTGACAGGTCGGTGTTCATGACAAACTTCAGGCCGCTCGGAGTCTCGTAGTAATGAAGGCGATACTTACTGGTCTGAAAGGACAGGAAACCCTCCTTCCTGAGGACCGATAAGGACCACAGACAGAGAGACAGGAGGACAGACAGAGAGACAAACAGACAGACAAACAGACTGGAGGACAGACAGACAGACAGACAGATGCTGTGAAGGATACATGTCCAGAGGAGACATCTTGCTGACGAAGGAGCGGATGGAGAAAAGCATCCCGTACATCAGCTTAAACTCCTGCACACACGCACACACACACACACACACACACACACACACACACACACACACACACACACAGAGAGAGAAACACACACTGGCGTCACACACACACACTCCGTCTGTGTCTGAGGCATTGATCATTGATTGGGGTGGAGGCTCACCTCCTCCTTGGAGATCCCCGCCTGCTTCTTGCGGTTCCACTCGTTGTAATACAAACAGTTTCCATTGCGGTCAAAAATGTACAAGTTATGAACCGTCATCTGAAAGAGCCAATGGAAAAGCAATTAATCGATATCTAACCTGTCCCTGGTTCAGGGTATGCCGAATCAAAGAGGAACTCTTCTACAATCTGAAACGTGCTGAGTCGGTTTTCAATCCCGTGTCTGCTCTTTTTTGCTCTGTGCAATAAAACAGGACATTTGTTTAAATGGAGTCTGGTCCTCCGGGATGCCCAGGCGTAACAAAACAGTCACTAAATTAACTTTTAACTAATAAACACTTAATTTAAATAAATCAGCTTTCTGTCGCGTGATAAATGGCTGCATTTAAGACGGATAAACACATTAAATGTGTGAAAATGAATCGCTATGATCAGGTTTATCTAACATTTTTAAATCCGCTTCAGTGTTTACCTTCCTCTTCCTTCCCGCAGGACCCCAACTGAAGAGCTGTCCCCTCATGTGCCCGAACAAAATTGTTTTGTGGAAATTTATACAGCTCAGGTTGAATCTCTGAAACAGAAAAACATTTTTATTATAAAATATAACGTGTAATTTAATGGTATATGTGTATCTGTGCGTTGGTTTGAATCACGTCCATACACTAACGGCGTAAATGAAACGAGTCCGGGCGGTATGCGCGGACAGTCCTCAGTCAGTTATTCAGAGAGAAGATGGCGGCATCGTCTGTAATGATGCCGTATTTCAGCCAGCAAGTTTCTTCCAAAAGCGACATGGTCCCGGACTGGACCCGCCAGGAAGTCAGCACCGGGGTGAGTACTGGGGCTGTGGTACCCGGGTCCGGACCGAGACGTGCTCGGTTCGATCCCGGGGGACGTTTTGAACCACAGGCAGCGGCTGAATGAGACAGCAGATCTGCGGCGGCTAACTGCGGCTAACGTTAGCTCTGGATGAGAGCAGGTTCGGGCCACCGGGACCCGAACCGGGCCCAGGTGGGCGGGATAGGGTCCGGGGACAGGCACTGAGGTTAGACGGTTAATGAGAGACTGTTAAATAACTGCAGGGAAGCGGGGAAGGCAGGCTAATGCTCATGAGCCCATTATCGGACGGGTTTGTTTGTCTGTAATGTGGAGTAAGGGCTGTCCGATTATAGGCTCAACTTGCAAAAGAGACATTTACGGGCCTCAGATGAGGAGGAGGATGAAGCTTAGATTGTTTAAATGTCGTTAAACATATTTATAGATGGGCGGGAGGAGGGGGTCTTCTCACACCCCAGTTTCATGCACCCTGGCTGGGGTGGGGACTGGCTAGTTGTTCGGGGCTGGGTTGGTTGCTTCCCTGCGTTGCCGCTGGCTCTGTGCTGGTACCCGCTCTCACACTAGGGGTCCATGTATGGTGTGCGCGCGCGCGCGTGCGTGCGTGTGCGTGCATGTGTGGACAACTGGGTCTGTGGCTTGCTGAGCCTTGGCACCTGTGGGACACGGTTGTGGAGGGGCGGGAGTTACCCCTCCCAACCGCTCCACGCTGCTCCCCACTGATCGTCACTGCCACCCCTGGGGTGTGGGTGCCGGTGTGTCCCGGGGTATGTGGCCGGATGTCTTGGCGTGGTTTCTGACTCGCTCCCTTAGCGGCTGTGACCTGGGGGTGGCTTGGGCCTCCTTGGCGTTGGGGGGGCTCTGCCGGGTGGCGGGCTGTTCTCGGGCGCTTGGGGCCTCGGGCCCAAGATTATAACCTATAACCTAATGTTTAATTTTAGGCTCTGTCTAGGGTCTCCCTCCTTCCTCCTCTGGGGTGTGCACACGGGTGCCATCGGGATGTGTGGCCTCAGGTCTTCTGAGCTCCTAGTGGGCTGTGGATGGCCTGGGTCCCCTGGGTCCTTTCCTATTTGCCTCTGGATCACGGGGGGCATGGTTGCAGTTTCTTACCCTCATTGTGTACATTCCATGACAGAGGCACATACAAACACGTTACTGTAAACAGCAAAATAGTGTGTATATGTGAATGTATGTATCTATGTATGTATATTTTCTTCAAATATTTTTCTTTCTTTTGCCCCCCCCCCCCTTTTTTTTTTTAATCCCTCTTTTCTATCCCTTTCCTTATTGGCTGTCAGGCCTGGCATAAATAACTAAATAAAAATACAAACATTAACAAGAACAGCCTGTAGAAAACTTAGAGAGCTGTTCTTGTAAAAGCAAATATGTTTGGTACATCAGTGCATTCAGATCATCGTCCTGATTGCAAAAACTGCAGACATGACAGGCTCTAAAAAACAAACATATTTTATAGATGCACGTTTTTCAAAAAGGCGTGTGTATAAAAAATGAAACCTCTAAATATTCATGAACTGACACACACACACAGAGCAGCTGCTTCATGAAGCTGATGTGAGGAGTTCTGTCACTGAGCGTGTGGGTGGTGTTACTGTGTGGTGGGTCCTGGCCTCATGTTTGAGTCAGCATACAGCTTTGAAGGAAACAGCCCTAACCCTGCACTACAGGTGGAACACCCATTATTTTTCTTATAATGACGAATTTCAGAATAATAAAGAGTGCTATAAAATACAGAGAATCACATATTTCACTGTTTATGGTAGAAAATACCTACAGATGTGTTACATTTGTCCCTGGATTTCTGTAGTGTTACAGGAACATGCACAGCATCCATTACACTCAGCAAACATGGGCTATATATATATATATATATATATATATATATATATATATATATATATATATATATATATATGCGCCTCCCTGGTGCTGCAGGTGCACAGATGACCTGTGCTAACACGGCGTACCATCAAATATGCTGCCACAGATTTCAGGAATTTCTGTGTTCGAGCAGCTGTGCAGCTGTGATGAGCACAGGTGTGTGTGATGAGCACAGGTGTGTGTGATGAGCACAGGTGTGTGTGATGAGCACAGGTGTGTGTGATGAGCACAGGTGTGTGGGCAGTCGGTCATTTCCTGAATTCCAGGAGAGCTCTGAAGTTTGAATGGATGCAGGGCGGATGGTGTTTATCTGTAGCTCAGGAGGTACAGCGGGTCAACTACATATGAGCAGGTTGGTGGTTCAATCCCCAGCTCCTCCAGTCTGCATGTCAAAGTGTTGTTGAGCAAGATGCTCAGCCCTGAGAGGCCCTCGGTGTGTGTGTGTGTGTGTGTGTGTGTGTGTGTGTGTGTGTGTGTGTGTGTGTGTGTGTGTGTGTGTGTGTGTGTGTGAATGAGGCTGTTGTAGAAAGCTCTTTGTTTTCCATTGATCGTGTGTTGTTGTGTGTCAGACGACCATCATGGCGGTGGAGTATGACGGCGGGGTGGTGATCGGCGCCGACTCTCGCACCACCACAGGGTGAGAAATCAAACACTGAACACATGATGGAGCTGAATGCTGGAGACTCTCAGGTAATCACACCTGTGTGTGTGTTTTTCAGAGCCTACATCGCCAACAGAGTCACAGACAAACTGACTCGGATCCATGACCGGATCTACTGCTGCAGGTCAGTCCTCCTCCTCACCGATGAGCTCCACCTTTCCAGCACAGGAGCTTCAACCAGAACACGGGAACGGTTTCTGGAGAACCGGGTTCTCTCTGTTATCAAAGCTCAGCCTTAAATAAACTTTGTTGAGGATCAGGAGCCGTCACAGAAAACCACAGTTTGCATTCAGGACTTTTTCAGGAGCCCTGTAGGAACACGAGCGCCTCTAACGCTGAACATCTGAAGAACCTTTTGTAGCGAACTCCTGAGAAAACTTATGTAATTAAAACTTTGGGAACACAGGAACCACAGCATCCTATAAATATTAAAGACTCAGTCAGGAACCTGAGAACGTTGTAGACTGTTCTTATTGAGACCCGCGGGAACCTTTGTATCAGGGACAAAAACAAACCACTAGGTCAGGGGTCGGCAACCCGCGGCTCATTCAGGCTTAATCTGCGGCTCGCGGAAGTAAATTATAAGTATCCAATTGAAGTGCATTTTATTTTTGTCAGTTCAGTTTTTGTTGTAGTTTTAAATTGGAACATTATTGTGATCTTGAAATATTAAAATAAAATCATTTTATTTATTTATTTTAGTTTCTCAATATATGCGTCACTCGCGGTAGCCGCTAGTATTTGCAGCTCTCACTGTTTTGTTTTCCGTGGAAACCGGGTTCAAATGGCTCTTTCCGGATTACAGGTTGCCGACCCCTGGACTGGGTGTTCCAGAGCTGAGCTTTTAAAACCTTTCAAAATAAACTGTGTGAGTCAGTGTTGACAGGAAAGCTCAAAACGTTCAAGGCCCCCGTCACCTTCTCAAGGACTTTAGCTTTGAACTTCTTTAGAACAGGAAACCCAAGGGGAACCTTTATTTTGAATCAGGAACTCGCACTGAAGGCTTTGTATAGAAACTAAACCAGGGAACCTTTTCTGAGAACTCTTGGAGCTTTGTCATGTCTTGAAACCAAAGGAAGCTGGGAATATCCTATTTTAGGAACTCGAGGCCTTTTTAGGAAGTTCAGACTGTTTGTGTCTCCAAATGTTCTTTAGCCATTTAAAAACCTTTTAAAGGAACTTTAATGAACTCTTGCTGAGGGCCTCTAAGTTGAACATGAGGCTTTTTAAGAGCCTCAAACATTCTCATGGAGCTCCAACGTTTTCTAAGAAACCTGAAACTTAGGCGCATGTTTTAGGAACTTATTGAAGAAACTCTTGATTTAAAGGAATCCAGGAACTCATTTAGGAGCTTGAACCTGTTCAAGGAACTCAAGCTTATTAAACTTGAAGTATTTTTTTTTCTGAGGAATGCTGGATCTTTCTTTAGGAACTTCCGAATATTTCTCAGGACCTCAGGAACTTTCTTAGGAGCGGTTCCTCAGCAGAAGTCGTTTTCATGTGGTATTTTGTGTTCTCGCTGCAGGTCTGGATCAGCCGCTGACACTCAGGCCATCGCTGAGGTCGTCGCCTACCAGCTGGGCTTCCACAGGTAACACACACGCACACACACAGAGCCTTCCTGTCCAATCAGGTGAGGCTAATACTCACCTGTGTGTTTGGTCCCGTCCTCAGCATCGAGCTGGACGAGCCCCCGTTGGTGGAGACGGCCGCCAACCTGTTCCGGGCGAGCTGCTACCGTTACAGAGAGGAGCTGACTGCTGGGATCCTGGTGGCAGGCTGGGACAGGAGGAAGGGCGGACAGGTAAAAGCGCGCACGTGTGTGTGTGTGGGGGTGTAATGGTATACTACCAGTACACACTCATGATCATACTCAGCCTGTGAATGCACACAGTTCTTTGTTTGGCCACCAGGTGATGCAGTTTCCACACCTGCGTGATTAAAACACTGTGTGTTACCTGTCTCAGGTGTACAGCGTTCCTATTGGTGGGATGTTGGTGAGGCAGCCGGTGTCGGTGGGCGGCAGCGGCAGCACTTACATCTACGGCTTCATGGACTCCAACTACAAACCAGGACTGAACAAAGACCAGTGCATGGAGCTCACCGCCACAGGTAACACACTGCCGCTGCTGCAAGGCATGCTGGGAGCCGCATTACACCTGTCTGACTCACCTGTCTCTCCCCAGCTCTGACTCTGGCGATGGAGCGGGACGGCTCCAGCGGGGGCGTGGTCAGACTGGCCAGCATCTCGGAGGAGGGGGTGGAGCGACGCGTCATCCTGGGAAACCAGCTGCCCAAGTTCTCCACACACTGAGCACGCTCAGTTGTTCTGCTCACGTGTCTGTTATATTAATAAAGTTTCGAATTTGTCTCTTCACCTGTCGTTGTGTTATTTTGGTAGAATCAATACATGTGATAATCAGGATCAGTCACTGATCAATCACAGCAGCATGGTCAGCTCCCTTTGTGAATGTGCAGTCCCCCCCAGGGTCCAGCAGATGGAGCCAGAGGCTGCACTCAGGTGGTGGTGGACCTGGGGTCATTCTCACTGATCTGAGGTCTCAGGTTTAATGTTCAGGCCCTCAAACATGACACGTTTATGGAGGTGAGGTGAGTCTCTACGTGTCCTGCTCCTCATTCTGTCGGGGCCTCTTGGCCAGGTCATGTTTGTAAATGAGAACGGTTCTCAACGGTTTTACCTGGTAAAGGTTTTCTGCTGACCACAGACGGGCGTCCATCCTTCTGCCTGTCTGTCCTGTAGCACCACAGAACTCTTACACTTAAAGGTCTCTGAACTTTTACACTCCAAATTGTATTTAATAACTATAAAGAAGCTGAAGGTTCCAGCTGCTGCTGAAGCTGTCGGGCTTTCTGACTGATGAGGCTGAGCTCAGTCTGAGGTTTCAGCAGATCAATAAAGAGCTGAGTGATGGAGGATGTTTACACACTGTCACAGGAAGAGAGACCCTCAGCCACCCCTGACCCTCGATGCCCCTGATGGACTCCCGTGGTGATGACATCATTACACTTCATATTCAGCTCGACTTTCATCGACTCGTAGAAGTTTTTTTTTTTATTTTAGTAGATTTTTTTGCTTTTACTTTTTACTTTATTCTTTCTTATTTTGAAATTAATTTTAATTGTTTTTTCTTTGTTTTACGTACCTTTGATTTATTTGTTACAGTTCAGGTTTTGCTTCCTTTTTTAGTATATTTTCTATATTTTTTTCTTTATTGTGTAGTTAATTTGTTTAGATTCTTTAATTTTTCTCTTTATTTGGTTTTTTTCTTTGTTTTATTTTTTTAATGTTTAAGTTTGTTCTTTTTCTTAAATTTTATTTTTCCTTTCCGAACTTGTATTTTCAATCATTGTTTTTATTCAAATATATTTTATGGCTTTACTATTCTTTATTCTTAGTTTGCCCACCTCTGTCTCTGCTTAATCAGATTTAGTCCTTTTTAATTTACTGTAAATGTTTTCTCCTTTATTAGAGTTCAGTTTGTTTGTTTTTGTCCTTTCCAAACTTCTGTTTTCCATCATTGAGCTTTAATATTATATTTAATTGTACTGTAGACCTGTGCTGTGCAGTGTTTGCAGACAGAATCAGGATCAAATTCTCTGTGAGCTCCTCTTAATGTTTCTATTGGATTTACTCATTTCTATTATTATGAACACGTGTAATGTGATATTGTCGGGTCGGCAGACAGGAAGAAAGGATGGGGTGGTGGGTGTAGCAGTGATGAGGGGAGCGCAGGTAGAAGCACACAGGTGTGTCTGTGACTGTTAATGAGGGTGAGGAGCCACAGTTGTGCTTTATTGTTCTTAAAATCATCTTCGTTCTCCGTGACGTCAGTGTTAGTGGGCGGGACTCTCACCTGTCTGTCAAACGTCTCCACTCTTCAGTGTGTGGTTGACGGTCAGGTGTGGTTTCCCACAGTTCCCCTCTCCTCCTCTTGTTTCGGTCTCGGCTCGTTCACACCTCTGCTGACAAAGAGGAGGAGGAAGAGGAGCAGGCCACCTGACCCTGCTGCTTTGTCCTCACAGAGACAAAGAGGAGCTCTCGGCCTCTTTCATCTCTCTCCTTCTGCACGGGCTGAATGTCTCTCGCCCGTTCTCACCTGTCTTTATGGAGCAGCAGGTGAGAAATTGAAGCCTTGTTTTAGCCCCGCCCCCTCGCCTCTATGTCCTTCATCAGGAGAACAGGTGACCGTTAAACCAGTCCAGCGTTCAAAAGTTTAAACTGGATCCTCACCAGTCTGACCAGTTCAACTCCAAACATCCAACCTTCAGGTTTCAGAATTCATCACAGTACAGAAACAGCATTAGTGAAGGTTACCAATGATCTTCTTACAGCCTCTGACAGTGGACTCATCTCTGTTCTTGTCCTGTTGGACCTCAGTGCAGCTTTTGATACTGTTGATCATAACATTTTATTACAGAGATTAGAGCATACTATAGGTATTACAGGTACTGCACTGCAGTGGTTTGAATCATATTTATCTCATAGATTCATGTAAATGGGGAGTCTTCTTCACACACTAAGGTTAATTATGGAGTTCCACAGGGTTCTGTGCTAGGACCAATTCTATTTACATTATACACGCTTCCCTTAGGCAGTATTATTAGAAAGCACTGCATCAATTTTCATTGTTATGCAGATGATACTCAGCTGTTTCTTTTCATTCACCTTATTTACTTTGTTTATACTCCACTCTGTGTTTAATCATTAATTGTTATTAATCTCTGGCTCTCTTCCACAGTGTTTTGACTGTTGGGTTTTCTCTGTATTATTGTAGGATCTTTACCCACAATACAAAGCGCCTTGAGGCGACTGTTTGTTGTGATTTGGCGCTATATAAATAAAATAAAATTGAATTGAATTGAATGCTCATCCTCCCCATCTTCCTCCTCCTCCTCCTTCTTTCCTCATCCTCATCCTCCTCCTCATCTTCCTCCTCCTCTTCCTCCTCCTCATCTTCCTCCTCCTCCTCCTCCTCTTCCTCATCCTCATCCTCCTCCTCATCTTCCTCCTCCTCTTCCTCCTCCTCATCTTCCTCCTCCTCCTCCTCTTCCTCATCCTCATCCTCCTCCTCATCTTCCTCCTCCTCCTCCTCCTCTTCCTCCTCCTCTTCCTCCTCCTCATCTTCCTCCTCCTCCTCCTCCTTCTTTCCTCATCCTCATCCTCCTCCTCATCTTCCTCCTCCTCTTCCTCCTCCTCATCTTCCTCCTCCTCCTCCTCCTTCTTTCCTCATCCTCATCCTCCTCCTCATCTTCCTCCTCCTCCTCCTCCTCCTCCTCTTCCTCCTCCTCCTCTTCCCCCCTCCCCCTGGTCTTCACATGTGGATTGAGGAATTTAGAGGGGTCGAGAGACATTTACATACCAAACAGCCACAGAGAGAGAGAGAGACCCTGAAGGAGTTTCTCTCTGAGTCTCTGCTTCTTCATCATTAACATAAAGACAGTCAGCAGCAGCAACAACACCTGCACACCTGCAGAACGCACCTGGCTGAGCTCACAACTCCTCATCATTCCAAACAATACGACTTTTCCTCACCTTTTTCTGATCAATACCCCTTAAATTCTTTCAGGAGCATTGATCGGCAGTGTGACCAGAAGGACCATTAAATATTGAATAAGGCGAGAAGCCGGAGTACCGTGATGTTTCCCCAGATGTTCCCAATGATGATGATGATGATGATGCAGGCTCAGTTAGTGAAGGGAACAATAAAGATCAGGACACAATAATCCAAATAAATAAATATGTTTTTAAAGACTTTTAATGAATCTTTTTGTATCAGAGTTTATTTAAAAATCACGTTTTTCTTCAGGTTTCAGAAACAGACATGCGCAGACATGTTTCCCCCGCATTCCTTCACAGCCTGTCATTCACCCATTAGCCCCGCCCCCTCGGGACTTGTAGGCGTGTCCTCGCGCAGAGGTGGAGGCAGAAAGTTGCAGCAGCTTTTGTTCCCAACTTTTTCTGCACGTTTGCGTGGAAGCAGCTGCTCGCTGGGATCGCTGGGAGAACTGGGAGCACTGGGAGCGGTGGTGGTCAGCTCTGTGTGTGTTTGTCTGTGTGTGATTGTGTATGCATTCGGGACCTCCACCTTCCAGCTGTGACCGCCGACCCTTCTGCGCTCGCCAGGCCGCCTCTCGCAGCTCCTCCGACGGCCTCGCAGCAGCCGCGCCCCGCCGCTCCGTGCTGGAGGACAGAGGGAGAGGGAGCGGAGGAGATGGAGGGATGAGGTGGAGTCCCGCGGCGGAGGGAGGACGGAGGAGCAGCAGAGGCCGGAGCAGGAGCAGCTGAAGGAGTCCAGCCTGCTTTAAAGCACTTTTCTGCCTCCATCTTGGAAACTTTCTGGAGTTTTTTTTTTTTTTTTCTTTCTTTTTGGTCTCCAATGAGGCGCGCGCGGCCGGCGGAGATCGAGCCCAGCTGACGTCAGTGACCAGTGATCGATAGGTGTGATCGGGCAGGGGAGTTATGGGGGGTCAGCGGGGCCCCGGGGCCCCAAGCCGGGCCTCCTCCTTCTGCGGGCTGCCGCTGCTCCTCCTCCCGCTGCTGCTGTGGGGCTCCTGCAGGGCGGACGAAGGTGAGTACTGATCAATACACATGATCGATCAGACAGGCCGATCAGAGCGCTCATTACCCGCCATTATCCCTCAGTTATTGATCAGCCCTCCTCCCCCTGAAGGACTTACAGCTCCGTGTGTGTGTGTGTGTGTGTGTGTGTGTGTGTGTGTGTGTGTGTGTGTGTGTTGTCTCAGCTCCTGATCAATAAGTCTGGATCAACCCATAAGTGATGATGTAATATTAGCTGAAGTCAGTGTATTGGTGTGAGGATCTTTTTCTTCTCTGAGCTGTTTCAGCTTCCTGTTTATTAAAATCATGAATGAGCAGCCCGGGCTGTGACGGAGGCTCTGAGCGGCACCCCTGCTTCCGGTCTGCCTGACCTCTGACCTCTAAAATATGATGTCCGTGATAAACTCTGGTGAAGCTTTACAGTTTGGCCCAAACTGCAGTGTGAAGGTAAAGCGCCCTGATGTGGGCTGAGCCACAGGTGTGAACCACCCCCACCTGTACCTGCCACAGGTTACCTCTGCGCCACCAGGTTTCCAGCAGGTCGCTCAGATATCCACTCCTCAGTTTAGCCCCGCCTGCTTTGGTGCGTTGCTCATACCGAGGCTGCTTTAGCTGTCTGCTTCTTCAGAGCGCTGATAGTGGGTGAAGCTTCCATCTCTGTGGGCCTCTGAGGGCTTTACTCACCTGACGAGCTTCCACGCTAATGAGGTGGGACTGTGAGTGTGTGCCTGCATGAATCAGA
The DNA here is from genome assembly GCA_013435755.1 of Amphilophus citrinellus. Lineage (NCBI taxonomy): Eukaryota > Metazoa > Chordata > Actinopteri > Cichliformes > Cichlidae > Amphilophus > Amphilophus citrinellus. The sequence goes on along the minus strand of CM024194.1, from coordinate 61,396,609 downwards.
CGTATGTGAGGCTGACGGCAGGTCAAAGGTCAAGGAAACGTTGAAAATTGCCTGATTCCGTCTCTGCTTTTTTTTGTCACATTACAGAAAAAAAGTTTCAGGTTTTAATCTGAAACTACAAAAACTTTTTATGTTGTTTTTTAATGTAAAAGATGACGTTAAAGTCAAGCGCATAATTTGTGTGTGTGTGTGTGTGTGGGGGGGGTTATGACCCCCCAATTATCTGATCCAATCTCTATAACCCCCCCCCCCAATAAAATCACATTATTTCGATTTACAAAAAAATCTTACATGAATAACATGTTAATTTTCTTTATTCATTATCATTATCAAAGCACCTGCTGGGGGGGGGGGGGGGGGGGGGGGGGGGTAGTTAGAAAAAATGAAAAGAGCCAAAAAGCAGACAACCAGCAATTTTTCATTGTTGGTTGACAACACCCCCCTTGTAAAGAGCGGCAAAATCAAAATGAGGTAAATGTATATGTATTGTTAGCTGATGATTTAATAACTATGCTGCTGTGTATCAGACACATTATGAATACCCCCCCCCCCCCCCCCCCCCCCCAATGTTGGACCCAAAGTTAGCCCTTGGTTAAAGTCGCCGTTTGAAGCTGCAGCATGTTTGTTTGCTTATTAAACATTAAAAACCCACCTTTTCAACACTTTGATACTTTTTACATTAGAGTGAAAGATAAATATAACTGACAGCATCTCAGCTGTATTAAAAGATGAAAAATTTTTTTTGCTGATAAGACAGCCTTCCAAACAGCCAGGGACAAAAGTAAAATTACATAAATTAATTAAAACGAAATGAAATAAATACATTTTCCATCCCAAGATAAATAAAAATAAAATAAATTAACAACAGAATACAGAAAGTAATTTTGACAAAAGTGGAAAAGTCTTCATGATGGTTTCAGGTCACTTCAAGTCCTCGTCTGATTGTTTTCTGTTTGGTTTAATCAGCATCAGCACCTGTGAAGGTGAACACCGACTGAGTCACTGCGTGGGTGAACACTGACTGAGTCTCTGTGTGGGTGAATGCTGACTGAGTCACTACGTGGGTGAACACTGACTGAGTCACTACGTGGGCGAACACTGACTAAGTCACTACGTGGGTGAACGCTGACTGAGTCACTACGTGGGTGAACGCTGACTGAGTCACTACGTGGGCGAACACTGACTAAGTCTCTGCGTGGGTGAATGCTGACTGAGTCTCTGCGTGAGTGAATGCTGACTAAGTCTCTGTGTGGGTGAATGCTGACTGAGTCACTACGTGGGTGAACACTGACTGAGTCACTACGTGGGCGAACACTGACTAAGTATCTGCGTGGGTGAATGCTGACTGAGTCACTGCGTGGGTGAATGCTGACTGAGTCACTGCGTGGGTGAACACTGACTAAGTATCTGCGTGGGTGAATGCTGACTAAGTCTCTGTGTGGGTGAACACTGACTAAGTCTCTGCGTGGGTGAACACTGACTAAGGGGCTCGACACACGGGGAGCGACGTTGCTCGCTCTCCATTCATTTCCTGTGGAGCTTGTGCGATGAGGCGACAATCGCTTGCCCTCCTCCAGCTAAGCGACCGGCGACATTCGTGCATGTGAAATTTCGAGCTCGTACACGTAGACGTGCACACGCGACCAGGCGACGCGACACAACAAAGTTGGAAAATGTTCTACTTTTGTCGCTGTCGTGGCACTAAACCAATCAGCAAGAGTTTCATTGACTGACCAATGAGCGAAGAGTATGCTACACGCTGCAGTCTGCAACCACTTTCAGCACGAAGGAAAGCATCATTTTATCTGTGTTTGACTTTCCTATATTATATGACACTTCACACAGTGATTATCGACTTACACATAAAAGGCAGCCGTATGAGAACGTGCTGGTGCAAGACTAACGTTAAACAGACGGATAGAGGACTTTTGTGCTAATATAGGATGAACCCAAGGTTGTCTTTTTCTTTTGTAGAGGAGACTTAACAGCAAGATTTCTGCCAGTTCCAGTAAAATCTTCAGACTCATCTTTATTGCCGTGTCTGACACGGACTGCTTTGAAAATGTCTAAATCCCTCCAGTTTCATAACCAATCACATTTCTTGGAGGCGAGTGACGTAAGAGGGCGATTCGCAATGCTGCCGTCGCTATCGCGTCCCGTGTGTTCGGTTTCACCCCAGTGGCAATGCGACCCATTCGTCGCTGTCGTTTGTCGCTCCCCGTGTGTCGAGCCCATTAGTCTGTGCGTGGGTTAACGCTGACTGACTCACTGCGTGGGTGAACACTGACTAAGTCTGTGCGTGGGTTAACGCTGACTGACTCACTGCGTGGGTGAACACTGACTAAGTCTGTGCGTGGGTTAACGCTGACTAAGTCTCTGCGTGGGTGAACACTGACTAAGTCTGTGCATGGGTGAACACTGACTAAGTCTCTGCGTGGGTGAACACTGACTAAGTCTGTGCATGGGTGAACACTGACTAAGTCTGTGCATGGGTGAACACTGACTAAGTCTCTGTGTGGGTGAACACTGACTGAGTCTCTGCGTGGGTTAACGCTGACTTGAGTTTGTTTGCTTCCTGCAGAACCTTCTTGTTGATGAAACCCGTGCAGGTCCTTTGTAACACTAGCTTCCCTGACTGAGCACGCTCTGAAATGTTGTCATTAGTTTGTGTTTTGTGTGTGTGTGTGTGTGTGTGTGTGTGTGTGTGTGTGTGTGTGTGTGTGTGTGTGTGTGTGTGTGTGTGAGATAGGCAGGCAGACAGACTGGGAGCACTGGGAGCTCTGACTGGTCATCAGACTGCAGAGTCTGAAAGGTCAAAGCTGCTCGTCTCTTCTTCTCTGCTTTGGATGTTTTTCCTGCAGGTGATTTATTGATTTATTGGTTATTGATTGGGACTCCTCTGGCATGTTCCCAGTGCTGTATGTGCAGCAGTAAAAACAATCATCTCTGATCTGATCTAAAACCAAACCTTCCAATATGTGATCAATAACTCTGCATGTATGTGGATCAGTGTCATTGATTAGCTGCTGTGCAGGGGAACCCTGCATCTCCACCATGTTTAAACTTGTTTTAAGCTTCATGTTGTCTGCAGCGCATATTCAGATTAAAAATCTGCTTTCTGTAAAACCTCACGCTGCAGAAGCTACACCACGTGGCCAGTTTATTAGGAACAGGCTACAGGTGACACAGGGTCAGTTCTTCCTGATAAATCGGTCATGTGATCATCTCAGAGAGGATGCTGTTCAGCTGTTTGCTGGTCATCTGTGGCGTTTGCTCAGATGGCTGCTGAGTGAAACCAGTTTAAAACCAGCAGGCAGGAAACCAGTAGATGCTGCAGCTGCTTCAGATCAGCATGTGGCTGATAATCAATACCTCATCTATCACTCTGTCAACACAAAGAGCAGCTGAGAGTCACGGGACTCCCAACAGGACGAAGGCAGGAAGGAAAGATGCAGGAGCTGAGAGCGCTGAAACAACTGATAACAGTTAAACAGCAGGGTTATCAGCCTGCAGCATCACACAGACAGATACCTGCTCATTACACCTCACTAACCCCCCAAAGGCTCCCACAGTCCGCAGGCCCAGTTAGCTGAGTGAAGCCTAGCAGGCACCTGTGTGAGCATCCACCTGTCAAAGAGGCCACGCCCCTAATAATGCAAACTTTAAGCCTTAATACAATTTAATCAGGTGAGTTATAAAATATTCACCCGCATATGGTTTTAACAAACAAGAACAGAATTTAAATAAAAAGTAGAGGATCGATAACAGAGCCCTGAGGAACTCCACGGCCTGTAAGCACACACTCTGACCTCTTTCCCACCAACAGGGTTCCCGAGCCCGTGCTGTAATTTGAACCGTTAGGCGGGTTTTCCACCGCTGAAACACTCGGTGCTCGGCCGAAAAACGGGTTCAATTCCGGCCCCGCAAGCTAGCTGGTCTTGAACCAAGAACGCGTGCCAAAAGCGGCAGAAGGGCGTGACTCTGCCGTCTCAACATCCAGTTTTCTACCATATTACATGTGTATTACATGAGAAAAGAGAAGCGATTTTCACAGCTGTGAATTAGTTTGGGCTCTAAGGCTGAACTTGCTGCTTTGTATCAGTTCATATCACAGATAAAAGGACACAAAGTGCGTACTTGTCGTCTTGCTCTAATCGCTGTCTGTGTTTCTGCTGCACACAGATGCTGCAGTAGTTTGGTTTAGACCCTAAAACGTATTAAATGTATTCAGATGCTTTACCAAAATTAATTATATACCACATTAAGATTTCTATAAAACTGACAGTTTGAGTCTCAGGCTGTGATCCTGTTTGCTCTGCTGTAGAGGTTCGACTCACTGCTGGTACCCCTGCTGGACGTCAGAGGAACTGCAGGGTTTGTGTGCAGTTCTTAGACCTGCAGCAGCCTCGTGAGTTTAAAACTGTGTGCAGTCGCCTGAAGTTTATACAAACAGAGTCTCAGGAAGAGTTTAGGACAAATAAATAACAGATTCATACACACAGTCACTCTTTAACGACGGGTTAATCAGCAGCTGTGTGTGTCTGTGTGTGTCTGTGTGTGTCTGTGTGTGCGTGCTGTGAGCAGGATCATTGTTTCCTGCCAAACCAGAAAATTACCAGTTAGAAAACAATAGCTGTGTGTGTGTGTGTGTGTGTGTGTGTGTGTGTGTGTGTGTGTGTGTGTGTGTGTGTGTGTGTGTGTGACTCTGAAGGCTGTTTGAAGCCTGTGGGGACTTTGCTCTGTTTAACCCTTTAAAGGATCACCCAGCTTGGCTTCAGCCTCTGTGAGGGCTTCAGCCTCTCAGCCTCAGGTTGTAGAAGTTCAGATGAAAGTTGAAGTCACCAGTTTGTCTCACAGAAACACAGAAATTAGCCGGAGTGGTTAAATCCGAGATGCTTCCTGTGGTGCAGCAGAAGCTTTTCACTGTGGGTGTGTCTCCATATTGTCCTCCATCTGCTGCCTGTCTTTTCTCTCCTCTTGTCTTTGTTCTGTTGTTCTTATTTTAACCGTGCACACACACCAAACCTCCCCCTCTCCACCTCTTTCTCCTGCCTCCACCTCGCTGTCTCGGCGCCTTTCTTCCGTCCATAAATCCCTTTAAAGGCGCTGGATTTAATTTCTGACTGAGGATTTACATGTTAAGTGCTGGTTTGTTAATCTGTTGATTGGCCCTTTGGAGGTTTAGCCCTCACACTCACAAACACTGCTTTCAGAGACCTGTGAGAGAGGATTTTCAAAATAAAACAGCAGCCACATGTTGACCTCTTCTTATTTCAGAGCAGAACCCCCTGAAATCTCTGAATGACTGAGGTCTGCTCACAAAGGGAGGCATGAAGTTTGTTGTGAAAGGGAGAGAAAACCTGCAGGTGATGCACAAACCGAGCAGTTTGCCTTTAAAGTCACAAAGTAAAGTGGAAACTTTGTTTCCAGTGTAAAACGCTCTGTGGCTTCGGGTGAGCAGGTAAAGGAGAAATGAGGACACCTGTCTCAATTTAAAGAACAAACCCATGTGACCCGCTTATTCACAAAAAGCTCACCTGGAGCTTCAGATGGAAGATCTGTTACACTGAAGTTTGTTTCATATTTCACCAGCTGGAGCTACAGTACTCCATATGTGAGTCAGTGCATCACTGTTGTGTGTTTGTGAGCCACCTTCAAACCTAAAGCAGCCCTCTGTGCAGGACCTGCATCAGAATAAGATCCGTGTACTGCTCCACAGTGTGTGGAGGCGCGCTCAGAGAAAGGAACCCAGCAGGCTCAGCTGATGTTTCTTCATCTCTTTACGGTTATTAAATGTGTATGTTAGCAGCAGAGAGCACAACAACAGCACGAAGTGTAGCTAAAAAGGTTTTAAACATGGTGTCCAGAAAATCCCATTCTTATAGAACAGATGATGTCATCTGCATAAAATGTTACAGATAAACAGTAAACCTGATGGAAGCAGAGGACCTCTTATCAGGCTGATGGAGGTTAAAACAGAGAAGTGTTTGTTTCAACATGTTCACACAGCTCTGTTATTTAGCCAGACTCCTATGAGTTTTTGTTTTGGTGGTTTACGGCACTGTGCGGGGGTTAAACCAGACTGGCAGAGGACCGACAGCAGAACCCTGAGGAAGATATTTCTTACAAAATAAGATGGTGTTATCGGCTGCCAAAGTTGTGGCTCTGTTTCTCAGCCCAAACAAGTGTGATGTGAATCATCATAACTGGAGAAGCAGATTCAAATCTCTCCATGTTGCAGCAGATTTGTTCACAGGACAGTTGTGGGAAAGTGTCCAGACCAGCAGGACGCACCATCATACCACCTTCACTGAGTGTTTCTGAGTGTGACACACTGATGCCGTGGTTCTTTCTGACATACCTGTTTCTGAAGCTAAAAAGTCCAAAAGACCTTCACCTCACATCTTCAGACCTTCACCTCACATCTTCAGACCTTCACCTCACATCTTCAGTAATAATAAGCAGAAAATAAAAATCATTAGCGAAATCACACTCTTATTTCTCCCAATAATCGTATTTATTCAGCTTTATTTTATTGCATCTTTCAGCCCCACCCCCGATATTGGCGCCATGCGTGTTACAACTAAGGGGTGCTGAGGTATCCCATTGTCCACAGAAAATTGTCTTTGCCACTTCAGCACCAGTATTGAGTGAAATAAGTTCAGTGGGAATAAAACACTACTCTGAACAAAACTCAGATGTCCCAGCTTTCCACCAGCATTTAAACGCACCATGTAGCAGGAATCTGGGAGCTCTCCGGAAGCTGAAATGTGTCTCAAAAAACTTTGTGCCCTCTAACCTGATTTGTGCGTGACTGTTGTGTATCAGGTGATTCGTGTACTTGTATTTAACGGTTTGTATGCGTAGGAACCTTTTTGAATTCATAATTAGCAGATTTGTGTGTGTACTTTTATTTTGTATTCTTAATTTCTTAATATTTGTATTTAAACACACATTTACAAGCACCTGAACTTACGCACAAAATGTTATTTACAAATTACAAAAAATGACAAATCCAGCATTACAGACACAGATATTTTGAGTCAATTTTCTCGCCATACAAACGTGTGTGTGTGTGTGTGTGTGTGTGTGTGTGTTATTCCAGCCGACGTTCACAGACTTCAAACTTCAGAAAGAGGACTTTAATCAGGTTTCTACATTTTCCTCTTCTTCTGTCATCCTCCTGGAGCTGGATGATGAACACTTGAAGTGTTTGGGAGCCTTCGCCTGACTTTAATGTTACATAACCATAGTTCTCTGAGTGTGGGCACAGCTTACTGTTTGTTGCTTTGGACTCGTATGAGGATTTTATCTTCTCCGTCTTGCTTCTATAAGGTTCCGGTTTTTAGGACGTAGAGCTTTTCCCAATAGACACTGAGCCCATCAGGAATGAATAAATATTTGATGTAAATTACTTTTCAAATTCACCTTGTTCCTCTTCTCAGTGCCCAGTCTAGAACCAGTTTCATTAATTCCACCAAAGAAAAGGTGGTCCAGATTTGGACCCACTGCTCTGGAGGAGTTACCAGAATAAAAGTTCACCAGAGTCTGGTAGAAGGACCCTCACAGGTTCTGTGGGCTCTGGGAATTTCTGTTTTCCTTGTGGAAACTGGCCCAGGTTTTCCTTTGTAAAGTTCAGTTCTCCAACCTGCTGAAATGTGGGCTGGTTCTTAAAAGGCAGATCTGGCTGTGCACTGGCACCACGTCGATGGAAAAGAGATAATAGAGCAGGCCCTATTTTTCTTTTCTCCATAAAAACATCCCTGGAAGAGGTCCTACGGGGGCAGTTCCTGTGGTTGGAACAGTCACAAAGGTGCACTCTGACTTGAAATAACCTGTTTCCTGCAGTGGAAATCAGCCTCGTTAGTGGAGGCAGGTACTGGCAAACATTCAGTTCCACTGCAGGCGTTCTGGTAAATGAGGAAAAGAAAATTAAAGTAAAACTCCATTTTGGGGGGTGCGGGGAAAGCTGCTCGAGTCTCTACAGCAGAGGTTAGCAGACCCACAGAGACACAGTAATGGGAAACACAGTAGGCTGAAATAAGGCAGAATGATCCTTTAAGGACTCTTTGAACCATGTGGATGAAAACGTAAGTCGGTCTGCTGGAAGCTTCGCTCCTCTAATGAGTAACTTTCCATTTTCCAGACAAACGTCCTCAGGTGGTTTGATTTGTCCGCCGTCCCAAACTCTGAGATTTTATAAACTGTCACATGTAAGAAGCAGAAATGTTCTCAGTGATTTCTTCCAGTTGACTGCTGGATAATCGCTGTGGAACATTTTTCCGTCCGGGCGGTTCAAAGAGTCGCTGAGGACTGAGTAAATATCGTGAGCAGGGCGAGTTTTAAACTGTGCTTTCAGATGTTTTAGGTCCTGATGGCTGAGGGGAGCAAAGAAAGCTGCAGCCTGCAGTGGAAGATCCCCGACAGGTGAAAATGAGTCAGCCTGAATCATCGATCAGAGTGTTGACAGAATAATGATGAGCAGCTCAAACAGAGCGATGAAGAGGAGCAGGAACAAACACAACCTAAACAGCTGTTCTTCTATGAACCTCTCAGAAAGCTCCAACAGCAAGTGTCTGACTCACAAAGAGCTGAATTACACAAACACTGCCCGTCTGTTAGGTAATGAAAGGGTTTCATGTTAGCTGCGTGCTAAAGAGACACATTAGAAACAAGTAGAACCATCGTTTTGTCCAATAAAGGTTGATCTTGGCAAAGACTGTTCATTCCAGTGAGGTGCAGTGATGATGTCAGGCATAGCTGAGACTAGGCCTGACTTTGGTGTGTGTAACTGACGGTTCTCAGCCTGTTGGCGTCCTGCAGGTTGTTGGTGGGGTTAACATGCAGCCCTTTTCTAGAATATAAACCCAACACTAACCTGAGAAGGGTCGACAGATGCTACCCTCTTAACATCCACAAGGGGGGTTTCTGAAACTGTTACCTTTCAAATGAACTAAGGCATGCTTCTTGTCTTTATTTATTTCCATTGTTGGGTTCCAAACAGACAACAAATCCTTTAAACCCGGGTCAGCCCAGACTTCATCCCTGACCCTAGATAGGCTGTCTGTGACCCGGTGGATGCTGGGAGGATAAATAGACTGAGTGCACTAAGTGCAGTCAGAATGGGACAGGGTTCCGGTTTGCACCTGATACGAAATCTTCAGACTTTGGTGACCCACCTTGAATCGTGTCCTCGTGCTGAGCACGTCTGTAAGCTCAGTCTTTAAAAACTCACAGTGTAGCTACAGTCCAGAGCTCACAGCAGTTCACGCTTCAGAACAAGTGTGGACGTGAAGCTTAGCTTTCACAGTGAGTGATCCAAACCAGGCAGTAACATATCAGTGATGGACCTCGTGCAGTGGATGGATCATCTCAGATGTTCTGTTGATGAAGTTTGGTCCGTTCTTAGCGTTTTCTTCTTGCCATGTCACGGTATTTGTTTCTGCCCGTCAAGAACCCTCAGCATGAACTTTAATTCAGAACTATTCCAGTGCTAGCCTGTTTATATTAGCCTAACCACAGCTTTGTAGCTAGCCACCACATACTAGCTGGCACATAATAATGTGCCAGCTAGCACAACTTAACTAACTGTCCAAATATCGCTGCTATTTAGTGTTCCTTCTTTGTAACGTCCAGAGTTCTAGCAGAGCGGTTTCTTAGAACGTCGTGTATCATCTTAACATGGAAACTAGCTAACGTCACTGTTCTCATGGACGCCTGGACTTTATACTCTAGGAGCTCAAAGAATTGGGGCCTTTTTAATGTGCTAGTGGTGCCATGAGAAGATGCCGTGCTTTAATTAATGCGTCATGTGGTGATGACATACATGTGATGCTTTCTTCTAGCAAACAGTCTCTGAACCACATGTGTGGCTGCAGCGTGATGACATCCATCCATGGACCCACACTTTGTCCCCATTGTGGATTTCCTCAGGGCCGGGGTGTCAGAGCCTCGACCTGCTTGCCCACAGCTGTGGGGTACGTCCCTGCGTTAGAACATCGGTCAGTAAATGTCCAGAGTTCTCCTGGACATCAAGTGCAGAATTTAGGTTTTTTTGCACAAAGTATGAAGAGGCCGCAGAAAGAACGCTCTGTCATCGCTCTGTTGTCCGTATTTGTTGTTTTTACCCAGTCTGAACACATTGAATTACCCTCTGGAAGTACTTGAAGTACTCATTCTGCAGGCTGGTTCATTACTGTGTGGTTTCTGAGCCTGCCGTGGAGGTTTCACAGCCTCAGACTGCAGCAGTTCTTCCTGCACAGAGTTTTGGCTGTGCTGCTTTGTGTTTTCAGATGTTGGAGATTAGAACTGAGCAAAGTTCAGCGAGCAGGTAACCGACGACCGAAAGGGAAGAAGACCGAGGAGGAAGAAGCGAGCGAAGGAATGAGGGAGAAGAAAGGAACGAGGAGGAGGGAGATAATCAGGTTTATTAGAGAGCAAGTCTCAGCACGAGACCACACACACCAACACACACACAGGCCGAGCGGCTTGTGTAAACATCCCGCCGGCGTTGTCATGGTAATTTCCGTGTCCTCGTCATGCACTCTTATCGCAGATGCACTGTTTACAGCGTGTGTGTCCCTCCTTTGTGTGTTTGTGAGGACCAGAGTTCAACAATGCGAGGCTGAGGTTTCAGACCCGTGTGTGTGTGTCTGCATGTGTGCAGTTTAGAGTGTGTGTGGATCTAAACCAAACACACACATGCTGAGGTTTAATTGGCTCAGGCTGCGATGCTGATTAGAAACGCGTGTGTGTAAACGTTATTTATCCTCTGCGGTCGACGTGCAGACCCAACCTGGCGGTTTGTGTTTGCTGTCACGTCGACTGCTTTGTCGGCACCGTTTAAGAGCCGAGGCTGAAAGTTATCCCTGATCACATGACATGACATCACACCCCTGCATGTCAGAGGGCAGCGAGGCATTCAGGTGCTGCAGGAGATCAGATACATCAACCCGTGAACATCCTGAAGGGCTGAAAAACGAGAGCGCGCGCACACACACACACACACACACACACACACACACACACACACACACACACACACACACACACACACACACACACACACTAACCCTACACATACCAGTGGGGGCTGGCACTGAAACTCTACACAACACAACCTGAACCCTAAAACTGTGTCCAGTTTGTTCCTCTGAGGTCCCCATAGACTAACATACAAATACACATTGTGGTATAAGTGCTTTTATTTTGCTAAACATCTGAATATTTGGCATGGAGTCAGTGTCAGATAGAAATATATCACACAGAGTGACTACCAGACCTTTATATGAAAGTGGACCCAGTACAGTAACAGAGTGCTGAAAGCAGTGGGGGTCCACGTGGATACTAAGCCTGTAAAGCCCTGAATTGAAGCGTTTTACACACAGATCAGAGTGTTTGTGGGTGCAGAAACCAGCACTGTGAGCAATAAAATCCTGAGTGGGTGTCACAGTGTGTCGTGGAGTTCCACAGGGCTCTGTCATCGATCCTGCTGCCTTTTATTCAGGTTTAAATAAGATTGTTGTTTGTAAAGGCACTGGATGTTTACCTCTGAATAACAGCTGTACAGGGGTGCATTTTATAACTCATCTGTTTAAATTGTATTAAGCCTTAAAGTTTGCATTATTAGGAGTATGACAGGAAGCTATAGCTGCTGCCCTGCTGCTGGGCAGCTACCTGGAGTCCCTGAACTGGACCTCTGGGCCGTGTTTGTGCTGTTGGAGCTTTTTTAATGCAATGTGACCAATAATATGGCTGCTGTGTCTTCATTGGACTAACAGACCGTCCAAGAAGGCGGAGCTCCAGTTTTTGAATGTTAGTCTGTGTTTCTAAGGGAAGTTTGAAGTGTTTCTGGTTTCTGGTGGCTGCATGGGTTTTATTAAAATAATACCAGAGCAGAGTAGAAGCACCATAAATGTTTCTAAATCTTAGAAGTTCACCGAAGCTTCCTGTGAAGCAGCAAGAGGCCATCTGTGAGCAGACGCTCGCCCTCCTCACTCGAGCACAGTAACCTGACAGAAAGGTCATCATGTTTTCTCACCGTTGGAGCATCTGCTGCAGTCGATTCATCATTTTCACACTGAAGGTGCTGCGTGTAATTCACACAACAAGCTTGTGACTCGAGCTCGCTGCTGGTTAGTGTTTGTGCGGTTCGTGCAGGCGCACCGAGAATTACAGACAGCTTCATTCCTCAGCTGCTACCGAGCGGAACGATGAAATGGCCGCTTTCCCTTTCTCTACGCTGTAATTACACACACACACACACACACACACACACACACACACACACACACACGCTGAGAACGCACAAACACGCACTGAGAACACACACACACACACACACACACACACACACACACACACACACACACACACACACACACACACGCTGAGAACGCACACACACACACACACACACACACACACACACACACACACACACGCTGAGAACACACACACACACACACACACACACACACACACACGCTGAGAACACACACACACACACACACACACACACACACACACACACACACACACACACACACACACGCTGAGAACGCACAAACACGCACTGAGAACACACACACACAGTCAGGCGCTCCGACTCTTTAAACCTGCCTGCCTCACACACACACACACACACACACACACACACACACACACACACACACACACACACACACACACACGCTGAGAACACACACACACACACACACACACACACACACACACACACACACACACACGCTGAGAACGCACAAACACGCACTGAGAACACACACACACACACACACGCTGAGAACGCACACACACACACAGTCAGGCGCTCCGACTCTTTAAACCTGCCTGTCGGTTAATTAAAATGAGAAGTGACTGAAGCTATTAGAGCAAATGAATGATGACTGTGTGTGTGTGTGTGTGTGTGTGTGTGTGTGTGTGTGTGTGTGTGTGTGTGTGTGTGTGTGTGTGTGTGTGTGTGTGTGTGTGTGAGGCAGGCAGGTCAGTGTGTTTTTCACACCACAGCAGATTATTAATCCAGTTAAAGAGAGCTGATGAAGTGTAACTGACGTGGACTCTCAGCATTCACACATCCTCCTGAGCTGTGTGTGTGTGTGTGTGTGTGTGTGAGGACTGTGGTCAGATCTGGACCTTATAAGGGCATCAGAGCGTCCACTTGAAGGTTCAGACCTGCAGCCTGGTCGGGGTGATTTATTATGTTTATGATGGCTCAAAGGATTTTTAATGTTTTCTTCAGTCGGTGAAGAGTTTTTAAATTTTGTGTAGCAGTGGGGATCAGACCCACACCTCTAACACCGACAGTCATTGTACAACCTGAACGGCGTGTCTGATCTTTAGGAACGACGTTCTTTAGATAGAATAAAGAGTAATTCGTTTTCAGTTTTTACTCATCGGCACAGATAATAACACATATTATTGATTTTACTTTGAAAGCATGCGTCCATGGTGTGGTAATAAGTGACATTAAACAGGAAGTGAGCCATGTTGGGTTTCATTGTTTGGGTTTCAGCCTGTTACACAAACACTGCTTAAGAGAAAGTGAGATCATATCTCAGCCGAATGCCCTCTCAGTACTTACAGCGAGGCTTCTGACGTGCTCAGATTAAGCCGGCAGCAGACCACTGTGCTAGTTTATGCACCACTGTGGAAGAAGACGGAGGAACACGAAAGCCTCGGCTGAAGCCTGTCATCTTCAGGCTGGAGGAAACCAACCTCTGCCTGTCCAAATGTTCACAGTCAGTCACTGAGAGCCTCATAGTGGACTCTGCAGGGAAATCAGGACATTTCTCTCTGCTCTGAGCTCTAACTGAAAACAGAAATATTCAGACAACAGGTGATAATGTTGCATTTGTTGGGGGACTACTTTCTGCAGAGGAGTGATATGTAGGAGGGTTGTGGGGGTGTAAGAGGCTTAAAAGAGGGGAGAAGTGTGAGAAACATCTGCATTTTTCACCGTGTGTGTGTCAGGGTTAAGCCTCCTGAGCCTCTCTCCTCCAGCACTGATTACACACCATCATTCATGCAGATATTACACATGTGCAGGCGTGTTGGTCTGTGTGCGCGTCAGCGTTAGCCTGGTCTTCTTCACCTGTCCTCCTTCCTCCACAGACACAGAGAAAGAAGCCCACTGTGTGTTTACTCTCCCTGGATGAAGCTGATTAAAGACGTTCTTTTTCTTCCTGAACCAGCCCACTTCCTCTGAGACAACTAGAAACCGCTCAGAACAGTTCTGCCAGGTTAGAGGAAGAGCTGACCTCGCTCTTCATCAGTGACCTCTGACATCAGAACAGTTCTGCCGGGTTAGAGGAAGAGCTGACCTCACTCTTCATCAGTGACCTCTGATATCAGAACAGTTCTGCCAGGTTAGAGGAAGAGCTGACCTCGCTCTTCATCAGTGACCTCTGACATCAGAACAGTTCTGCCAGGTTAGAGGAAGAGCTGACCTCGCTCTTCATCAGTGACCTCTGACATCAGAACAGTTCTGCCAGGTTAGAGGAAGAGCTGACCTCGCTCTTCATCAGTGACCTCTGAGAGGTCAGCAGAGTTTCTTTGTCCAAAGGATGACCCAGAGGTCACTGGAAAGGACTCAGGGGTCACTTAGAGGCTCTGATGGTTTCAGAGGTTTTGTGGGGCTTCCAGTGGTTGTGGAGAAGAGTTGCAGATGTTGTTTTCCAAGGTTTCACAGCCTTCTCAGCTTTACAAAGGTAGCACGAAGGGGTCACTGCTGAGGACCTTTTAGAAGTTTTAAATACTTTTGTGAGGTTTCAAAAGACATTAAATTTTCATTTATTTTTAGGTGAATTTGAGGGACTTTTAACACATTTGAAGGGGTGTTTAGCAGGTGATCAGAACCTTTAGAGGTTTAAAGGACTGTCACGAGCTTGCTGTGGACCTATATGTTTTCAAAGGGACATTGTAAGAGGCCTCAAATAGTTTTTAGATTAAATATAAGTGTGTCAAAGGCATTTGGGTGATTTTAAAGGGGCTTTGACACACCTTTATACGATTGTGGGATTGCTTTGGGGATATTTATTGACTTAGATGTATGTTGAGAACCTTTAGAGGGACTTAAAAGGTTTTAAGCAAGCTTTATTAGCTTCATGAAGCTTCCTGATGTTTGGCAGGCTGTGTGGGGTGGTTTTAAATTACAGAAGAATTGTGAGGACATTTGTGGGGACTTTTAGGAGATTTTGAGAAACGTTTAGGAGGTTGTTGGGATCTTTAAGAGGTTCAAAGGATTCTGAGGCACTGAAAAGTTCCCAACTGGCATCGGCACTACTTGAGGACATTGTTGAGAACCTTGAGGAGTTTCAAAGGTCCATTAAAAGAAAGTTTCAAAGGGCCAAAGCAGGTTTTAAGGACCTTTTAACAGGTTATTTATGATGTGATGCTTTAATGGACCTTGTAAGGAGGTTTCAGAGAACATTTAGAGAACATTTGGATGTGGTTGGAGCGCTCGAGGAAGGATTGATTACTTGTAACTGTGTTGAGGACCAGTGGACGACTTTGTTAAGAGTGGGTTTAGTAGCTGACTTTTTAGTAGATTGATGAGGACCTTCAGTGGGATGTTAAAGAACTTTGGGTGGCTTTTAAAGCATGTTTTAGTAACTTGTTGAGGACTTTCGTTGATGGTCCCTGTCTGTCTTTCAGATGTGCTGATGAACACCAAGCTGGCGACATCAGACCTGAGATGGACGAGTTATCCTGCTGATGACCCTCAGGTATGCACCTGTCCATCTGTTAGTTTGTAGCTAACCTTTCTCTTTGCTTTGAATGAAAAAAGCTCATCTATAATCTGTCATCAGTGGGAGGAAGCTAGCTCTGTGGATGATGACCATAACAGCGTGCGGACCTATGAGATCTGCACACCCAGCAGCACATCCTCCTATTGGCTTAGGACGAGCTGGATTCCCCTGAAGGCGGCGACAACGCTCTATGTGGAGATCTGGTTGGTGGAGTTAAATTCATTCGTGTCGATTAATGCGGTCCAGAATGACTAAATAACGACTGAACGTGTCGCTCCAGGTTTTCCATGATGGAGTGTGCCAGTCTGAACAGGCGTCCCTGTAAAGAAACCTTCAACTTTTATTACTACCCGTCAGACAGTGACGACGCCACGCTCACGTACCCAGCCTGGATGGAGAACCCGTACATCAAAGTGGCCACGGTCGCCGCCGACCACCTGCGGCAGTACGGCGCCAGGGGGCGTGCCAACGTCAAGGTGCTGCGATTGGAGGCGCTGCATAGGGCGGGGCTTTACCTGGCTTTCCAAAGCCAGGGCACCTGCATGGCGCTGCTCTCTGTACGTGTCTTCTACAGGAAGTGCCCGTCCCTGCGCCGCGCCTTCGCCTCTTTTCCCGAAACCATCCCCCACTCACTGGTGGAGCAGGTAACCATGGGAACAGCAGGGTCTCGGGCCACGTGGTTAACAAAGTTTAAGTGTCATCTTTGAGTTTAAAGAATAAAAGCAGCACTGTTTCTCTTATTTACAAGCTTTTATTTTGATAATCTGCAGGCTCAGGGGGTGTGCGTGGAGAACGCCGTGACTCCACCTGGCGAGCACTCACAGCCTCCCAGCATGCTTTGTGGCGAGGACGGGTCGTGGGTGGGGCAGCCGACATCCAGCTGCGCCTGTCGTCCTGGATACGAAGCGGGAGAGACCGACGTGCGCTGCCGAGGTGAGATCAACAAAATAAAAGAACTTGCACAAGTTTTCAAAGTAAAAGCACCGTCCTTTAGATCCAGTGAAAACATTTGAAAACTGGAGCTGAGACCTCGGAGTCGTTGACACTCGAACTCACCAACAGCTCCGACAGTCATTTGTTTAACAAAGTAAAAGCATCTCCTGTGTGTCGCTTCACTATCAGCACTTAAAATTCTTCACGGTCAGAACTGCGAGACTGAGTAGAGGCGGAGCCAGAGCCATGTGCTGACAGGGGCCGAAACAGGCAGTGAGGAGGGGGGCGGGGTCAAAGTGAAGCAGGACCAATAAAACTCTGCAGTAATCAGATTAGCTCTCCAAGGATTCTTAAATTATTACCCAGCAAACATTTAACAGATTATAAGAGATTATAACAGATTATAAGCAGGTAAACACAGATCAGAGTGGCCGTCTCAGCCTGCGTCAGAAGATTTCAGAGGAAGCTGCAGCCCTCAGGATTTCCACAATAAGACTGTAACAGGAAAAGCTGAACGGTGTTAAAGTTTGTAATATTTTCTGGGAAAAGTTTGAAGTTTTATAATAGAATTCATATTTTATAAATGTTATGATGATAAAAAAAAACTTCTTAATCTTTAAGAAATGAAGTTTTCAGAAAGTATTTTTAAATATTTGTGAAATAAAAAAAATTAGAAAATGATAAAAAGTTTAAAATAAGTCACTGATTTGTTGACAGATTCATGAACAATTTAAAATAAAAGATTAATAAAAGTCATATTTTTATATTATGAGGAATAAAGCTGTGAAGTGTAAAACAATTATAAAGTCATGTGATATCAGGAGGAAACAACTGGCAGCATTTATAAAAACTGAATTTACCAACAATTAGAAATAAAATATTGTAGAACAGAATCATTTGACATTGATATATATATTTTATGTATATAGTGCTTATGTATATGTGTATAGTTTTTTTTTTGCTATTTTATTTTATTCTATTCTATTTTAGTTTAGTTATTTGTTCCTACTCATCCTTTTTATTTTTCTCTGTACTGAGCTGCTGTAATGCGCAGATTTCCCCGTCGTGGGATCATTAAAGTTTTATCTTATCACCAAAGTTCTCAGAAAAGCTTCAGTGTTTTTAGACCAAAGAAGAATAAAAAATCCAACATCAGGAAAAGGCTTAAAAACATGAAAATATTTTAAAAGTCATGAAATTCTAATAAAAATCAGTTAAAAATAAAATGTGGGCTCTTCCAGCAGAGTCGCAGCTTTGAGAATATTTGCAGTAAAAACATTTACAGACCTGGAAAGTTGTGAGAAAAAGCAGCAATATTAAAACGCTGTGATGAACACGTTTACGCTCATTAGTGTTTTGATTTTTAATGAGAGGCGCAGGAAGTGTCCCCGCTGCTTCACGCTCTTCAGGCGTCCTTTCACAATAAGACGACCCCTGAGGCAGAAGGTTATTATTGAGCCGTCGCTGCAGTCGTGTGCAGCTGTTTACTTTAATGGCTGAATGAGAGGGATTGTGGGTAAACTCCAGAAGCAGCAGCTGTGGCGGTACCCTGGAGGAAACGCGCTGTAATCCGACTCCTTCCCTCCACCCTCTGCCAGTTTCCGCCCTGTTTCCACTCTTCCTCTCCTCTCTGCCGCTGCTGCGGGATGAAAGCAGAGCGAGGTCGGCGCAGGCCACAGACGGCTCGGTCCTCGAAGCTTCCTGTTATTCTCTGCGAGG
The DNA here is from genome assembly GCA_013435755.1 of Amphilophus citrinellus. Classification (NCBI taxonomy): domain Eukaryota; kingdom Metazoa; phylum Chordata; class Actinopteri; order Cichliformes; family Cichlidae; genus Amphilophus; species Amphilophus citrinellus. Next base: position 61,378,190 of record CM024194.1, on the reverse strand, counting down.
TCAGAGGTCGGCCGACTGCAACCGGGAAGCGCAGAGTCGGCGGACGAGGGTCGCCTCTGCCTCTGAGGGAAGGGGGAGGGGGAGGGGCGTAAGAGCCGGGCTGAGTGAAGAGGTCAGAGGTCAATTTCTGCTGCTTAAGCAGAGTCAGTCACACATGCTTGGCAGGGGAGGCCAGTGATGACATCATGGCAGCACTTTCCACATCCTGTTGAAACCAAGGTCACTTCCTGTCTCTTATTGTCTGTGAGGCTGCGCTCCTCCCTTCATCCCTCTCTGTGGTCTTCCTCATTACTCACAGACCAGTGAAAGCAGAGTCAGTCAGCACCACAGACCTGCTCTGTTCTCTGTTCTGTAAGCTCGCTCATCTCTTCATGCCTGAGGGTTCATGATGATGTCACAAAGAGCCGTTCGCTGTAGTAGAGACAGTTCTCTAATCCACAGAGACCTTCATGGCTCATCGGCATGTTTGACTGGAACTTGTTGGACATCTGACAGCTTCATTGTTGGTTTCAGTCTTACTGTTTTTGACTTTGGCTGCCATCATGGACCCACATGGATCCAGATGGTTCCAGGTGATCCCACATGGTTCCAGATGGACCGACATAGACCCAGAGGTTGAGGGTTTAAGAGCTGAAACAACAAACTAAAATAAATAGATAAATCTGCAGCTCTGAGTGCTCCTACGGTGCAGTGTTAGTCCAGTGAAGCACAGCAGCCATATTATTGGTCAGATAATACTTAAAAGGCTCCAACAGCACAAACACGGTGCAGAGGTCCAGTTCAGGGACTTCGGTTAGCTGAGGTGGAGCTAGCAGCTACAGCCGCCTGTGTCACCATCCACCTGTCAGAGAGGCCAGAGCTTTACAGCTTTGTTATTCATGTGTAATCATCATGGCACCCTGCTGTTTTCAGCTCCATTATGTTAATGCGCTGCTCAGACAATTAAAGGAACTCTTTGAAAACGCATCAGAGCTCAATGGGAAGAAAACCCTGTGCTGGATCTCTGCACTGATGTGGACACACAACAGGGTACCACACTGTTTGAGGATCAGCCTGTACAGGCTGAGTTCAGACACCCCAACAATCAAAGAGAAATTGATGCAGCAGCTGGAACGTTTAGCTGAAACTTCACTGCAGCAGCTCTAAATGGTCCTCAGTAGTTTGTGTGGCCCCCACCTGCACAGGGGCTCCTAATGAGATGATGGGTGGTGTCCTGGAGGATCTCCTCCCAGATCCAGACCATCACTGAGCTCCTGGACAAACTGGTGGTGTTGGATGGACTGAAACGTGATGTCCCAGAGGTGGATTCAGGTTATTGTGGGGGTCAGTCAGTGGTATCGGTTCCTTCATCCTCCAGGAACTGCCTGCATACTCTCACCATGAGGCACCAGGACCCACTGCACCAGCGCAGGGTCTGACAGGTCCAAGGGTTTCATCCTGATACCCAAGCGTGTAATTTGCGGGGGGGTGGGGTGGGGGGTTATGACCCCCCCAAAAATCTGATCCAATCACTATAACTGGGTAAAATGCAGATGCCCGCAGATGAAGACGAGGCTTCTGCGTTACTTTGAGAGCGTCTCCAACACGGACTTAAAATGCTGTGCAAATCTGTCAAGATCATATTTTTTCCTCTGAGATTTGAGTCATGTATTCATATAAGCTGCTTGTATTGGTAAAGCATGCTATCTTTCAAAACCAATCACATACATATAGAATATCGATGATGCGTTAAAGAAATTTCCAGTTCCCACGGTCCCTGAATGTAACAGCTGGGACTATGTTGTTCAGCCACTGTGTTGAGGCCAAATGAAAACAGTAACAGTTACATGTAGAGTTCCTGTAGGGGAGCTTCAAACATCCTCAAAGGTTTGCCATCAGAGGTGCGAGGCTTATTCTCTGAAACTGGTTATTCTTGTGGTCCCCGTCTCTTCCTCTGAGGCAGAGAGGAGCTTTAGAGTTCGTACACGATTAAAGACTTGGTTACACACAGCGACGACACACTGAACCGTGTTGCAGTGTGTCACATCCATCAGGACAAATTAGACTTATTAACGAGTCCATGTGTACACACTTTATTTACACACAAACAGGTGTTTGGTGATTTTGTTTGAATGGCCCACAATAGCTATAGTCTGATACTTTAATATATGGTATAAAGATAAGCCTGCTTTTGTATTTACATGGTTTGTTTGTTCAGAATCAAGGTGTAAAGGTTTTTCACAGATAATGGCTTGAAGTGCTCTAATATTATATACATTAAGTACACAGCTGCAGCTGTCTTTAGGTAATTTTGACCTGATCTCAAATTTACAATGTCATCTATGTACATTTAAGCATAATTGCTGAAAATGACATTATGGTTTTTAGTCTGCTCTTGTTTAATTACTAATGGCAATAACTGTGTCATAATTTCTCCTAGCCAAATTATAGTGCATCATACACTTGGAAAATTGAGAAATTTAGGTGTGTCATATAATAGACTCTAAAAGTGTAAAATATTTGTTACTGTTGGAAGAAATGTGAAAAATGTAATTAATTGATGAAGGTGCAGAGTAAATACAAAGAAAGTTAAATAAATACACAGTAAAAGCATTACAATATATTTCTAATACGGTTAACCCAAAATCTCCTGAATCCTTTTAGAAAAGTAAATGATTTAATAAATAAATAGGCAGAGAGCTTAACCCCCCCCCCCCCCCCCCCCCAAATGTTGGACCCAAAGTTATGCCCTTGCTGATACCTGTTACTTCTGCTTAAAGCTGGATGTTTTAACACAGGAGTCTATTGGGACTGACTCACCTAGCTTTTCTGAGTCTTTAGGGTTCAGGTTGGTGGTGGTGGTGGGGGGGGGTTTAGGTGTTAATGCTAACCCTGTCTTTGTCTACAGCGTGCCCGTCCGGACATTTTAAAGCAGAGTCGGGACCATTTGGCTGCAGCCCCTGTCCAGCCAATAGCAACACACGGGTCCCAGGCTCCGCCTACTGCCCGTGCCTCTCTGGTTACTATCGAGCCGACTCGGACCCGCTGCACACCGCCTGCACACGTAAGAACCACTGCTTCCATTTATTTTTCTTTCTCTCCCTCAGGTTAGACTACACTGAGACCTTTTGTCCTACATTTCCCATCATGCAGCTGCACAGTGTCTTTCACTACAGCCTCGTCTCTGGTCTGCAGACTGATGTGATGTAATTTGTTATTAAAGAATCTGGAGAACTCTTTAAACTCTGGTTAAACTCTGAAATATGTCCTGAACACACACACACACGCACACACACACACACACACACACGAACAGTACTCTGCCAACAAGCCTACACGCCCCCTTAAGTACCTCGACCCACCCCTTTAACTACATCCCCTCAGGCAACAGCAATTAGGCAAATTAATAGGCTCATTACCTCTTTGTGTGTGTGAGTGAGTGTGTGTGATTTCAGGGTCACACAGGTAAGGACTGCGCACACACACAGGCAGGTTTTAGGTTACTCTGATGTTTGTGTGGAAGCAGGAAGTTCTTATCTCTCAGCTCCTCCATCAGTCTGCAGACAAAGCAGCAAAACCTCGTTACAGAGGAATGAAAACAGGCCGCTTCATTCTCAGGTGTCCGATATAAATCGACCTGCCTGAGAATCGGAGCTCCGACGCTGTTTAATGTCCCCTGGTGATATTCGGCAGTCGCTGACCTGTGACCTTTGACCTCCACAGAGCCCCCCTCTGCTCCTCGCTCCCCGGTGAGTCAGCTCAACGACACCATGGTGACTCTGGAGTGGAGCGAGCCGCAGGTCCGCGGAGGACGAGCAGACCTGACCTATAAGGTCCTGTGCTCCACCTGCGGGCCCGCCACCGCCACCAAGGTACGCCACCGCCACCCCTCTGCCTCACTGCACCAATCTGACCTGTCAGATCTGACTCCGCCCCCTTCTTTCTTTGCCTCCACCTCTTCAGGTCACTTCCTGCTCCCCGTGTGGCGACAGCGTTCTGTACCGGCCGGCGCAGGACGACCTGACTCAGCGCCGTGTCGTCATCTGGGGGCTCCGCCCACAAACAAAGTACAGCTTCACCATCCAGTCGCTAAATGGCGTCTCTGAACTCAGCTACTTAGAGCCCGCCTCCATCAAAATCGAGATCACCACCAGCAGAGATGGTATCAGATGCACACTTCATTTCCCAGAATGCATTTCAGACTACATTCATACATGTAAATTCATTGAGGGGTGATTCATTGTTGGTGTTTCTGTAGTTCCCCCTCCAGTATCAGGTCTGAGGAGGGTGGAGGCCTCAGAGACCAGTCTGTCCTTAGAGTGGAGCGTCCCAGTTGTGCACAACCAGTACCAGATCCTGGACTACGAGCTCCGCTATGGCCCCAAGGTACGCACAAACAGGCACACGCACACACTGGTTTTTCTGTCCTGTGAGGACCCTCATTAACCTCATTAACATGCATTACCAGGACCCCTGTGTTTCTCTAATCCTGAATAACTTGTTGTCATCAGGATGCTGAGGAGGCGGGAGAGTGGCAGTACGTGTTCAGCAAGTCTTCTTCTCTGGTGCTGAACGGGCTGCAGCGGGCGACGCGGTATCGGGTGCAGGTCCGCGCTCGCTCTCAGGCCGGTTACGGATCATTCAGCGCTGAGAGCAGCTTCAATACGCTGCCCGATGGTACGAGGTCACACGGTATTAAATTATCTTTAACGTCTGAAGGTGAAAATAACGAGATTCGCTCGTGTGTGTTTCTCGGGGCAGGCGCGTCCGAGCTGGTGGTGACCGGAGTTGTGGTCTCTTTGGGGATACTGGTGCTCGCTGTGGCGGCCGCACTCGGCATTTACTGCTACCGGTGAGTGTGTGTGTGTTCAGGATGCTCCCTCCCTGCTCCCCTCAGCAGAACAATAGAACACACTGACCTCAGGTTCACACACACACACACACACACACACACACACACACACACACAGAGCAGGGTGGGACATGTCGACTATATTAAGATGGAGAAACTCGACACTGTGAGAGCGATGGCGAGATACGGGAGATAATCGCATTCCTGAGAGAGCGACAGAACAAAGGATGTGTGTGTGTCTCCCGAGGAAACTGCAATCCTGCAGCTGCTCTAAATCTAAACACCCGTCTGCCTCTCTGTACCTGTCTGTCTGTCCGTCAGCAGGAGGAAGAGGCGCTCAAATGACCACGACAGGAGCGGGCACTACCAGATGGGCCAGAGTGAGTCTCGCAGCCAATCAGAGTCAGAGTTAGAGCCTGGCCAATGAGCCAGCCTGATACAAACAGGAGGCAGAGCCAATTTGTACTTTTCCAGTTTGATAGTTAAGTGAATGCGGCTGACCGATGGTGACTTATTGTTTTTGTAGCCATAAAGGTCTACATCGACCCGTTCACCTACGAGGACCCAAACGAGGCAGTGAGGGAGTTCGCCAAAGAGATCGACGCCTCCTTTGTCAAGATAGAAGAAGTCATCGGAGCAGGTAACCTGCACCTGTCTGTCTGTGTGGTGTAAACATCTGTCACATTCAAACGCCGCACTCCAACAGAGGCCCTGAGAGGCCTTTAAAGCACAACAACTTTATAGGAATCATTAATGGGTTCATGTTAATTTCTCATCAGTGTCAGAACCTTTAAGGCACCAGAAACCTGAACCCTTCAAGGACCCTGTGTAGGACTCTGAATAGGACTGTGGTGAATCGCCACTGGTATCTTTGCAGTAATGTTTTGGTTATCCTTCAGCAGCGCTGAAAAACCGTTTTATAGAAAAAAAGCCTTTTTAGAACTCTACCAACTTTTTCATGGGACTTTATTGATCCTATAGCTTTTTTAGAGCCTTCAGGACATTATTGAAACATAAAGATGGTTATTTTGAAACATTTAGCACAGAACACCTGATTTCATAACAACTGTTTTTAATTGCAGTACTTCTGGGAACTTTGTGAGGATCAGTTTGGACACACTTTTAGTACACAGTCGGTCCTACACCCCCATTTCAACGAACCTCGAGCAATCCCACAGCCTTTATAAGAAACTATAAATTCTTTATTTGGGGAATCAATAACTTGTTGCTCAATTTTTCAGAGTGATGGGACTTTTTGAGGTGCGTAATCAGGAACTAAGGACCATGTAACCTTATACCTCTAAACGTGTTGAATGTGACACAGCGTACTCCAAAAGTGCCGCCGTTCGTGGACTTCGGCAACAAATACCGTAATAACCCTATATGGCTGTGAAGTGCATTTTCTGAGCTTTCAGGAACAGTTTGAATTTTTCCGATAGGACAAACAGTCGTGGAGTTACGGTAAGAAGTCCCCCGACTCCGCGCTGATATGTTAACCAGCTGTTTGCTGCTAGTAAGGGCAAGTAACCGGCGCTTCAGCGGCAATCATCTGGTGTTATAGGGTTAAAGAACACCTTTAACTCTGTAAGGGCATCATTTGGTATGAATTTTGGAGACGTTTACAGTAGATCAGTGTGATCGTTTCCTAAAAACAACCAGGCACATGCAGTGTTAGTTTGAGCAGTAAGCTGCACAAAATTATACAAATTAAAACTCATATATCCAAACTAATATTTAATTTATCTTTTTAATTTTTCAGTAAACACACCAGTTTTAAAATAATAGAATTTTCTGGTCATTATGACATGTGTCAGCCTTTACAGGGTTAAGAAGCCAGGAAGCTTTAAAGGGACTTTGTGGGAAAGCCAGAAATCATTGATACATTTATAACTATTATAAAACTGTTTTAGAAATAAATTTGCATTATTGTTAATGAGGAAACCATTAAAGATTCAGGAACCTGGAAAGGTTTATGGAAGTTGTTCAGCCCTGGATCTTTGATCGATACTCTGTTAGGATCTGCGTGAAGGCAACAGCACAACAAAATGCCAAAAATCTTGTGTTGTTTCTGAAAAGCCAAAACAAACTTCTGGGTCTTAATAGGACTTTTATTTTGTAAAGTCTTCCAGATGTGTTTGTGAACTTTGACCTCTTGAAAGCAGAACATTAACTTTCCCATGATGAGGAGACGCTGTGTTCACGCAAAAAGAAAACATCAGATGTCATTTGTTCTCCATCACGAATCCTGCTTTATTAAAAGTAAACATGCGAGTGTGTGTGTGTGTGTGTGTGTGTGTGTGTGTGTGTGTGCGTGTGCGTGTGTGCGTGCAGCTACTGTAACAGTAGCTGCACGCACACACACACACACCCTCGTGATGACATTAGTGAGCTGTAACTGGATAGCGGTTGCTGTGGAAACAAGGGCGCAAAGTTTTCACCACCGGCTGGCGAACACGCACAGACACACACGCGGGCCACAAGTGTGTGCGTTCTGTATGAGGTGTTGACGTGCTGGTATGTGCTAATGAGCCTTAAAGGAACATTACACCCCTCCAGTATCAATAACATGAATCCACTTTATTGAATGGATTCCGGGCCGCTCGGTGTCGGGGGTTCAGCCCTGCTGTGATTGGCTGTTTTTAGTTGACCGTGTGACCTCATTAGTTGCTCTGACACGTGGAGTCCCTCAGGGTTCTGTTGTCGGTCCTCTACTGTTTCCTTCTTCAAAGAGTGCATAGATCTGTCTCTACTTAAAGAAGCTTCACGGCCTCGATTGGCTCGATCTGCGACAGAGACGTATGATTGGGTGATGCTCTCCTTCAGCTCCGTTTGCACTCTGCTCAAAAGCCTTCGTATTTATTTTAGCCTGAGCCTTTTTACAGCCTCTCAGCCTCTGCCGGAAACACACCTGTCGCTTTAAGACTCCACCTTCTCACTTCCCATGAGCCCCTCTATCTGATTGGCCAGTATCCCCCAATCCTCCACCAGGTTTGTTTGTCTTATAAGGGTAAAGGGGATACGAGGCTGTTTATAGAAACTGGTCTCATGCACAGGTGCAGGTGAGTTTGGCCAGGTGTGGTTTTTCTTTTCTGTTATTACATTTTTTATGACAATAAACAAACTTGTGAAATTACACCTGTGGATCGTCATCCTGACCAGCAGAGCTCTAAACCTTCTCATGTGGCACTATTATGATTAATAGAACATTATACTGAAAGACAAACACCTGGGCAGACTCACCTTGACAGGTGCATAAAAGGTGTGTTAATTGAATGTAATGATATCAGTCTAAAAACTTTGGATTCAACTGTTATATTAATTTAGGTACATTTTATTTAATATCATAAACACAATGACCCTGCCCAGGTAAGTTTGAACATTAAGATAAGGGTGGCTTTCGTAAAACTTTTTAACATCATCAAACTCACCTGGACAGGTGTGTATATATAGGTGTGTTTTTTTTAAGTGCAATTAAACCATTGTTGTATAAAAAATATCTTACCTTTTAATTTAGTATTTTGTTAAGGTGGTTATGTTTTAATAAGATATCTCCAATAAAATACAGATGATACACCTGCCCAGGTGAGTTTGGAAATGTGTGTTCTTCCATGTGAATTTTAACTGCCATCAAATGAACCAAACCCTGCTGTGTACCTGTCCAGGTGAGTTCGGTGAGGTGTGTCGTGGTCGGCTGAGGATCCCGGGCAGGAAGGAGAACTATGTGGCCATTAAGACGCTGAAGGGCGGCTACACAGAGAAGCAGAGGCGGGACTTCCTTTCTGAGGCATCCATCATGGGCCAGTTCCAGCACCCCAACATCATCCACCTGGAAGGTGTCATCACCACTTCCTGTCCCGTCATGATCCTCACCGAGTTCATGGAGAACGGAGCGCTTGACAGCTTCCTGAGGGTAAGTGTGGTGAAATCTACAGCTCGGTGAACCTCTTTTTCATGCTCTACCTGTCTGACGCTCTACCTGTGAGACGCTCTACCTGTCTGAGTGTATCTGTCTGACGCTCTGCCTGTGAGACGCTCTACCTGTCTGACGCTCTGTGTGTTTTCAGATGAATGATGGGCAGTTCACCACCATCCAGCTGGTGGGGATGCTGCGTGGCATCGCGGCGGGGATGAAGTATCTGTCTGACATGAGCTACGTCCACAGAGACCTGGCGGCTCGTAACATCCTGGTAAACTCCAACCTGGTCTGTAAGGTGAGGCCGTCTGCCTGCACACCTAGCTGCCCGTTGAATCCAGACAAACTGATCTGACAGTTGTGGTTTTGTGTTTTTTAGGTGTCAGATTTCGGTCTAAGCAGGTTTCTGACTGAGAACTCGTCAGACCCGACGTACACCAGCTCTCTGGTGAGTAAACGTCAGAGTCTGAGTAGCAGGAACTGGTTCACTGATCTCAGAACAGAGCTGGTACACAGCATCTTCATATTAGTTTGCTCCTTTGGAAAGAAAAAAGTGGGACTTCTACCTCCTTAACAGGAAGAAAGACTTATGTTTATCAGAAGGTGATGGAAGATGAGTGATGCAGTGATATTCATTATCAGCCTAACCCTGTGATGGCTGAGCTCCTGTTTATTTTCATCATGATAATGAGTGCTGAAGGATCATCATCTGGTTTTAATCTGATTTATTGGAAAGACCTGTTGGAGTTGGTGCTCTGTTTTGGTTCTGTTTTCAGTCTACTGTGCCTTTAATGAGCTCTGTGGAAACACAGCATTACCTTGTGCTTTTATTGTGAAATTCAGCCATAATTATGAGCTGGCTGACCCTGCCTTGTCTCTTAGGGTGGGAAGATTCCTATTCGGTGGACGGCTCCTGAAGCCATCGCGTACAGGTGAGCGTCAGTACTGCAGTCTTCTTCTTATCGTTTTATTTTGAAGATAATTATTTTGTCAATTTGCTGACTGTTTGCAGGAAGTTCACATCAGCCAGTGATGCTTGGAGTTACGGCATCGTCATGTGGGAAGTGATGTCATACGGGGAGCGGCCATACTGGGACATGAGCAATCAGGATGTAAGGAAAACCACACTATACTGTACACTACTATCCATCCATCCATCCATCCATCCATCCATCCATCCATCCATCCATCCACCCCTCCATCCATCCATCCATCCATTCATCCATCCATCCATCCATCCATCCATCCATCCACCCCTCCATCCATCCATCCATCCATTCATCCATCCATCCATCCATCCATCCATCCATCCATCCATCCATCCACCCCTCCATCCATCCATCCATCCATCCATTCTCTTCCACTTATCCTGTTCAGGGTCGTAGGGGGGCTGGAGCCTATCCCAGCTGTCATAGGGTGAGAGGCAGGGTACACCTGTACAGGTCGTCAGCCTGTTGCAGGGCCAACACAGAGAGACAGACAACATTCACACCTGTGGGCAGTTTAGAGTACCCAGTTAACCTAACCCCAGTCACTGCATGTCTTTGGACTGTGGGAGGAAACTGCGTACCCGGAGGAAATCCACGCACTATACTACACTATAATATACTAGACTATACTAGACTATACTATAATATACTGTATAGTTCAGTGCTTAATTACAATAAAACAGGCTAATAAAAGCTGGAATGATTCTAATGTGGATAACAAAGTGACTTTAATGATTAAAGAAGCTGTCAGAGATCAAGATTACAGCACTCTCACTGCCTCTCACTCTTTGTCAGGTGATAAACGCCATCGAGCAGGACTACCGGCTGCCCCCGCCGCCAGAGTGCCCCGCCTCCCTGCACGCGCTCATGCTGGACTGCTGGCAGAAGGAGCGAGCCAACCGGCCGAGGTTCTGTGACGTGGTGGCGGCGCTCGATAGGCTGATCCGAAACCCCACCTCGCTGAAGGTGACGCACCCGGAGGCGCCGAGGTGAGGCTCATTAAAGGAGAGGGGGAGGGGAGCTGTAGCTGTGGAATGTCATTCATGCACCAGCTGGTGGGCTCAGGGGTCAAAGGTCAGAGTCTGGAAGAGAGACAAAGGAATGTGGAGCAGCCAGCTGTGTGACTGACAGCTGTTTACACAAGCAGGTGCACATTCCTGGATCAAAACTGAGGCAGCGTCCTCCTGCCTGCCCGCCTCCTCATTCTCTCAGGAGATCTCAGAGACGTGGCATCTGTGTGGAGGAGGAGGAGCCCAGCTGGGGGAGGCGGTCGCTCTTTCTGCAGGTTCACTGAGAATCAGTGTTTTCATGGTGGCAGCAGCGGGTGGAGAAATATTAAATACCACCTTCGATTAGCTCTTCGTCTGGTACTCAGGAAGTTTGTGACAGTAAAGCAGGATAATCAGCTGCCTCCCTCCGACTCCATCACACCGCCGATGGACTCCAACCACTCTGCTCACTGTGGGTCTGCTGCAGGTTCAGGGTACGCTGTGTGTAGCCCGAGCAGGAAGTTAAAGTTCAGCTTACCTTACTCACATGAGTACAGTTCTGGGGGGTTTGAAACTCACAAATATTTGCTCATAACAGCAAAGGGGAGGAGGCAGAGGAGGAGGAGGAGATGGAGGAGGAGGAGGAGGAGGAGGAGGAGGAGGAGGAGGAGGAGGAGGAGGAGGAGATGGAGGAGGAGGAGGTGGAGGAGGAGGAGGAGGAGATGGAGGAGGAGGAGGAGGAGGAGATGAAGGAGGAGGAGGAGGAGGAGGAGGAGGAGATGGAGGAGGAGGAGGAGGAGATGGAGGAGGAGGAGGAGGAGGAGGAGGAGGAGATGGAGATGGAGGAGGAGGAGGAGGCGGACAGCTGATGGGGAAACTATTTTTTCTTTCTTTGCCAAAGTGGACATATTTAAGCTGCATGAACACGTTCATGTTGCCTGCCGTGGATTTCTGTTTGGCCTGAACTTGAATAGATCATCACTTTGAAGCATATGTTGAAACACCATCTAAGCCATCAGGCTGGATGTGACAGTGTGATGGGATCATCACTGTGACAGTGTTCCTGATGACATTATTCGCTGTGACCTGGAGTCCCAAAGTGGCAGGAAACCCAAGAGCTCATCTCTGAGTGCAGGCCTCAGTTAGCCAACATGGAGGTCTGTGACAGCAGACTGAAGCAGTGTGGCTGCCAGGAGAACATGGCAGCACAGCTTAGGCTGGACCACAGACTCTTGTGATAACATTCCACAGTGAAGATGTTTACCCATAATGCACAGCAGCATGGTTGGAGGAACCCAAACTCAGCAGCTGTGAGCACGGTGTGGGGGCAGAAGATTTGGGTCCTGCCCCCAGCCTGACTGAAGGCTGTGCTGGGACCTTCAGAGAGCTGAAGCTGTGCAATGAAGGACAGTGGACCAGAACTCCTCCACCACCGTGTGAGAGAGGCATGAAGCCATAAAGACAACAATAAGTTCACATTATTGCTGGTACAGGTGGCTCTGCAGGCTGCTGAATGACTGAAGCCTTTATGGTGCAATGACACATCTCTGAGTTTAAGAATGAAAACCCCAAAAATCAGCAAGTCAGCAGTTTGGCACTAAATTTGAGCCTGAATGTTTATTTAAGTGTGAGATTTGTGAAGCTCGTTTTAACCTGTAACTGAGGAGGAGAACAGCCTCATATTTTAGAGACCGCAGGTCTGAACCTGATCCCTCCCTGATCATCATTCTGTCTCTGTCCTCGCAGTTCCTCTCAGCCTCTGTTGGACCAGCGAGTCCCCCCTCCTCTCTCGGCCTGTGGCTCGGTCTCCGAGTGGCTTCGAGCCATAAAGATGGAGCGATACGAGCAGAGCTTCCTGCAGGCCGGATTCACCAACCTGGACATCGTCTCGCAGCTCAACACAGAGTAAGACGCTCACTGTTTCCCTGAGTGCTGCCTGTCAGTCAGCACTCAGGGAAACACAGATCTCCATCCTCTTCTTTGGGCTTTCCTCACCTTCTCTACTCTCCTTTGTTTCCACAGCGACCTCCTCAGAGTGGGCGTGACCCTCGCCGGACACCAGAAGAAAATACTCTCTTCCATCCAGACACTCAGGATACACAAAGCTCCGCCCACCTTGCTCTACTGACCAATCGCCACGCAGTTACAGCATCCCAAATGACAGCTGAATCCGGCCTCTAACTCTGACCAATGGGAGCTTTGGAACCAGAAACACTAAATTCCAACACATACTGACGAGCTTCTGCTCTTTAAGCTTCGTGCTACTGGACTCTGAGCCGAGCACCCGCCTTATAAGGTCATGGGTCGTGCTGGCTCGGTGAACCTCAGGATACCTGTTGCCTTGTCTCTGAACCACAGCAGCTGATCCACTGCTCAGGAACTCTGCCTGCTCTCTCATTGGCTGCTTTAATCCTGCTCTGAGGAGCTCATAGAGCCAATCAGTACCCAGCACAGAAAGGATGTTGGAATATTGGAATATATGGACTCTTCTGATTGGATGTTGAGGTACCTGTTGCTTCTGGCTCTGCTGTAAACACCAAGTTCCACCCTCTTCTGGGAGATGCAGCATGGATTGCTTCCCAGCCCTGCTGGATGGTTGGATTTCCAGAACAGTCTTCTAAAAAGAGAAAATGTGAGCTGAGTGAGGTCTGAGGATGGCAGGATGGATACTGAGTGTTCCCACCTGCTTCCTACAACAGCAACCAAAGCCTTTTCCAGGAAACTGCCACTCTGACTGCACGGACCTGAGAGACTCTTCAGGAAGAGCCGAAGGGATTTTTATGGTGACGGTGTTGGAGTGAAAATTTCAGCTCTGTGGGATACTCCAGTAGGAATGCTGTGAGATATTATCTGAACATATGGATATTTTAGGAATGTGTGACATCTCCAGTCTCCATCTTAGTGGGATTAGCTGCCTGGAGCATCGGGATTCCTGATGCCACTCGTCAGGATGTTCTAGTAAAGTTCCAGCATAATACTACTCAGAATCTGTGAGGAATATTCTGGGATTGCCTCAGAAAATATACTTTTTTTGAGGAAATTTTTGGGAATCTTTGGAACACTGCTCATTCCCTCTCATCATTCAGATTTTCTCCAAACGTGATTCTTCGGGTGCTGAAATTCTCTGGATTAAGGGAAGTCTTGTGGGAATATTTAGCTTTTTAAACTGTGGTTTGAACTGAAGTCCACCCGCAGTGGGTTTCTGTGAGTACTCGAGTATTTTTCATGAGTCCTCGGAGGTTCCGACTCTGAGGGATCTACAGAGCCATAAAACTGGAAATCTGTGAAAAGGTGGTTTATGAGCATTTCATTTTTGTCTTTTGTGATCAAACCGCTGCAGATCAAACATTCCTAAGACACCACAGAGTTACGGAAGTACGAAGCACTTCGCTGATCTCGGACGAAGCTTCCGATCCTCGGAGCTGTTCGAGGACTACGTGTAAGGACTACAGCAGAAATATTGGAGCTGTTCGACTGTGTATCATAGCACTTTTTTTTTTGTACCGGATCGTGTTTTTACTCAAAGCAGGGGATCAAAGTTTTTATACTAAACCTTCATTTCAGGAGAAGCCTCGTTATAGAGAAACTTTTAGTTTTCACGGCAGTGGGCGAGACGATCCGGGCTGCAGGACCAAAGATCACATCTGAGGTCGGTTAGTTGTTTGTTCTGCCCGGCGGAGTGAGACTGTGTGTCTGCTGCACTACATAAATGTTTAACAATGGCCCCGAAACCTGAGCAATAACACGAACCATCCAGCCAACATCTGGCAGCTCGCCCTCCTCCTCAGTCTCGTCTGTTCGCCGGCCAAACGCTCGTTAATGTGAGGAGCGGTCTTTGCTGCGATCCGCTGATGCTCTGCAGTCACAGGAAATACCTGAAGGCTGCTGTCACCTTCCCCACCAAACGACCGTTTTCATGTTTGTCCGCCTCGTGATTCCGAACACCCCTCAGGCTGATCGATAACAGAGTGTGCGGCAGCATCATCTCAGTTATTCTCCAGCATTTATAATTCCACTGACCAGAGGATGATGATGGACCAGTTCACGTGATGTGGGGAAGAGTCCCTTCAGCAGGGAGGAGATGGTTTATAAAGGTGTCCTGTGGTGGGACTCCAGCGGCTCAGAGATGTGACTCAGCGGAGAGGCAGCTGGATGCTCTGAGATCAGGGACCGCAGCACAGGCTGGAGGGTTGGAGGCGACTGAACCGAAGGGGCCGTCCACGAGTAGATCGCCCGTTTACAGGCTCGTTTCTTTGGATGGGCGAAAGCATCAAACTGCCAGACGTGCCTGAGAGGCCCTCCAGCTGGAATCAGCTGCCAGATACCGTCATCATCATCATCATCATCATCACTCTGATAATCACAAAGTCATGAAAACTGTATTTTTACTGAATCATGTGTTTTTTAAACCTTTATTTTACCAGATAAAATGTTTGAGAACTCGTTCTCTTACAAACATGAGTGGTGAACCATTGGTCCGTGAACCTGTCAGTCAAAGCATCTACGAGCCAATGGCAGCACAGCTCCTCAGCGTCACCGCCTCATGAGAGTGGTGCATGATGGGAGTTTGAGTGAGTCGCAGTGGGCAGTGATGCTGGTGCACTGAGGAGCTGTGATGGTCCCGCTTTGATTGGAAACTTTATTTAAACAAGTGTTGGTCTTAATACTCTCTCCTGTTCCTCGGTGAGCCCCTCCCTCTGTAAACGCTGTAAACACAGCTCTGCCTTAGTCCACATTAATGTATGAGGACATTTTTATTGTTATTAATGTTGTTATAAAGAAGAATGTCCACTGGGGAGGGAGGTCTCTGTCAGCCAATCACAATAAAGATGAGCCGTCCTGTCCAATGAGCTGTCTGCTGTGTGTTTGTTGTGCCAAATGTTGTAGCCCTGAGGAGTTCCTCAGCCTGAGCGATCAGGGTGGGGTTATGGGGGCTGAATTGTTGTCTTTGCCACTCGGAGGACTGAAGAATAAATTCTGTCTAAAACAGTCTGTTTTCCTTTCGTTCGTTCCCTCACACTCTCGGGGGCAGGAGAGGAAAACGCCCCCCTGATTACCCTCCTGTCCACAGACTTAAAGGTTTCATGAGAGCTCGGTCAGAGGGACAGCTGTGGTTTAAGATCCAGATGAGGCAGAAGAGGCTCAGCAGCTCCTCGATGAAGATCAGGGGAACCTGTTGGGCCAGCTTTAAGGGAAGCTGCAGGTTAGGTTTAGGCTATAAGTTTAAAATGTGTCTTGCAGGCGGGGCCGGGTTCAGATCCGATCCTGTGCTGGTTGAAGGGCTCAGTTTAACTTTTGAATGTTGGTATGTAACAAACATCTTACTTCCATGAAGGTCACGTTTATTCCTCCAGGAGGTGTAGAGTTTGGTTTGGGTACTCGAGGGTGGAGACGTCTTCACTCCTCTGCAGATGACTTTCACATACAGAGATGCTTCCTGGAACCAGCTCTGAACCTCTGACATCACTGAACACATCAGCTCAGCCGAGCAGCAGCTTCATCTTCGTATTTAAGCATGCGCACACTAGATTTTAGTCTTTCATTGATAAAGGCCCTTTGCTGAGCTTCACCTCTGACCTTTCAGTAACCGTGCATACCTGGAAATCCTCAGCAGATGTGTTTCAGGGGTCAAAGGTGTGCGATCCTCGAGGTTCTGCAGCAGTCTGCCTGAGCTGCAGATGTTCCTGATTTTTCCTTTGATTCCTTTGAGCTGCCTCATCATGTTTTACTGCACTCTGATGGTCTGCTGTAGCCTTTATTAGTGTTTTATTATATTTATTTTTCTGTCCTTGAGAAGAAGATTGTAAGAACAATGCTCTGTAACTAAATGATTCTGATCATTAAGTATGTACTAATTAATAACAGCCTCATGAAGTCTGTTGTATGAAACAGTAATCTCATTACAGAGGCTGGAATGATCTCAGATCTCTGACCAACGCCTGAATCTGAAGACTAATAACTGCAGCTTCCAGCATGAGGAACAAAACACCATCAATGAAATCATCTTTGTGATGATGAACAAGTTTCAGTTTCAGTCGCTGAGCCACAGTATGTGCAGGAACGCTGACCTTTGCCCTCCAGCTTCAGGTAACTGGCCATGCTTTAAGTGTGCAGGATCAGAGCAAAGAGCCTTCTTACATCTTCAAACTGCTGTTTCCTCTGTGCTGGTTTGAGCTCAGGAGCAGACAGAGTTTAACAGCATGGGAACAAACAAATTGTCTTCAGCCTGACCTTTGACCTTCAGAAGACAAACAGACCACCAGGACTGAGTGAGTGTTTCTTATCAGGGCTGGGATGATGGAGGGAGGAGGGGGTGACGGACAGAAGGCAGAGACAGCGTCGTGTCTGATAACTGCCGTCTGTTTATTTATGAACCCTGAGGCAGGCGGGGGGTCACCTCAGGGCTGAGTCACCTTTACTGACAGAGGCAGGCAGGAAGGTGGTGAGACCCACCTACTACAGTAATTGGGGCAAACCACCACCCAGGTGAGCCCCCCCACCTGGAACAGTGCTCAGTGTCTTTATCTCTGAGCTTGTTACTGTAGTTTTTCACTCAGGTCTGCTACCAATCAGAGCAAGCTCGAGGTCCTCAGAAGAACCCGATTCTGCAGTCAGTGGTCCTCTGACACAGCATCCATCCATCCACTCACCCATCCATCCATATATCCATCCTTTGACACAGCATCCATCCACACATCCACCCATCCACCCATCCATCCATCCATCCATCCTCTGCTTTTTATCCAGGTTGGGGAGGGGCAGCACACTTCTTCCTGACCTCAGTCTCTTCCTCCAGCTCCTCCGTGGCCGCTTTTCCACCGACAGGGTTCCGGTGCCGGTGCCAACCATTCAGCGGTTTTTCCACCGCGAACGCACTTGGTGCTCGGCCGAAAAACGGGTTCAACTCCGGCCCTGCAAGCTAGCTAGTCTCGAACCAAGAACCAAAGAACCGCTGTTTCACTGCATGGTGTGTATTGCATGAGAAAAGAGAAGCGATTTTCACGGCTGTGAATTAGGTTGGGCTCTAAGGCTGAACTTGCTGCTTTGTATCAGCTCATATCACAGATAAAAGGACACAAAGTGCGTACTTGTCGTCTCGCTCTAATCGCTGTCTGTGTTTCCCTCTGTGCTGCACACAGATGCTGCAGTAGTTTGGTTTGGACCCTAAAACGTATTTGCAGCACAGAAAGGGGAGCGTGTTCTCCCACCACTGAAGCTAACACCAGCACCGGCACCTTGGCGGTGGAAACGTAGTATCGGAGGACACAGAGGCATTCCCAGCCTGGGGACATCATCTCTCCAGCATGTGCTACATCACTCAGCATGCTGAACCCCCCCACCTTTAGATGTGGAGGAGTTCCACTCTGAGCTCCTCAGTCTGTCTCTAAAGCTGAGAGGAAGCTCGTCTCTGCGTTCATATCTGAACACTGATTAAACCGACAGCTTCAGCAGACCACATCACTGCTGATGCTGCACATAGCCATCTGCTCCACCCTCATCCTCCTCATGAACCCAGCCTGAAATCAGCCCTTTGGTGTTTTTTCCAAAAACATTTTCTTTGGTTGAATTTGAAGCTTCGTCCTTCACAGAAAGCAGCCATTGTTCTACGCCCGGTGGTGCCGACGCCTCTGTTTCCATCCCGTCAGCGCTGGTCCTTCATGACGGCTCTCTGCTTCTTCAGTTTGTTGTGCTAAAGAAGGTGGTAAAAGCTCAGACTCTGGGCTCTCGTCAGAGTCCCTTTAAGGTCTTCTTATTTAGAGCTTCAGTAAAAATCTCCGAGCCGTCCTTCCCTGCTGCCTGAATGAACCTGACGGGACTTGATGAAGGTCATTTGGAGCTAAATGTGAAACAGACTGTGCAGAGCAGCAGCAGATTTAATCAAACATGCCCGTGTGAACACGAACAGCAGAGCAGCGCCACAAACAGGGAACATACGTTTGAATGTGAAAGGCTCTCTGTGTGCACCTCTGAAACCTGAGAGTGTAAATCCATCCTGTGCACGCTCCTTCAGATGTTCCTCTGTGGAACACAGTCCAGCATGTGCTCTGCTGCACAGATGTGCGAATTACAGCTGAGCGACTCGGCAGCTGTCACTGATCACAATGAGCTCCTGAAACCTCCTTTTCCCACTCAGAACGCTCCATTTAATGACGTTTTTCCAAACTCAGGTGAGTTTACTGAGAGTACAGACTCACCGCGCCCACACAGGTAAATGCACAAAGCTCCGAGCTGGCAGGTGCTCCACTTTAACACCAGCAAACACACAGAGACGGAGGGAGGTCAGAGGTCAGAGTAGCTCGAGTAGGCGTATGTGACTGACAGTCGGTGTAACTTGAGTCTGGACAAACACTGAGCTGAAGAGGGAGAGTTTCAGGCTCTGAAAGGGAAGTTTTCTTAAAAACCCGGCGCTCTACTTCTTTACATGAGGTCGCCTCGCCGGGCAGCACTGAGCTGTTCACCGCCCTGAACTGGGTCACAGCGCCGACCCTTCACCTTCACCTTCATCCTGAAGCAGTGACAGGGAGCCACATGGCTCCACAGCTCACTGTGATGATGGAGAATCCAGCTGCACAGGGTGGCTGTGGCTCAGGAGGTAGAGGAGGTCACCTACTAATCGGAAGGTTGGTGGTTCGATTCCTGACTGCTCCAGTCTGCATCCTTGAACCCCAGGTTACTCTGTGATGAGAATGTGTGAGTGTTAGAAAGCACTGAGGTGTGACTGTTGTATGATGTGCTTTGAGTGCTCAACATAGAGTAGAGTGCTTTATAAGAGCCGGTCCATTCAGTCTCTGAGTGCAGCGTCTCTCCATCACGGGAATAATTACCCTCCAACGTTGGCAGATGTTCCAGCTGCTGTCTTCTGTTTTAAATGTGTTGCTGCCATCAAATCACAATCTTTGTGTATCCGTGATAATTAGTTTCCTCCTCGGCTGCATTCAGGCTCAGAGATACGGAGCTCAGACATCCAGAGTGGAGTTGCTCCTCCTCCATGTTGAGGTAATCCAGCCGAGGTGGTTTGAGCACCTGAACGCCTCCCTTTGGAGGTTTTCTGGGAGGAGATCCCATGACAGTCCTGTGACTTGCTGGAGAGATTATTTATACATTTCCTTTTCCAGCAGATTAAACATTACTGGGGAAAAGGGCGTCTGGATTAAACTGCTGCCACCACAGCCTTCAGATAAGTGGGAGGAAATGGATGGGTGTTACTTCATCACAGGACATTTACATTTTTCTATTAAAACCACACAGAATCCTTCAGCTGTGCCAAGAAATCATAGATCCTCCCTAAGAACCACCGAAACCTCTGAAACCTCAACCACAGCTGCGAGAGCTTCCACGAAGACCTCTGAACAGCTTCTGAGCAGAACTCTCAGGCTGTCCTGAAGAAGTGGCTGAAACACACCTGAAAGAAGCTTCATGTTAGTCAGCAGAAACACACTTCATTATTCAAAGTGTTGGTGGGGTTCTGAATGGGTTTTATTAACGTCTGGATCACAACCAGAAGCTCAGGTTTCACTTCCATCCATCCGTCTGGTCATGTGACGCCCTCCCCTCGAGCTCCTGAAACTCCTCTCGCAGTCTGCTGCCGCTGCTCCTCGTCTCCCAGAGCTCATCTGACAGAAATGACTTCCAGACGCGGCGCAGCGAGCGAACAGCGAGCGGGACGTCAGCAGCGCTCGTCTTTATAAATACCAGCTGCTCGCTCGGCACAGAGTCCGGTCTGAAGCTCTGCTGAGGCCGGCCTAAAGCCCAGCTTTAGCCTGCACATACTCTGTGTGTGTGTGTGTGTGTGATGTATAGGAAGGAACATGTTATTTCACTTTAATGAGCACATTGTTGGCAGAGAGAGGCAGAGAAATGAAAAAACAGAAGGTTTGTGTTTCATCTCTGAGTGCTGAGGAGTGTGTGTGTGTGTGTGTGTGTGTGTGTGTGTGTGTGTGTGTGTGTGTGTGTGTGTGTGTGTGCGTGTGTGTGCGTGTGTGTGTGTGTGTGTGCGTGTGTGTGTGTGTGCGTGTGTTTGATGTGTGTGTTATCCGTAGAGGTTTTGGCCGCCCTCCTGCTCTCTGTCTTTGTCTCCACTGCGATCAGGACTGACAGCTCTGAAGTGCCTGAATATGTGTGTGTGTGTGTGTGTGTGTGTGTGTGTGTGTGTGTGTGTGTGTGTGTGTGTGTGTGTGTGTATGTAACAGTCATACATGTGATTTTTCCAGTTGAAGGTTTTCCAGCTTTCTGACAAACCTCCTGACCTTCAGCATACCAAAAACCCCTGGAAACTCTTCAAGCACCTCTGGATCCTCCCTCAGAACGAACCAGTTGGACCTCCTTAAGGACTCCTGGAAACTCCCCAGTAATCCACTTGAACTCCATGTAGGTCTACCAGAACCTCCTCATAGACATCTGGGAGCTACACGCTGCCTGAGTCTTTAACAACCTATGAAAGTCCTCGATTCGCATCAGTGACTCTCAGAATAACCGCTGAAGCTCCCTGAGGTCCAGCCATCATTCTTAGATCATCTTCACGTCCTGGAGCCTCACCAACATATACGATCACAGAGCAATTGCACCAACAACTTCAGAACCTCTTTAAAAAACCACAGAAATGAGACTCAGAGTTGGTGGCAGAAAATGGAGCCCCTTTTCAAAGAGAAGCAGAAGCCGTGAGATGATTGTTTATTCTTGGGCCTACGGCTGCTTCTAGCTGCTAGTTCAGTCTTTGCTGTCCACCCGGGGTTAACTGCAGAGGTGGGGTTTGGGTTCTGTTAAACAGCTTTACCCATTCAGAGCAGAAACATCTGAGAAGAGCAACAAGAAGGAGTAGTACTAGAAAGAATTTGAAAGTTAGCAGAAACACAATCTAATCCTTACAATGAGCAGTCTGGTGGAAGTTAACCTCTGACCTTTCACCAGGTGGGGTTAGAGCTGGATGTTCCAAACAGTCGAATAATCTATGAAGATGTGTGGATGTTAACTGAGCTCAAACCAGAACCCTGCATGACTTTTCAATGACCTGCTGGATGCTAACCCTCTAAGGTCTCAGTCATAATTGGTGATGACCCCAAACTTAACCCCAGCTCTGACCCTGACCCCTAAAGTTACCTCTAATCCCAGGTCTGGGCAATCAGGGAAAATCACCAGTGTAACTGACACACATCAAACTGTTTGCATCTTTTCCCAAACAAGTCAGTTTTCTCCAAAGTATGGGGTCAAGGAAAGGTCATGGTTAGGGTCATCAGCTGATGGTGACTTAGACCTCACAGGTTTGAGAGATCCGTCTTAAACTTTCATGAGCCAAACTTGAGTCTAGTCACTGCACGTTCATGGGAATGTGGTGAATCCGCCACCAACCAATCAAGGCCTTTTCTTAACAATCACAGGTCACTGCTGGCTCGTCTAGGAGAAAGTTTGGGCTTGTGGTGCATCCCAGAATTTTTAAGTTCCAGCTTGGAAATCCAGCTGGAGTCGGATTTCCTACTCAGAAAGTCGGAGCAGCCCCACCGACCCCGACTCAACAATCTGAGATGGCAGCTATGAACATGAAATGTAACTGTGCAGCTTCTGATGTGATCGCAGGTAATGCATTAATATATTTATATTATTACCTTATTAAGACACCAAACCTGGCTTTTCCAGCTTTACTACTGGAAGTCATTCACCGCAGGAGTGACCTCGCTCCCAGCTCTGACTTCTGAGGTAAATGATTTACAGTCAAAAACATTTTACCTTAAAAATGAAGCTTTATATTTTTGGCATTACAGTTTATTTCTAAAGATTTTCCCTCTCTGTGTTAAAATGCTGAAAACAGGCAGTTAAAGAACTCTAACCCTAAACCCAACCTCAGAGAGGCTGTCAGTGACCTGGTGGAGATCAAACCAAACTCAGCCCGGCCTGCTTAAGTGTTCACATGGATAAACTAAGCCATAGCTCAGGTTCCATCTAAAAGCAGCATCCCGTATTACACGCTGTATCCTGACATGTCAGGAAGGAACTAAAGAAATGACAAAAAACCATCCTGAGACATCAGCCCATGAGGACGAGGAGGTAAACCACGGGAGGTAAACCACGGGAGCTCTCCGGAGTCCGGCGCAGACTTTCTATAGAAAGGGCCGTAAGTGTCGACGTTTTATTCAGCACGTGGAATTAAAGCTGGGAATGTGTTTAAATCGGCTGTGCCGACATACAGAACTCCAATTATGAGAATTAGTTCACAGTCCAAACATTTTCAGACTAAAACTCTTACCAGGACTGCAGAGTATCTGTGTGTGCGGTTCTTTCAGGCTAATTGCAGGAATAATATTGTGACAGTGACTAATGGGCCCTTCAACACACACACACACACACACACACTGATGTATTGTGTGTGTGTGTTTTCTCTCTGATGTTATCTGAGCTGCTCTGAGTTCAGCTCTCAGCACTTTTATTTATTCTCTCCCCTGGCGGCCATGTTGGAGCTCCGCTGTGTCCCAGTTTCATTCATGGAGGTTTGGTTTCTTAAGATCCTGGACTTTCCAGGCACCACACAGCCACACACTCTGTAACACACACTGTAACACACTCTGTGACATCAGTTCATCCATTTTAACATATTTTTCAAACATTTCTCTTCAGGCCGGATGTCCTCAATGAGTCTGCAGCTGTCTGAGGAACCATTAGCACCTCTGGAAAAACAAGAACCTCCTCACTTATTTGTTAGATGTTTTAGGGACAGCTTGAACCTCGTGAACTTCACAAAATCCTCTTCACAATAATGAAAATCTGAAGAAAGATTTGCTGAGCTGCTGGAAAACATGGCAGATCCTCTTTAGCGCAGCTGTGCACAGTTCCAGGAATATTGGCAAGTATTTCAAGGACTCATGAAATGTCCACAAGGATAATTTTCAAGGGTCATAATTAGCGATGTGCTAATCTGATATTCAGTATCGGTATCGGTCCTGACTTAAATTACTGGATCGGATATCTGGAAGGAGTAAAAAATGCAATGCAATCCATTAAATAGCGTTTTGCCCACATTAGCTGTCTTACACATTAGTTCTCTGTCATCGTCGTCTTCGTGTGGGTTTAATGGCAGTTGACCAAACCAGCTTAGAGCTGCATTACTGCCCCCTACTGGACTGGAGTTAGAAAAACCCTTCAGATTCTATAAAGTTCTCTGTTGCTGCGACAGATTTCCTTTAACACTGAGCGATCATCATTGACATGTTTTCCACGCCTCCACCGCTCTCTGTGTGTTTGTGTGTTTGTGCTCGCTGTGCTGAGAATTTAAGCTGTTATTTTTTCTCTACTTCAGCTCCCACTTTAACCGCAGTTTGCTAGCGTGCGTAGCTATTAGCACTAGTGATCGTTCTGTACCAGAAGGACCCCTTCCCCGTCAAAATATTTTTTATACTTTAATCCCCAACTAGTGGCTAAATATAGACCTACAGTAGAAACATGTTTAGGAGAATGCTTGTGAATATAAAGCATTACAACATTACGCTCATGCAGCCCCCAGTTTTTCAACACTGATAACACAACAGCAGCAGTCAGCTGTTTTATATGCAGTCTGTCTGCACAAAGAGGCGGAGCCATTATAGAGGCGCTGAGCTCAGGTGGAGCGAAAAGAAATGATTTTCTAGTGTCTAAAAGAAGCTTTTCTCCCTGTAACCTCCATTAAACCTTTACTGGGAAACAGCTGGAGGTCCTTCATCAACCACCTGATCAGTAAGTGAAGAAAAGAGAACTTTGTAGCTGCTCCATCCACCCTGTTTGTTTCACACGGAGAAAAACTGCAGTACAGAAGTTAAAATATGCAGATGAATTGTTAATGTGAATAAAGTATTTCTTATCCAGTTGCTCGAGTAACCGATGGCACAATTGATAGAATACTCAATTACTAAAATAATTGATAGTTGCAACCCTAATGAAATTTGCAACATGCCATAAGCCAATGCAACACCTTCTCACATAGGAGCAACAGGATTCAGGTGATAGAGCGATCGTTGTGTGAGACACTGTTGACTTATGTAAAATGTATTCAGGCATTTAAAAACAATTGTTTTTAAAATAAGATCAGATTTGTATCGGTATTGGCAGATATCCAAATGTAAAATATTGGTATTGCTACTGGACCTAACAAAGTGGTATCGTGCCATTTCTAGTCATAATATCTGAACTCAGGGTGTCAAAGATCTCTACAGTGTTCAACCTCACTGAGCATTCAGTGTGTCACAGTGAATGTAAGAGATCACAAAGCCTTCAAAGACCATTACCATCTCAAGGAAACTGTTTCAGAGACCCATGAATCTTAATCAAGGCCCTCCGAAACCTCAAGAATCCACAGCATCAGAACACACCTAGCTATGGATACCCAGAACCCGTCTACATCATAAATGACCTCTGTGACCTCCATGAACCTCACAACAAGCTGTGGAAACACCCTAAAACTCACTCTGTACTGTTTCAAGGATGTCAAGGGACTTCAGGTGGCTTTCTGTTGAGGACCTCCTGGATTAGCCATCAAAAAAAACCCTCAATGACCTCAACAAGCTTCTCAAGGACAAAACCCTAAAATCTCCCTAAGCTCACTTTGTACTGTTTCAAGGACTTCAAGTGGCCTTTTAAGTACCATGAAACTTCCTTTAGGGAAGTAAAGTGACTCTGATAATTTCTCCAATACTGTAGCCAAAACTTTGAGATTGAGAAAACGTTTGTAGAAACCTGAACATCTAAAGATGGACACTGTGAACCTCCTGGAGCATCCTGGTGACCTTCTCCATGACCTGTACAACACTTTTAAGGGTTGTTGTTTGAAGTTCCTGGAGCACCTGGGAACAGTTTCAAGGAAAATTACACACACACACACACACACACACACACACACACACACACACACACACACACACACACACACACACACACACACACACACACACAAAACACACACACACACACACGTGTGTGTTATGAAAGAGGAGACAGGAGGCCTGTCGCCACACTAATGATCATAGCTGTCAATCAGCAGGTGATCAGTCAGCTGATAGGCTGACAGGCTGACACCTTCCTTCCTGCAGCCCTCCACCGCCCGACCTCATCATGAACCACACACACACACACACACACACACACACACACACACACACACACACACACACACACACACACACACACAGTAACAGGATCTTGTTTTCAGTCTTTTTGAAGGCTGAAACTTAATGATCGGTGACTCACACACTGCAGGCTCTGTGTGTCTGTGGATGTATGTGTGTGTGTGATTTTGTGTGTGTGATTATTCGTGTCTGTGGATATATGTATGTGTGTGCGTTTATTATGTGTGTGTGTGTGTGTGTGTGTGATTATGTGTTGAAGCATCTCAGATTTGTCCTGGGGTCCCATCAGACCTTGAAAGTATCACTGATATCAGATGATGCATTCACTGTCGGCGTGCTCTCTGCGTGTTTGCTTTGTGCGTCTGCAGGCATTGTGGCCCGCGTGTAACTTAATACATGTGAGTACAGAAGCACACATGCACTCGCTGTCAGGTGTGTTTCAGGTGTCTGTGAGGGAGCAGTGCATTGTGGGTAGCTTTTCAGAAACAGTTGATACAGTTCACAGATGTACTATGAGGTCTTTGAGATAAGATGGGGCCTGATTATTCAAGACCTTGTAGGTGAGGAGAAGGATTTTAAATTCTATTCTAGATTTAACAGGGAGCCAATGAAGAGAAGCCAATATGGGAGAAATCTGCTCTCTCTTTCTAGTCCCTGTCAGTACTCTAGCTGCAGCATTTTGGATCAGCTGAAGGCTTTTCAGGGAGCTTTTAGGACAGCCTGATAATAATGAATTACAGTAGTCCAGCCTAGAAGTAATAAATGCATGAATGAGCTTTTCAGCATCACTCTGAGAAAGGATGTTTGAGTCTTTAAACAGAAGCATGCAGAGCTGCTCTGGCAGAGTCTGAGGAGAAAAGCATGAAACACAACATTTAGGCTGGAAATGGCTGAACGTGCTACTGTCTCTGACTGCATCCTGCTCTCACACATCTGGAACACATCTGCATACATGATTCATATTTAGAACAGCAGCCGGCCCGCTGTGAGTCTGTGTGAGTGTGTGTGTGTGTGTGAGTCTGTGTGAGTGTGTGTGTGTGAGTCTGTGTGTGTGTGAGCCTGTGTGTGTGTGTGAGTCTGTGTGAGTCTGTGTGAGCCTGCGTGTGTGAGTCTGTGTGTGTGTGAGTGAGTGTGTGTGTGTGTCTGTGTGTGTGTGTGTGTGAGTCTGTGTGTGTGTGTGTGTGTGTGTGTGTGTGTGTGTGTGTGTGTGTGTGTGTGTGTGTGTGTGTGTGTGAGTGTGAGAGTGAGCGTGTGTGTGTGTGTGAGTCTGTGTGAGTGTGTGAGTCTGTGTGAGTCTGTGTGAGCCTGCGTGTGTGAGTCTGTGTGTGTGTGAGTGAGTGTGTGTGTGTGTCTGTGTGTGTGTGTGAGTCTGTGTGAGTCTGTGTGAGCCTGCGTGTGTGAGTCTGTGTGAGTGTGTGAGTGAGCGTGTGTGTGTGTGTGAGTCTGTGTGAGTGTGTGAGTCTGTGTGAGTCTGTGTGAGCCTGCGTGTGTGAGTCTGTGTGTGTGTGAGTGAGTGTGTGTGTGTGTCTGTGTGTGTGTGTGTGAGTCTGTGTTTGTGTGTGAGTGTGTGTGTGTGTGTGTGTGTGTGTGTGTGTGTGAGTGTGAGTGTGTGTGAGCCTGTGTGAGTCTATGTGAGCCTGTGTGTGTGTGTGTGTGTGTGTGTGAGAGCCTGTGTGTGTGAGTCTGTGTGAGCCTGTGTGTGTGTGTGTGTGTGAGAGCCTGTGTGTGTGAGTCTGTGTGAGTGTGTGTGTGTGTGTGTGTGTGAGAGCCTGTGTGTGTGAGTCTGTGTGAGCCTGCGTGTGTGTGTGTGTGTGTGTGTGTGAGAGCCTGTGTGTGTGAGTCTGTGTGAGCCTGTGTGTGTGTGTGTGTGTGTGTGTGTGAGAGCCTGTGTGTGTGAGCCTGTGTGAGTCTGTGTGAGCCTGTGTGTGTGTGTGTGTGTGAGAGCCTGTGTGTGTGAGTCTGTGTGAGCCTGCGCGTGTGTGTGTGTGTGTGTGAGCCTGCGTGTGTGTGTGTGTGTGTGAGCCTGTGTGTGTGAGTCTGTGTGAGCCTGCGTGTGTGTGTGTGTGTGTGTGTGAGTCTGTGTGAGTCTGTGTGAGCGTGTGTGTGTGAGTCTGTGTGTGTGTGTGAGTCTGTGTGTGTGTGTGAGTCTGTGTGTGTGTGTGTGGTTTCAGTAAACAGCAGCATGTTTGATGTCTCCTTGTTTCTGTTTCTTTCCTGAATGTCTCTCTGATCGTCTCACATCTGCAGGTCGACTCTTTCCAGCGTTCCAAACGTCCTCGCGTTCGATGTCTTAATGAAACGGTTAAAGCAGCCCTGCAGTCTGAGCTGAAGCTGTTTGTGACCAGAATCAAAGTCTTCACTTGTGGAGCCTCAAATATGCGAAGCAGCTCGGTGAGTCACGGCTTCTCTCTTCAGTTTCCACTCCCTCGTCCTCCCTTCGGCTCCGCGGAGCAGGAATATTATCAGCAAAAGTATTCAGCGTTTGATGGAGCAGTGTTTGCTTCCCAGTAACTGTGCAGGGTGCAGACGGGGTTAAAGGGTCAATCCTCACTGGAGGTTTCATACACATTAAAAATACCTGGGCTGAGTTTTCAGGTGCTGCAGGCGGGCGTTCGTCCCAGCTGAGGCCACCCGGCGTGCATCACTCTCATCCACAGTCCGGATTTCTGGACCTTTGAAGCTTCAACCTACACAAGGTTCGACCTCTCAGACACCCAAACAGTCTCACAGCAGTTTGTGAAAGAATTACCAGCTTTATGCTGCTGCTTTGTGTTTCTGGCTGCAAATGTTACAGTTCCCAGCATTATTTAGTGTCCCTGAACACAGCTTTCATGAACCCTGTATTTAAAGTTGATGTCAGAATTCCTGTCATGAGATTCCTGACTGCCATGAGGAATTTAATCTAGACTGTAAATAAAAGAGGGACATATCCACAGTGAAGCCCTCAGGGGGGCGTCTCCAATCAAAGCTGACTAACTCAGCTGCTCTCACACGCTCTGATGTCTCAGCTCATCAGGAACGAGTTCACTGAGCTCAGTGATCAGCCGAGCAGGACGGTCACACTGTCGCCCCCTGCTGGTCGTTGTGCACATTCATCTTCATAAAAAGTCTCCCTCAAAGAGGCGGGACAATCAGTGTCGGTCAGTTGTAGTAACGCAGTTCAGCCACGAGGCTGAAGCTGCAGCACATGCGTGTGGAGTCTTCATCCATCAGCAGCTGATCAGGTGTGCTCCATCACCAACATCAGCTCCGCCCACCAATCACACTTTTTCCTACATTTGGTCTTCTCAGCGATCAGCTGTTGTGTACTTCCTGTTGTGTTTTACATTTCCAGCTTTGACTGTTGGTCTTTAGTGTGACTCCTCTAATGACAGTGTGCACGCATGAAGCCGTGGACGTGTTAAAGAGGAAGTGACACAGCTGAGACGACACTCTCAGTGACGACATGAAGGCTCCTCGGTGAGTCACACACAGCTCTGCTCATTCATCTACCCACTCTCACACACAAACTCTCAAACACAACTTTAATGAAACTCTGCTTTGTTGCCGTTTTACTGCACTGTCTGTACACGCTGTGCTCTTAGACCGAGGAGCAGGAACAGGTTCATTCATTTCTCTCTGCCGTCTTCATCCAGCTGTTCTGAAGGATTTCACTTCTGCTTGTATCCAAGTGAATGAAGTGAGAGCTGCAGACAGAGAAACTAACAAACTAACCGTGTTCACAGCTGAACACCTGCAGAGTTTGACCTCCCTCACAATCATGTGACCACATTCTCAGGCTTTGAGACGTCTGTGCTGTTTGTTTGGAGCCACGTGGATCTGCTCTGAGGTCCTTCTGCTTTCAGTGGACAGGCTGACAGATGAGGTGAGCAGCTGTCTCTGTGGACGATGATGTTTGCAGACGACACTGTGATCTGTAGTCAGAGCAGGGAGCGGGTGGAGGAATAAATGTCACTAGAAGTGAGACAGTGAATGAGAGGGAGACAGGTGGACATGCAAGGAGCAGAGGGAGTGAAGGTGGAGGAGTTTAAATACTTGAGGTCAACCACCCAAAGAAAGGTGAAGAAGAGAGTGCAGGCAGGGTGGAGTGGGTGGAGATGAGTGTCAGGGGTGATCTGTGACAGAAGGGAAGGTTTCCAGGATGGCGGTGAGAAGTCTGGACCGGTTCTCCATTTAAAGGCTCCGAGGTTCTGGATCCTGAGTTTCATCCAGGACCTGGATGAAGAAGATGGTGAGGAGACCCGCTCAGCTCTGACTCCGTCAGGTCTGTCCCGCTAACGCTGCCTCTATACGGTGCTCTCTCTATGTTGACCAGGCACATCACACTTATGAGAATCATAGTTTGGAAGTTATGAGGCTTTTTGTCCATTTTGGACAAAAAGCCTCATAAAGACTCTGCAAAGTCAAAATTCATTCACAGCTTTTGCAGCTATATCTTTACAGACAGAATGACACACACCTGCAAATGCAACCAGAAACATGTCCTCCTTGGTGGAGGTAACCCCGTGAACTTCACCCTAACTGATCGACTCGATGCTGATCCCTGATATCGGTCTGCAGATCAGTGAGGGACAGAGGAGAGGAAGAACGCAGCACAGAGTCCTCCAACGCCTTTCAGGCTTTAATCCAACAGGGCAAAAATAAAAAGCCCGGAATGATAATCCCGGCTCTTCGGTCCACAGCGGTCGGTCGCTGGTTAATCCTCTGCTGCTTCTCACTGAGACCTTTGAGTGAGAAGCAGCAGGAGTGCTTCAGGTGCTGCTCTCTTCTCATCCGTGGGAATCCAGAGGAAGAAGCTTCCTAAATTATGCTGACATGTATGCAGCTTTACATGAGAACGTTTTCAGGTGAAAACTGTAAACCTCTGCTGAGTCTGAGTCACTGAAAACAGCTTCCAGAGATTTTGAAACGCTCCGATCTCCATCTCCATGTAATCATGGAAAACCGTCCTTTTGGATAACGGGGGCACGGTGGCTGCGACTGCTTTACTTCTGCACATGCATGAGCAGATCAGCAATAACTATCAGAGTGCTGCTCGTGCTTCTGAATTTAACAAAGTGTGCATTTGCTACATCATCACCGGGATTACACACATTACCAAAATCACATTAATAAAGCATCACAAAGCACACACTGCCAGCTTTGGCACCTCTTGTGTGTGATCGTGTTTAAAATGTTGCACGTGTTTCTTTTCAAAAACCAAAACGATGGCGTCTCCAGCAGATCGTAAACAGGATCTACTCTTACTCCCCCACCCAGCCACTCACACTTTGTGAGGCGCTCATCTATTCACAGCCATTTCCTGTGTCACACTACATGTCCAAGCAGGGCCTAAATGCACTTCCTGTTTCAGTGTCAACACACAGCTCATAAACTTATCATGCGTTCTCATTCAGAACAGTAATTAGGTTTAGACCCAAATTTAATTATACATGTTTAAAGTTATGCATAGTTCACTCTTAGCAGAATCACATATACTCTGGGTGGAGATACTGAAGATGGGGCTGCAGGCAGGAGGAGGAGAGGAAGACCTCAGAGGAGGTTCATGGATGTAGTGAAGGAGGACATGCTGAGGGTTGGAGTGACAGAGGAGCTGGGATAGGGGGAGATGGAGGCAGATGAAAGCAGGGAGCTGTCTGTCTCTTGCTGGTTGTGTCATGTGGTGTAAAAATCAATCAAATCCACTGTGATGACTCCTTGTGAATAAGGGAGTGGCTAAAAAAAGATGTTCTGGTAGACACTCCATACCAACTGGTGGTGGTGTATCATGGGACACATCTGGGCCCTGTAGTGTGG
Organism: Amphilophus citrinellus; assembly: GCA_013435755.1. Taxonomy (NCBI): domain Eukaryota; kingdom Metazoa; phylum Chordata; class Actinopteri; order Cichliformes; family Cichlidae; genus Amphilophus; species Amphilophus citrinellus. The sequence continues at coordinate 61,346,589 of CM024194.1, read as the reverse complement.
GACCCCAGTAGGGCATCCCACACCTAGAGTGTTGGCAGTACCATGGGTATGTTGCAGGCCCACAGTGGGTCCTTCTCTGCTCAGTGTGGTCCACGGTGTGGGCCCCAGATGGGCCTCGAACAGACATGTGATTCACTGTGAGCAAACCCGTAGATGCAGAGCTGCTCCTTCCTGAAGCAGCTGGAGAAAGAGAGTAACTGTGGTTTGTAACAGAAAGGGAGGAGGCACGGATATCTGTATAATAAAAGCATCAACGAGTTTCTCAGGTGTGACTGGGAGAGGTTCAAAGTTAATCAAACTGAAGCTTCTGGCCTCACAGATCAGAGGGTGTGAGGAGTCTGCGGATGGATGTTATTCGTGGGACCGAACAATAAGTTTCCTGATTTTGGTTCAGAGGACAGTTTGCCAGCTGTGAGCCTCTCCTGCTGTGGTTAAACTGGTCAGACCACTTTGTGTCCTCACCAGGGTTATTATAGTAAACAAAAACCAACAGAATAACAAAAACTGAAGCTGAAAAAACATTTTCATTAACCGAAATAAATAAAAACTAGAATTAAAAGGAAAAAAGATAATTAACTGAAACTGTATTGTAAGTTTACAAAACTACCTAGAACTAACTGAAATTACAGATAAAATGACCTTCATTTTCTTGTTTGTCATTTTATTTTAAAGCCTTGTGGATTGATATGAAATCATTTTTTCTGCTCTCTCAGTTTAAGCTCCATCGGGCAGCTGTGTGCGCTCAGCGCACTGGTCCACAAAGTAATGTCAGCGGTCTGCAGAGACAGCAGCAGAGGCCCATATGGAGTTCCTGTGACTACGACAGCACAGATAGGAGCGAGAGTCTTGTTGTGGATGATGAAAAATGTGAGAAGAGCTCAGGAAAAACCACCAACATCAAAGTCCGGCTGAGAAGCGCACACAAGGAAACCGCTCTGATCCTACGAGCTTACCTGACGTTCACTACTGTCGGGTCCAGGCAGCCACAATGTTGTGATTAACCTGTTTTGTCCTCGTGCTTTTCCGGCTAGTTTATCAGTGAGACAATAACAATCAGGAATAATAATCAAAGCATCAATATAAGGACTCACAAATGTCAGCAAATTCCTGGATTGAGCTGCTGAAACTATCGGGATGAACGTGAGGGAATGAAGGAAGTGAAAAAACAGGAACAAATATGTTTGCAACCAAAAAACACCAGCAAACATATAAAACACCAGCACACGACCACAAGGTAATGAACACACACAATCCAGCTACACAAGCATAAATGTGGACATGAGATCGGACACTTCTGTAGGTGTGTAGAGAGGCCACAAAGACCCTGAAGGCTAATTAGAGCATCTAACCAAGCTAGCTCCAAAACAGAAGCAGCTTCAACATCAGGATGCAGCTGGATTTGACCTTTGACTCCTTCAAAGAGTTTGTTTTTGTCAAACACCACATGTAGCTGTTGTTAATCTGCTGCACTGATGCTGGAGTTTATTGTAGAGTTTACTGTAGAATTTAAGTTTTGGAGTTCATGTTTTTCTTTGTTCCTCCCTGTTGATGTTGATGTGTGTCCTTAATATCACACACATTTAGCACATAGTGCTGCTATCTGTGAACAGTTGGTTGTTGAATATATTTCTTTAAGCGGGATCTTTTGTCGAGTTTTTATTATACAATAGTCACTCTGCACCTGACAAAGTATGAAAATACTAAAGCTAATACTGAAACTAAGCCAAAAATAAAAACTAATAAAAACAGGCAAATCCACTATGAAAACTAACTAAAACTAACTGAAAAAAGTAAAAATGAACTAAAACTAAACTAAAATGTAAAGTCCAAAACTATTGTAACCCTGGTTCTCACTGATGAGAGAGTTTGCCCTTCGGCTTTGCTTTCTTGCTTTTTTTAATCTTTTCATTTTATTTTGCAGCCTTTGCAGCGTATCTCACTGTTAATCTAACACACTGAACATGCTATTCTAGAAATATACTGTTCAACCTCTGTCTTATTTGTTCCTGTCTTACATCAGTATATTTGACCCTCTGTGTATTTCTGTACTATGTGGACTCATGAAAAAAGGAAGTGGTAAAGCTGAAGGCGTCACCCTGTTGCTTTAGTTGTGATCCAGACAGCATGAAGAGTCTGTCGGTGTCTCTGCTCCTTGGTGAGTCAAACAAATGCTAATATATATGTTAATCATTCAGATCTTAATTTCCTGAAACATGACTTTATGAATAACTTAATTTTGGTTGCATATTTATGCACATTTATCACCACTGTTAATAAAATGACTGTGTAAACGACTTTCTGTGTGCTCTTAAGTGGAGCTTTTAGGACAGCCTGATAATAATGAATTACAATAGTCCAGCCTAGAAGTAATAAATGCATGAATGAGCTTTTCAGCATCACGCTGAGAAAGGATGTTTCTAATTTTAGAAATATTGCGCAAATGCAAAAAAGTGGTCCTACATATTTGTTTAATATGTGCATTGAAGGACATATCCTGGTCAAAAATGATTCCAAGTTTTCTCACAGTGTTACTGGAGGCCAAAGTAATGCCATCCAGAGTAAGTATCTGGTTAGACACCATGTTTCTAAGATTTGTGGGGCCGAGTACAAGAATTTCAGTTTTATCTGAATTTAGAAGCAGGAAATTAGAGGTCATCCAGGCCTTAATGTCTTTAAGACATTCCTGCAGTTTAACTAATTGATGTGTGTCATCTGGCTTCATTGATAGGTAAAGCTGAGTATCATCTGCATAACAATGAAAGTTGATGCAGTGCTTTCTAATAATACTGCCTAAGGGAAGCATGTATAATGTAAATAGAATTGGTCCTAGCACAGAACCCTGTGGAACTCCATAATTAACCTTAGTGTGTGAAGAAGACTCCCCATTTACACGTTATAAATAAAATTGAATTGAATTGCTTTGAATTGAATTGAAGAACATGTTATTATAACATGTCCTGTAAGGAGTCCAGCTACAGTATTTTGACCCAACTGCAATTGGGATGTTTGCTCCCCACCACCCCTGAATGTGATTAAAGCATGAATGACCTTCTCAAGATCATTGGTAGAAATAAATCGTTTAAATAAATGTCTTAACTTAAAAAAGTTTCCTTTAGCAGCTTATTTGATCTGTGAGTCATATTTAAGGGAATAATAAAATATGATGCCAGGGACCAGAGATATGAGTGAGAAAGTGGAAAGGTCGAACCCCATCGGGGCAGCCCTGTGGTCATACTGTGAGTACCCTACAGGTCTACAGTGGGTCCCACTGTGGAGTCCTCACTGCTCACGCTGGAGCTCATCTGGGCCCCACAGTGCAGGGGCCAGATGAGCCCTGGGGCTTGATTTCATTCTAAAAAATGGTAAAAATAATCTTCAGTGACCTCTGACCTTTAGTGACCTCTGTCCTCCTGTTGCAGGTGTGTGTGTGCTGCTGCTGTCTGCACTGACTGTTTCTGCAGGTGAGTTGATGGAAGTAAAAACAATCACTGTGACTCCAACAAGAACACAGACACATTAACTCTGCCCGTCTGCTTGCCTGTCCTCCTCCAGTCCTCGCCTATCTGCCTCCCTTTACTCCAAACCGGGCGCTCTTCCAGTTAGTGATGATCATTCCATACTTCATCTCCACCTTCCTGATGCTGTTGATCCACCAAAGAATCCAAAGACGTAGGAATCTCACCTTTATGTCTCAGCTTATAAAAACAGATAATTTTTAGAAGAACTAATGAGATTTAAAGCCTGCCCCATTACACCCACAGGACGTTTACTGGCCATCTGCATGGAAATGGGTCTGTCTGAAAGAGCTCAGGAATGTGATGAAGACTATGATGACATCGCTGAGAATGTTTTCTGACCTGCAGAAACTACTTTCTGCCACCAACAGCAAACAATCAACTCACGTTCATGGATCAAACTCTTTATGTCTGTCTCTGAAACTGTAACCCACAATCTTCTGTCTGAATGCACAACTTATTGATCACAACTGAACTGGCATATCTGATAAACCTGTTCGACAGATGGTCAATAAAAAGTGTAAAGAGATCAAACATTTTTCTGCTTTCATTGGGCTCAACTGCTAAAACAAACTTGGCTTGATGTGACAGACAGCAGAGCGGTGAGGTGGAAAGTAGGCCAATACTTTATGTGACACTTCATAATCTATCAATAATCTAATTACAAGCTGCCCTGATAACATGAACCTTCTGAACCCAAAGACCTTATGAAAATCTGGAGATATTAAAGACCTTACAGGCAAAAAACAAGTAATTATTCAAAACTGTTGCAAAACACAGATGAGCTAATGAAGCTCAGCGAGCTCCAGAGAGGATGGAGTATCTATTTATGTCATCTGAAGCATGTGCAGAACCTGTGACCAGGTACTGACTGGACGGTGAACTGCAATGAAGCTTTAGTAGAAGAGTTTTAGAAAGGATTAATGTGGACAGATGTTTCTTAAAGGGCATAGATCATGCTTTTAAATCCTTCCTTTTCATTAATAAATCATTCAGCTGTGGTCTATATAAAGTAGAACTGCAATGCTGTGCTCAGACCCCTCTTTTACACCTGTTCTGAGGCGTCTTAGAGCAGCTCATTTTGGTGCAGTCTCTTTAAAAGTGAATGAGACATTTCATGCCCCGCCCCCCTCCAGGTCGCAGAGCGTTCTACTCCATCGCGTTTGGTGATTTTTGTAGTTTGATAGCAGCGATATGATTATCTACTGGCAGAGAAACAAGCACTTCGAAGAGGCTGTGATGTCGGGGGCGATGTAAGGAATCGTGTGGGTCAATACACAATCAACCAAACATTTTGACTTGTCTATTTGCAATGATTAGATTAGATTAAATTAGAAGAGCATTAGGGTGAAAAGCTCAGATGTCCAGAGGGATCTTGGAGAGCCGCTGCTCTTGTGTGTTGAAAGGAATCAGTTGAGGTGGTTCGGGCATGTTTAGGATGCCTCCTGGGCAGCTTCTTTTGGAGGTGTTCCAAACATACCCAACTGGTAAGAGACCCCGGGGTGTCTTGACTGGGAACACCTTAGGCTCAATCCCCCAGGAGTAACTGGAAAGAGTAGCTGGGTAGAAGGATGTCTGGAATACCCTTCTCCCCCTACTGCCACTGTGACCTGACTTTAGAAGATAAGATTTTATTACCACGACAGCAGAAAACTCCTCAGAAGTCTCAGGAATGCAGCAGCTCACCTCCTCCTCTGCTGAGCAGCAGAAATAAAAAAGAAAAAATATGATTCAGTGGGTCACCCCAATACACGGGTTTGTGCATTATAGTTAGTGGCTGTGGCAGTGGGTTAAGTTGCTTGCTAATTTTACAGCTGATGGTTTAATCCCCATACCTGGCCCCTCCAGATTATTAATATTTAGCTGGCTAGCAATTCAGGACAAAAAAAAAAAAAATACAAACTTTTATTAAGGAGTTTTATTTTAAAGGTTTCCTATAGCCTGCTGACCGTCCTTCACAATTATTCACAAAGCCTTAAGTTTGGCAGACAGACACAGCTGAAGCAACAACATCCAGTCTAGCACCAGCAGCTCAGCAGATTGGTTTGGCCCCGCCCCATTTTGAAATCCCTCAGAAAAAGGGCGGAGTCAGACTGAGAGACTGAAAGCAGCTAAAATGATTTTCAGCATCTCTCCATCTTCAAGGATTTGTAAGTGCTGAACAGATATTCTTCAAATCTACATGATCACACACACACACACATTCCAGCTCTGAGTGTTTTTGCACTTTTCAACTCCTTTTGTCCAACAGGTCATTAAGCGCATGCACACACACACACACACACACACACACACACACACACACACACACACACACACACACACACACACACACACACACACACACGGGCCAACAATAACATGTATAAACTAAATGCAGCATATTTTTATGAGTGTGTGTGGGCTGGCGTTGCTATCTGTGTGGGGACCTTTTTCACATGTAGCAGATCTGAAGTTTTAGTGGTTTCAGTTGTGGTTTCTGAGAGTGTTAAAGGGTTTATGTTTGTGCTTTCAGCTGAACTGCATTTAAATTCTCACGTTGCCTTTTTATTTAACTGCATTTGATTCATATGAAAACAGCTGCATGTCCTTAAACACATCTTTGAGTGAAGGACCCAGGAAAGCATTAAACAAACCAGAGTCCTCACACAGATAGAAAGGCCAGCACATGAGTGTGTGTGTGTGTGTGAGACGTTTGGAATTTCTCTGTGGTGTGTGCGCTCATAGATATTGTGCCAAGAAAACACACACACACACACACACACACACACACACACACACACACACACACACACACACACACACACACACACACACACAGCCTGTTTCCTGCCTGAATGAGCCAATCAGAGGAGCCAAAATCAACTGTGACCTTTGACCTCCTTCTGCTGTGCTCAGACAGAAAAGCATTAAAGGGCCGTTCCACTTAAACCCAAGCATTTGACCTCAGCATCCACATCATTTGAGCTCAGGTGCTCCACCAGAGTGAGGTTAGAGGTTTAAATTCCTGCCACAGAGCCCTGCAGCAAGGCACCTTCACTCTGTGGGAAACACCAAACCTTTAGAGTCAGAGTTTCACATGAAATACACACAAAATTATAAACTATAAACACAGACTGCCAGCTGGTGGTGTGATTTATCTGATGGGGTGTTCAGGGACCCTTCAGAAAGCCTCAGCTTCTCTCTGCAGAGGCGTTAGGACAGGAACGTTAACAGGAACGGTTCATGATAAAGAACATGAGAATAAACATAGCAGAGGTTCTCTCAGTCCTGAGGCAGGTAAGTGTATGATACAGACCAGCCGCTGCTCAGCCCTGAGGGCTTCACTTAGTCCACTTTGTACTGCCTGAAGCTAACCGTGTGTAACCCAAACCATCAGCTGAAACCTAAACAATGAGTGGAAGTGAAAGTAGAAAATGAAAAGGTTCAAACATGAGCAGGCTGTTAACCCTGGAACGTCTGACCCACCTCCTGTCATTGTTAGAGTGGCTGTTTCCTCTGAGCAGCCCGCAGATAAAGGCCTCCTTAAACAAGAAGCACCCAACAAAGCAGCAACACCTGAGGACAACACTGCAGTGACCACGAGTGCCGCCGGTTCCTGAATGGATTAGTGAGTCCAATCATCCAGAGATCAGGAGTCCTGATGCTGCTGCTGCAGGGATCAAAGTGGAAACGGGCTGACTCACGATGCAGCCAAACCATCACTGACATCACTCATTTAAGTTCATAACGAGTCAATTATTCCAGTAAATAAGCACCTGAATTATGTGGCTGATTTCATGCTGCTGTTATTTTCAGCTTGGTTGTTTTTGTTTATGAAGCTGTTTAAAATATTCCACTCTGTGTTCTATTTTCTGTCTCTGTATTTTATTGTTTCATACTCGTACTGCTGGGATTCTCTACATTTAACGTGTTTGAATTTTTCCTCTAATTCTGCCAATTTTGTTATTTGATTAAATTTGTTCAATAAGAATAAAACACACACAGACACACACACACACACACACACACCAAAACACAAACCCCCAAATTAGAATAGAAGCATTTGAAGCCTGAATTTGTTTCTAACATACATTCATGATGTATAATAATGTAATGAATAATAATGTATTCTTATCTATTAATACGATTAATAAACTGTAAGCAGTTGTGACATGTTTGGGGAAATGTATTAACTGTAATAATAACTGTACTGAAGCAGCTGCTGTCTGATATCAACACTCAGCAACAAACAGGATTAAGAATGGACGTGTGTGTGTGTGTGTGTGTGTGTGTGTGTGTGTGTGTGTGTGTGTGTGTGTACGGTCTCAGTCTCAGTTACATATTTTGTTATATTTGATGTTCTCTCTTCTGATCCAAACGCTCTGGCTGGAGTTCCTCTGCACTGAGCGACTCGGACACTGAGGGAATAAACTCTGATAAGATGTGAGGACGTAATCAAACAGTTTATAGGGAACGACGCTCAGCCTCACATTAGTGAGGAGGGAAGCTTGAACCTGTATTCTCTCCAGTGGACAGCAGGGGGCGCCTTCTGTGGCTGCAGACGGACTTCTGAAGTTTATGGAAAACAATCCTCGGCTCCCTTTTAACTGTATTTACTGGCGTCCCGGGAATGAGACGGACCCGGATGGGAGATAAACGAGGATTTTGTTTGAAAGTGCGAATCATGGAAAGCTGCTCCCTGAATAAAAATCCTGCCCTGAACAAACACACGCAGTGATTCTGTCTCTTCTATGAAAAACATGCAGAAATGTCTCCATGCTGATTTCTATCAGTGTGTTTCTATGAGGTTTATTTGAAGTGGCTTCACTCCGGCTCTACAACAGAGACACGAATGCAACAGGGAGACAAACCGAAGGACGAATCAGAACAACGGAGCCACAAAACCCCAACAAGCACCTTTATTTAGACAGGAAACAGAGACTGTGTGAGTGTCGCTGTGTTTGTGTGTGGTTTCCTGACTCGCTCTTCCTCTGAGCCACAGACAGACAGACAGACAGGCAGACAGACACACAGACTCTGTCAGGAAACAAACCGCCGTACGTCGGGCAGCGTAAACACTCTGGCTCCACTCGGCTGAGCCTAAAAACAGAAACATGTGTCACCAGAATGAAGATGCTGAAATCACATCAAACACACCCAAACTGAGTTTCAGTGCTGAGCAGTTCACACAGAGTTGGAGCAGACTAAACTCTGCTGTGTCTCTGAGCCTTCTCCTTCCACTGATGTCAGTGTTTCTGACCACATCCTCTCAGCTGTTTCTCTGTCAAACCGCACATTTCTTCATCCTGTACCTTTGTGTCCCGGCTGGCCTCTCAGCTCGTGCCTCCACCCTCTGCCTGGTGTCCTCAGCAGCAGCTCCACCAGTGATCAGGAGGCTGAAGCTGCAGGAATTCACCGTCACTAAGAAAAGTGTTTCTGTGTGAGAGCTACAACATGTGCTTACTGAGCCATTCACACACCAGCAGCCTGCTATTGAACCAGCAACCCTTCAGTTAGTGGGAAACCCACAATGCCACCTGAGCCGCAGCTAAAAAGAGCCTCAGAAGATCAAAGGTTGGTGTAGCCACCATGATGTCACCTGTCCATGTTTTAAAGCCTCAGCATTAGCATTTATTAGCATTATAAAGGCTCTTTTATGATTTCATGCTTATATTAGAACTAAAACAGCTATAAAATTACTTTATTTTATTAAAAAATCATGCATTCATTTTTACAGAAGAGCCAACATAAATACTGAAGCTCACTGCAGATCACAGAGCATCTGTCACCCCCATCCTGATGTAATCCCCCACCTTCTACCCACCAGAGTGGTCTGTCATCTGTCCCATCCATGTTCTCCTTCAGAGCTGCCCTCACTTTGTCCATGTTATGGAGGGTCTTTACCCATATAAAGCACCTTGAGGTGACTGTTGTTGTTGCAACACAAATAAAACTGAACTGAGTTACTAATCTCAGCACTTCCTGATTCACTGTCCTCTGTCCATCCTCCTCTTTCATCTTCTTCTTTCCTCAGTTCCTCACAGTCCTCCTTCAGTACTCAGAGTCCTCCTTCAGTACTCAGAGTCCTCCTTCAGTTCCTCAGAGTCCTCCTTCAGTACTCAGAGTCCTCCTTCAGTATCAGAGTCCTCCTTCAGTATCAGAGTCCTCCTTCAGTATCAGAGTCCTCCTTCAGTATCAGAGTCCTCCTTCAGCACATTTCCATCTCTGTCCTTAATCACACTAACCTGCTGCACATCCTTCCCAGCTCCACCTTTCTCTCTAATATAACAGTATAAGTCCTTCCTCAGTGTCCAGCCTCACACACAGCTTCTCTTCCTGTTTTAAAAGATTAAACCAATTAAAGATAATAATATTTAATTGACTCATATTAGCACTGGTGTCTGACAGCAGGAAGGCTCGAGTCCACCTCGGCCCGGGCCTTTCTGTGTGGGCTTTGCATGTTCTGCGTGGGGTTCCTCCAGGTTCCTCCCGCCTCATCCATCAAACAACTTAGTGTTCCTAAATACTTTCAAATAGAACGGTGGTCACATAAAAGAGTTTAATAATTAATAACACTGATAGCCTCGTTTATTCTAAACTCCTTTGCTGGTTAAGCCTGCTGATCAAGTACAACAGTGGTTGGATGCAGGAAGTCAGAGTTTTAATAAATTAGTAAAAATAATAAGTCATATTAAACGAGCGCCTCTCAAACATAAACCTTAAAGTAATCAGATTACTGATGAATAATCTGATGAGTTTAGATAAATGCTTCTCATTGAACCAAAGGAGCTTCTTCATACTTTCAGTCTGAAACACATTTAATGTGTTTCAAACACTTTACTGCAGCTTTACTGGGATAATAAAGTTTAATTTATTCAAGTTTAAAGACAAGTTTAAAAAAATCTGAGGGTCAAAAATGTCCTTTGCATTTTCCTCAAAGTGAAAAAATCCCATTCCAGAGGAAGGAAGAAGAGTCCTACTGAGCACGTGCAGAGGAAGTTTCAGCCCTTGTTTCTGATTGGAGGAGCTCAGAGAGTTGATGAAGAAGAGTACATGTGGGCAGGTTTTTATTAAACAGATAAAAAGCTGTGGAGTCCACAGGAGCGATGATGGTGTTTCCAGAGCTCGCGGTCGGACCCTCGGCGCGGTGGAAATGAGCCCCCTCGTGTCCGCTCAGTAATCGTGGCATTACTGAGCCTCCGTATGTTTCCTCCATCCAGCAGGTCGTCTAACTCATCGCCTCTGGAAGGTATTTGTGACGGCTGCGTCTCTCCTGGTGGTCTCAGCTGCATCGGTGAGGAGGAGCTGGAGGCCCCAGAGGACTGTGTGTGTCTGTGTGTGTGTGTGTGTGTGTGTGTGTGTGTGTGTGTGTGTGTGGGGGGGGTGCTTACAGCATCAACTCCACATCCAGTTTAACACAAACTCAGAACTGGCAGAAAGACAAACTCGCTCTCACAGCTGGAAGTGCTTTGGGCTCTGTGTGGTCTCCGTGGTAACGGCTGAAAGGTGAGCCTCTGATACCAGCGTGCGACCTCTGACCCCTCCCTGTCGCCATGGGAGGAGGCTCCTCTTCCTCTTCCTGTGCGCTCCTCCCTGCTGCCACATTCCTGCCGTTGTTCAGAGAGGAAGTGATGTCGCTGTGCTGTCTCCTGACCCGCTCCTGGTCCAGGTGGGGGTTTCCTACGTCTCCCATCATGCCTTTCAGCAAGCAGACAGTCTGTGCTGCCAGAGTCCAGTGGATAAAATGTGTGTTTGACTCGAGCCATCGAACCGCCGACCTTCAGCTTACAGACCGATAAAGTCTGAGTTCAAATGAACTTTCATATGAAGTCACAGCAGGTTTAGACACCAACTCAGGCAGACAGCTGTTTAATATTCATAAGGACATTTAATATGACACTAAAGGACTCCTGTTCAAAAAAATCTCATCAAAAAACAGAAAATTAATGAGTAAATTAATCTAAATGTACATCTTTAAATGCTGACACATGATGTGGAAACACTGATGGGTGGAACCTTTCATCATGGGTGGGACAGTGTTAAGCAACACGTTATCACTGAGAGGTCTGTGGGGGTGTATGAGGGGTGTTTGGCATAAAAATATTCACCAAATCAAATTCATGCATTAATCGGTGTGGAGACTCCCTCAGAATCTGAGGAGCAGCCACAGAAGCTGTTTTTAATCAAAGCTCTGCAGCTCGTTTGAAGCCCAAACAGCAGCGGAGATACAAGCTGCTTCACCAACATCACAACCTGCAGGAAGGGTTTCAGAGCTGACGGAGGCTGATGGAGGTCTGATGGAGGTCTGATGGAGGTCTGATGGAGGCTGATGGAGGTCTGATGGAGGCTGATGGAGGTCTGATGGAGGCTGATGGAGGCTGATGGAGGTCTGATGGAGGTCTGATGGAGGTCTGATGGAGGCTGATGGAGGTCTGATGGAGGCTGGTGGAGGCTGATGGAGGTCTGATGGAGGCTGATGGAGGTCTGATGGAGGTCTGATGGAGGCTGATGGAGGCTGATGGAGGCTGATGGAGGCTGACGGAGGTCTGATGGAGGCTGATGGAGGTCTGATGGAGGCTGATGGAGGCTGAAGGAGGTCTGATGGAGGTCTGATGGAGGCTGATGGAGGTCTGATGGAGGCTGATGGAGGCTGATGGAGGTCTGATGGAGGTCTGATGGAGGCTGACGGAGGCTGATGGAGGTCTGATGGAGGTCTGATGGAGGCTGACGGAGGTCTGATGGAGGCTGATGGAGGTCTGATGGAGGTCTGATGGAGGTCTGATGGAGGCTGATGGAGGTCTGATGGAGGCTGATGGAGGTCTGATGGAGGCTGGTGGAGGCTGATGGAGGCTGACGGAGGTCTGATGGAGGCTGATGGAGGTCTGATGGAGGTCTGATGGAGGCTGACAGAGGCTGACGGAGGCTGACGGAGGTCTGATGGAGGCTGATGGAGGTCTGATGGAGGCTGATGGAGGCTGATGGAGGCTGACGGAGGCTGATGGAGGTCTGACGGAGGTCTGACAGCTCAGCTCATTCTGGAGCACAATGATCTTTTTAGAGCAGAAGAGGCTCTGAGTACATCTCCTGTATCCTGTTGCTCCAAACATGGATAACCACACCAGCATCAGTGTGTCAGCACCGTGATGGCATCATTACAGCTTCAGTGTGGGTCATCAGAGAGCAGACATCTCTGCTAACAGCACCACTCTCACATCTCCACGCACACTGTGCTCCTACCTTCTCCTCTTCCTCCTCCTCCTCCTCCACCTGCTCACCCTCCTCCTCTTCCTCCTACACCTCCTGGATGGATGGATGGATTTCATTATGAAAATCTTCCAACATCTTTGAAAGTTTCTTCTCTCACTTTCAGCTTTAATTTTGAGTGTGTGTGTGTGTGTGTGTGTGTGTGTGTGTGTGTGTGTGTGTGTGTGTGTGTGTGTGTGTGTGTGTGTGGGATGGTTATCAGCGTGTCATGCACACACTGCAGGACTGAGCATGTTTACACATGTCACCTCCATCTCATGTTCCCGCTCTGCTCCTCCCACATCTGGGACCAGTTACAGAAGGAATGAAGGGTGGAGGCGGGGGGAGGGTTAAAGCTGGAGGTCTGATGGTGAGACAGACAGCTCACTTTCATACCCATATTACAGAAATCAGATTGCCAGCACACACACACACACACACACACACACACACACACACACACACACACACACACACACACACACACACACACACAGGAATGTGTCCACACTTGATCACAGTGCAGCATCCAGGATTTAGTCAGATCCAGACTGTGGTGTCTTTATTGTTGTTTGTTTGTTTACTTTGATGGAAATCTTGTTGTTCTTTGTCTGATGACATCACAGTAACCCCTGACCTCTGCCTGTTAGCTGATTTGTTATGTTTTGTTGACTTTGCTATCATTTATATTCAGCTGAAAATAAGCCTAACCCAGAAGACGTTCAGTCATTCTCTATAATTTAAATTTACCTCATTGATCTAAAGAAGATACAGATTTCTTAGACCTACCTTTATCTTCCAGCGAGTTACAGTGTGCCTTAAACCAAATGCCTAATGGTAAGACACCAGGCCCTGATGGATTCCCTGTTGAATTTTTTAAAACAATTTTGGTCACTATTATCACCGCTGTTCTCCAGAACTGTGACAGAGATAAAAAACTACATTCTGATCCCTTCTCATATGAACACAGCAGCAATAAAATTATTACTTAAACCAGATAAAGATCGCACTCTTACATCTAGCTATCGGCCTTTGTCTATAATCAGTACCAATATTAAAGCTATTGCTAAGCCTCTTGTATCTAGGTTAGAACAGCGCGTCCTTCAATAATCCATAATGATCAAACAGGATTCATCAAAGGAAGACATTCTGCCAACAATATTAGAAGGCTACTCAACCTCATTAGCCTGACACAGCGTAAAAAAGAAAAGCAGTAGTAACGTCACTAGATGCAGAAAAAGCCTTTGACAAAGTTAACTGGTCTTTCCTGTTCACAGCTCTTTATGAAATTGGTTTTGGAAAATCATTCATTCACTGGATAACAGCTCTGTATAACTCACCAAAAGCTACAGTCACTGCTAATGGGATCACATCCTAATGTTTTACCCTGGGACAAGGATGCCCCCTCTCACCCTTACTGTACCTTTTGCAATTTTCATTGAACTACTAGCCACTGCAATACATCAGAATTAATATTAAATATTCAGTCCTCTCTATCAGAACATAAAATCAATTTATATGCTGATGATGTATTGCTATATCTTCACTATATCTACAAGAACCTACAAACTTGGTGCAGGAAGTATTTAACCTCATAACAACCTGCTCACAAATATGGGACTATTTTATAAATTGGTCAGAATCAATAATTTATAACAGAACTCACGGAATTCTGCAGACCAAGATAAACACATCTCTTTCATAGTAGGCAATATCAAGTATCTAGGCATAAATGTCTCCTCTAAATGATAAGATTTATTTCACCTAAACTTCACTCCACTTTTGGATAAGATTAACAGTAACATGAAACGCTGGAATAATCTTCCCATTTCCTTAATAGGATGAATAGCTACCATAAAAATGAAATTTTTACCCCAAATCAACTATTTTTTTCTCAGTGATTCCGTTCAAACATACATCCAAATGGCTTCAACTGCTAGACTCTAACATCATAAAGTTCTACTGGAAAAATAAAAAAGCACAAATTAGTCTCTCCACTCTCCAGAAAAGCAAAAGTAATGGAGGTCTGGAGGCACCTAATTTTTTGGTCTACTCCTTAGCTAACCAGATACAGTATATTATCAAATGGATTCACCCGAACGAAGCCCACAGCTCTTGGATAGAATTAGAACAGATAGATTGTAACAACATTAAACTTTCAGACATCCCCTTTATTACTGCCTCAATTAAACACCATAACTGTTTCATACCTTCAACACCTGGTGGAAAACCCTCGAGATCACAAACTCAGACATAGTCTCGCTCCAGTCTGGCACAACCCAGATTTTCAGATTAACAGAGCAACTGTCCACATTAGAATGTGGGAACAGAAAGGAATCACACATGTCCATCACTTTCCAGATGATAAATTCATGTCAGCTACTAACTTGTTTAAAAAATTTGGAATAGGCAATGGAAAATTTATTAAAGAACTCAATTAAGAAAAGATTTCCTACACTGAATAGCCCTTTACATCCACCGACAGGAGTAAAAGACATTTCAAATCTTTGTGCACCAAACAAAAAAAATATTTCTGAACTCTAAACTCTCTAAACTTTCCACTGTCATAAGAAACTGATTATTGGAAGTATTGTGTTTTTTTGGGTTTTTTTTTTGTAAATTTGTGCGTTTTTCTGTATTTTTCACAATTTTTGTATCTTTGCGAGTTTCACAAATCTGTCACTGTGTCACACTGAGCGTTGGTTTCTTTATCACTGGAATCTGCATGTTTCTAATATTTGTCATTGTTTTTGTCTTTTTGTGTTAATTTTGTATGTCTGCAGTTGATTTTGTCTGTTTCTGATGTTTTGTTGTTAATGTTTTTGTGTTTCAGATCATTTTTTCCTCTTTGTGTTTTGTTTGTGTTTATTGTTATTAATTTCAGTCTCTTTCATTTTCCTGTTTCATGATCCTTTGGATGTTTTCCTGAGCAGGAGGCTGTGTGTGTGTGTGTGTGTGTGTGTGTGTGTGTGTGTGTGTGTGTGCGTGTGTGTGTGTGTGTGTGTGTTATATTTTAGTGTAGCTAAGCAGAAGCTAATTCAAAATAATTGGGCCTGCCTCCTCAGCTTTGTGTTTCCTTAAAGGTCAATGAAGGTCATAATGGAAGAATGCATACTTCATAATTTTCTGTTCTATTCTATTCAGTTGTGTGCAGCTGGTCTCACTCTCTTAACATCATTTTTAATCATCCATGAAACAACCTGAGTGTGTGTTCGTGTGTGTTTGTGGTTAGCTGCACTATTATTATCTTAAACTGTTGACCGACTGCTGAGAGCGCCGACTAATACCTCACACACACACACACACACACACACACACACACACACACACACACACACACACACACACACACACACACACACACACACACACATTTGAACAGTGTGTTTGATTCGTCTGTGGTGACGTGGTGGGGACTGGGTCTGGGGTCTGGGTGGGTGAAGCAGGCGCTCCTCCGGCAGTTCAAAGCGCTGAAGTTCTTTCATCAAATCTCATGTTGAAGCCTCGGCTTCAGGTGGAATCTGATTGGTTGCTGGTCTCAGGTACAGGTAAAGTAGTTGGGATCAGAGGAGTCCTGTCATGATGAAGGGTGTACGACTGCTGAGGAGGAGACACCAACATTTACTCCATCCACAGGTGAGGAGGATTCACACTGCTGACCTTTGACACCCAAACGTCTTAATGAAGACATCAACATCAGTTCTTTTTCATGACTCAGCCCAGCTTTGGATCTTGTGGCTCAGTTCATCTTCATTGTGTCACTCACATTTCCTGACCTGCTGATCTTTGACCTTTAACCTTTCGTTTTACACATTAGAGGCCCCTCTGTGTGCCAATGATGGTTCATCGTGATGGCCTCTCTACATCATATACTCTTTAATTATTATTAGGAATGTGTCTGCAGTATGTAATGCACACTATTATGTGGATTATAAATCTATGATCTGCTGATCTTTGACCTTTGATTTATATGGTCCATGTGACAGAATCATGTGACTAGAGCAGGTGTGCCTAAAACCTGGTGGAACCATCATGTGAGTCGTCACATGAGCCAAGGTGTGGGTCGTTACTGTCACCAGGACAGGTGAAACCTCTGTGAGCTGCTTATGTGAGCTGCTGAGGTCACCTGCAGCACGGTGTGAGTGGGGGTTGAAGCAAAGGATGAAGGGATCTTAGGAGTGCATTGTAGGTGGAAGGCAGCTGGTGTTGAAGGCCACCACCTCTGTTCAGTGATGGATGGTCACATGGATGTGGAGTGTGGTCAGGTGGAGGTGGCTCTGCTGTGTGGAGCCATGTGTTTGTGGTTGTGTGGTTGCACCTCTGTAGAGGTCTCCATTGCACTGCAACACATGCTGACTCACATGATCAAGAGTGGGTTAAGAACCACCAGGACCACCACCAAAGGGCAGAGCCCCCACTCGGAGTTTATTACCTGGGAACAGAAAAGGTGAACTGTCTTCACAACCCTAAAGAAGAGTGAATGACTGAGAACATACACAGACATACTGATGGGAACTTGATCTCACCTGTTGCCAGGTGTGCTTTGTGTGCAGGGAAGCAGCAGAGCAGCAAACCAGAGGATGCAAAGCGGTGTAATCAGATCCCAACAAACTGATGGGGTGTGGAACAACGAGGGGAACGCTGCTGATGCTGAGAGGCCACAAACATTCATAAAGCACAAGCTGTGTTTCAGGCCTGATGTAAGAGTGTTTTAGTCAAAGCCAGATTATTGTTTCAGTTGGATTAGAGCCCAAAAGCTGAAGAGCATCAAAACAGCAGGAATCAGTGACATCATGACTCTGAGTCAAGCAGGAGGAGATGGGCTGGAGGTGGGTTGCAAAGCGGTTTGCAGGTCATGAACACATTAATCCAGAACTAATTACTCAGAGGTTTCAAACTCAGCCTCACCTGTGGGACCACAGTGGTAACGAGGACTGCTTTTTAGCTCACAGGTGCTTTGGAGGAGTCTTAGTTTACTGTGTGCAGTCTGCAGATCCTCCTGGGTGTGTCAAAGTTCATCAAGAACCCAGCATGATAGGAAGGTAACTTCCAAATTAGTCGCACCCTCGAGTTTTTGATCCAGGAACATCTGACCTTCATGTGGTTTGAAATGTTGCATTTGGACTCTGCTTGGTTTCTTTGGCGTGTGTGGAAGTGGTTTTCAAACCAAAGCCAACAAACTGCAGGCATGAAAACATCCGAGAAACAAAGTATGAAGAAAAGAAAGGAAGAGCAGCTCAGAGACGAGCAGATACGAGCGATTTGACCTCAGCAACATTTATTAATGCTCGCACGGACGTGCCTTCAGAGAAGAATCACAGGAAACCATCCTTTAAACTCTGACCTGCTGCTCTCAGGAAGGCTAACAGCAGCTGACTCTCACATTTACACTTTTATTCTGACAGGAACTTCCTGTTACACACACACACGCACGCACGCACGCACACACACACAGACACACAGACACACACACACACACACACACACACACACACACACACAATGTAATTGGTAGTAAATGCTGGGAGATTATCTGAAGTCTGAACCAGATGACCCTGAAAATAGCTGACCCTCTGTGTGTGTGTGTGTGTGTGTGTGTGTGTGTGTGTGTGTGTGTGTGTGTGTGTGTGTGTGTGTGTGTGCGCACGCGTGCTGTAGACACAAAGCCCATCTTCATGGACACACTCTCTGATATATGAAGTGTGTCGAACCACTTCCTGCTCTCTGCATCAAACACATCCACACACAAATACCTAAAGGGTGTGTGTGGTGCAGACAGGAAGTGTGTGTGCTTCAGTCTCAATGAATTAAAGGAGAACTTCAGACAGTGTGTGAGTTCATCCTCTTCTTTACTTGGTTTAGTTCTGAAATTTAAAAAGCCATCACTGACCCAGCTGTCTTAGCTAATTATAGGCCAATCTCCAACCTTCCTTTTCTCTCAAAGACTCTTGAAAGAGTAGTTGTAAAACAGCTCACTGATCATCTGCAGAGGAACGGTTTATTTGAAGAGTTTCAGTCAGGTTTCAGAATTCATCACAGTACAGAAACAGCATTAGTGAAGGTTACCAATGATCTTCTTACAGCCTCTGACAGTGGACTCATCTCTGTTCTTGTCCTGTTGGACCTCAGTGCAGCTTTGATACTGTTGACCATAACATTTTATTACAGAGATTAGAGCATACTATAGGTATTAAAGGTACTGCACTGCAGTGGTTTGAGTCATATTTATCTAATAGACTCCAATTTGTTCATGTAAATGGGGAGTCTTCTTCACACACTAAGGTTAATTATGGAGTTCCACAGGGTTCTGTGCTAGGACCAATTCTATTTACATGATACATGCTTCCCTTAGGTCAGGGGTGTCCAAACCTTTTTTAAGGAGGCCCAGACTTAGCTTGTGCTGTGATGACCAGCCTCTGGTGGGGTTGGCTGCCTGTTGTTGCTGGTTTTCTGGAACCCCAGCTGGGACCTCCTTCCACTCCTCTGGGGTTGGGCACGCTGTTACCATCGAGATGTGTGGTCTTGGGACTTCAGAGCTCATAGGGTGCTGCGGGCGGCCTGGGTTGCCTGTCTGTCTCTGGCTCTGGGGGTCATTGCTGCTGCTTCACACCCTCTTTATCATGACAAACACACACAGGCATAC
>CM024194.1:61112206-61324706 GCA_013435755.1 Amphilophus citrinellus | reverse complement strand
ACCGTGAACATCTACCGTGAACATCTACCATGAACATCCACCATGAACATCCACCATGAACATCCACCATGAACATCCACCATGAACATCTACCATGAACATCCACCATGAACATCTACCATGAACATCTCCCATGAACATCTACCATGAACATCCACCATGAACATCCACATCAACATCTACTATGAACATCTACCATGAACATCTACCATGAACATCCACCATGAACATCCACCATGAACATCCACCATGAACATGATGGCGGCGCGCACAGACGCAGCGGCTCACGGCTCTTCCTTTCGGTGCTCTTTTTTGTACTTTTTGTATTTCATGTTTGTTAGTTTTGGTGCATTTGTCTCTGCAAACAACTGCTACACACGCCAGGATCTTGTGGACATTGGCTACCGGCACAAGATATCAGTATCGAGTGATTTTCACTACACTCATAACATCCCAGACGCTATAGCGAGACCGCCGGGGGCTCCGTGGATTGTTATCGGGTCTGGAAGGCGCCGCCGACGGCGGAGGGAGAGGAAGCAGAAGCGGGGCTGCAGGTCCGGCTTTATGCTGAAGCTGAAATGCCAACCACACAGGCCTCCTCTGCCAAGCCTGTATCTCTCCAACGCCAGGTCCATGGTAAATAAAACGGACAACCTAGAGTTAGAGCTGGCTGTAAATCGCTATGTTCGTGACTGCTGTGTAATGATTATCACCGAGACCTGGCTAAACCCCCACATTCCCGATGCTAGCGTGCAGCTAGCAGGCCGCACTCTGCTACGCGGAGATCGGACCAAGGACTCTGGTAAGAGCAGGGGAGGGGGTCTCTGTATTTACGTACATGAGGACTGGTGTAACAATGGAACAATCATAGACAAACATTGTTCCCCAGACCTCGAGTACATGTCTGTAAGATGTCGGCCTTTTTTTCTACCCAGAGAGCTAACAGTAGTGATCGTCACAGCTGTGTATATTGCTCCCGATGCTAACGTTAGCATGGCGCTCTCTCTCCTGCTGAACGCCATTAACGAACAGCAGCGGGTCCACCCCGACGGTGTTCTTATTATCGCGGGAGACTTTAACAAGGCCAACTTAAAGACTGTACTCCCGAAATCCCACCAACATGTCAAATGTTCTACAAGAGGGGAGAACACTCTTGACCATGTTTACTCCAACATTAAGCACGCTTACAGAGCCAAACCCCTCCCCCACCTCGGCCAGTCCGACCATCTTTCCCTGCTGCTCACCCCAGCATACACCCCCCTCAGACGGAGAGCCAGGCCTACTGTAAAAACCATTACAACCTGGCCTGAAAACGCACTCTCCGACCTACAGGACTGCTTTGCATACACAGATTGGGACTTATTTGAACACGAGGACCTGGAAACATTCACAGGGACGATACTGGACTACATTAAGTTCTGTATCGGAAATGTGACTGTTAGCAAAAACATCCGGGTTTTCCCTAACCAGAAACCCTGGATGAACAGCCAGGTCCGTTCACTCCTCAAAACCCGTGATGCTGCCTTCAGGTCAGGCGACAGAGCTCTGTACAGGGCTGCTCGAGCTGACCTGAAAAGAGGAATTAAAAAAGCCAAAACGGACTACAGGAGGAAAATAGAGTCCCATCTGTCCAGCAATAACACACGGGAGGTGTGGCAGGGCATTCAGAACATCACAAACTTCAGAGGCTGTGATGTGACTGCAGGAGACCTGAGTGTGTCACTAGCAGAGGAACTTAACTGTTTCTTTGCTCGCTTTGAGACACCTCAGGACCACCCATCTGCTCCAGTCCTGCCCCCCCCACCAGGCTGCACCCCACTCACTGTCCAGGAGCATGAGGTACGGCGCGTGCTCCTGGCAGTGAACCCCAGGAAGGCTGCCGGACCAGACGGAGTACCTGGCAAGGTGATCAGAGCGTGTGCCCACCAGCTCACCCTGATTCTCACCAGGATTTTCAACCTCTCCCTGGCCCAAGCAGTCATCCCCCCCTGCCTAAAAACAGCCACAATCATCCCCGTGCCCAAAAGGTCATCTGTCACCAGCCTAAATGATTACCGCCCTGTGGCCCTCACACCGGTAATCATGCTTTGAGAGGCTGGTTCTCCAGCACATCAAAGACCATCTGCCCCCCACTTTCGACACCCATCAGTCTGCATATTGTGCAAACAGATCCACAGAGGACGCCATCGCTGTAGCTCTCCACTCTGTGTTGAGCCACTTGGAGCAGCAGCAGAGCTACGCTCGCATGCTCTTTGTGGATTACAGCTCAGCGTTCAACACAATCATCCCGGACATTCTCACCACCAAACTGCACACCCTGGGCCTCCCCCCTCTCACATGTTCCTGGATCAAGGACTTCTTAACCAACCGGCCCCAGACTGTGAGACTTGGCCCCCATCTCTCCTCCACCCGCACACTGAGCACTGGCTCCCCACAGGGCTGTGTGCTGAGCCCCCTCCTGTACTGGCTCTACACCCACGACTGCAGTCCGGCCCACAATAACAACGTTACGGTCAAATTTGCTGAAGACACCACAGTGGTCGGACTCATCTCAAGGGGAGATGAGGCAGCTTACAGAGAGGAGGTCCTGAAGTTGACAGCCTGGTGTTCAGAGAACAACCTGGTACTGAACACCATGAAAACCAAAGAGATCATCATCGACTTCAGGAAGCACAGGACTGACCCAGCTCCCCTCTACATCAACGGCGAGCGTGTGGAGAGGGTCCACACCTTCAGGTTTCTCGGTGTCCTCATCTCTGCTGATCTCTCTTGGTCAGATAACATCACAGCTGTTATCAAGAAGGCTCAGCAGCGACTTCACTTCCTGAGGGTCCTCAGGAAGAACAACTTGGACTCAAACCTGCTGCTGACCTTCTACCGCTCATCCATTGAGAGCCTGCTGACGTACTGTATCACAGTATGGTACGGCAGCTGCACTGAGGCAGACAGGGTCAGGCTTCAGAGGGTAGTCAAGACAGCACAAAGAATCGTTGGCTGCCCTCTCCCCTCCCTGATGGACATCTACACCTCCCGCTGCATCAGCAGAGCCAGGAACATCATCAAGGACAGCTCACACCCTGGCTTTGACCTCTGACCTGCTGCCCTCTGGCAGGAGCTACAGGTGCATCAAAGCCAGAACAAACAGACTCCAGAACAGTTTCTTCACCAGAGCAATCACCACCCTGAACTCACACACTCACCCACTGTAACTGTGCAACACCCACATCTCTGTGCAATATTATATCATTCATACTGAACAATATCTACCATTCCTATATTGTGTAATATCCAGTATTCATTCACTAGTGCAATATTCATTCACCAAGTGCAATATTCATCATCTTCATTATTATATGTATACACTTATTTACTTTTCTTACAATGTACAGATGCACCAATGTATGTATATATTTTTATACATTCTATTTTTTGTATATTTTACACATTGTTTATTTTCTGTATATCTCTTGATCATATTGATTATACTAGATTATAATATTTTTGTAATATTTTTATTTTCATTTTAGAGAGTTTGATTTTCTGTTACATGGCACTGAACAGGAGTGGCCCTCCAATCTCATTGTACATCCTGTATAATGACAATAAAGGCATTCTATTCTATTCTATTCTATTCTATTCTATTCTATTCTATTCTATTCTATTCTATTCTATTCTATTCTATTCTAACATCCACATCAACATCTACCATGAACATCCACCATGAACATCCACCATGAACATTCACATCAACATCTACCATGAACATTCACATCAACATCTACCATGAACATCTACCATGAACATCTACCATGAACATCCACCATGAACATCCACCCCTGCAACAGGAGACACATGACAGGAAGTGAGGAGACGCAGGTCCTCTTAAACCAGACAAAACCTGACAACACACAGACACGGCCCACACACAGATTAGGACAAATTACTCTTCTACACACACACGCAGGAACCTCAGGCTGTGCTTCAGTGCTGTATATGAGTGCTGACCTTTGACCACAAACTGAGACTAAAGGTCAACCGAGATCAGTGCGTGAAAAACAGCTGAGGAGGAATCTGTGTGTGCCTGTGTGAAACTGCTGCAGGTCCAGCCTGATCCTGTAACACACACACACACGCATGCGAACACACGCACTTGTGCACATCTGCTGGAAAAGCTCTCAGGCTGGATAAACGAGTGTGTGTGCCTAATTCAATTAGACTGCTGTGAATTTCACACTTCATCAACACACACACACACACACACACACACACACACACACACACACACACACACACACACACACACACACACACACACACACACACACACACACACACAGAGCAGATGTTGGTGTGAAGAATCAGTTTGTGTTGAACATGTTTCACCTTCACACAACCTCAGAGACAAGTGAGGAGGAACCATGGAGGCAGGAAGCAAGGAAACAAGGAGACACAGGGAGGACAGAGAGAAGAACAGGAGAAGGATGATGAAACAAGTGAGGGGGCAAGGAGAGAAGACATACATAGATGAGGAAGTAGACAAGAAGGCAAGAGACAAGATGAGAGGACACTAGTAATAAGGAAGCAATGACCCAAAAAGAGAGCAGAATCAAGGAGAAAGGAGACAAGAAGAGAAGAGGAAAGGATGGAAGAGTCCTGGTGGGAAGAGGAAGGAGGAGGCAAAGAGATGAAAAGAGACAGAAGGATGGAGGAGAAATAAAGGAGGAAGAGGAAAAAGGACACAAGGAGACCGAGAGAGTAAGAAAATATGGAGGCAAAAAAAAATAAAAATAAATGAGGAGCCAAAATTAACAAGAAGGCGAGGAGAGGAAGGAAAGCAGAGACATGAGAAAAACCCAGAGCAGGTCACATGACTCTGCTGCCCTCTGCTGGACACAGCTGACATCACTGCCTGCAGGAGAAGCTTTGCTGTGTGAGAGAAAAAAGAGCTGAAGCTGATTTTGTTCCCACTCAGGTTTATTTCTGCTGAGGATTTCAGGGCTCCAGTTTGGTGGTTTCCTCTGTCTGAACCAGGATCAGGGTCAGTGTGATTCTTTCTGCACAATAAAGCTGAAAATGGATTCTTTACTAACTTTTAGCTTAAGTTCCTGATCAGGTCCATTCAGCTGCTTTAAAGAAGCATGAGCAGGATAAAGAGGAGAGGCCCTTTCTCCTGAAAATCACTCCTGCTCCTAATAATCAAAGAAGAATCAGTCAATCAAAAACTGATGATCCATTGATCGGCATGTTGGTTAAATCTGTGTCAGACCTGCTGCAGTTACAGCTGGAGCTCCTCAGGCAAACCTGAGGGTCCATAAAGGTTCACAGTATTGATCCGATCAGTCTGAGGTGATGGAAGCAGCTCCAAGGTGATGATCAGCCCTCCCAGAGCGATGCCTCTTCACCTCGTAGATGCCTTCATCAGAGTTCAGAGACTTAAACCAGCTGCAGTTTAATTTCTTCACTTCCTCATCAGTTCCTGTCAGGAGGAACTGGAAACAGGAAGTCTTCCTCGCGTGCTGCCACCACGATCCGACTCTGGATGAGTCAAAGTAAATGAAGGAAGCGGGAAGCTGATGTTCCCACTGTGAGACATCACAGTGAGAGCCACAGTAAAACGAGGTCCACAGGAGGCCCATAGGAGGTCTACAGGAGGTCCACAGGAGGTCTACTGGAGGCCCACAGGAGGCCCACAGGAGGTCCACAGGAGGTCTACTGGAGGTCTGCAGCTCTGTGTTCAGTTTCCTGTTTATACATAGAAACACGTCAGTAACGTCTCCTGTGGTTTGTTCACCTTCTGCAAAGCTTATCTCATATTCCAGAGACAAACCTCTCATCCTGATTTTTATTGACTGATTCATGACAATATAAGATGGAATGATCAGGGAGGCACGGGATCGATTCTCACAGTTTACATAGCACTAAACATAAAAATTAAGATAACCGCATCAGTTGCATAATTCAATACTGCCCCTTCTCTAGGGCATTACAAGCTATTATAAATAAACACTGGCATATTATTAGCTCAGATCTGTCTCTTAAATGTTTACAGGCACTCCCACGCTTTCTTTACAAGAGACCTCCTAACCTGAGAAATTTCTTAGTTCACTCTTGTCTCCCGATTCTAAAAACCAGCCATTTCCTAACACATATTCCTTCAGGCAATTACCGATGCAGACACTGTACACAATGCAACTACACCCATAAAACCAAATTTTTTCATCATCCTCGGTCTGGGAAGCTCTATAAGATAAAAGGAGTTATTTCATGT
This sequence comes from Amphilophus citrinellus, assembly GCA_013435755.1. Classification (NCBI taxonomy): domain Eukaryota; kingdom Metazoa; phylum Chordata; class Actinopteri; order Cichliformes; family Cichlidae; genus Amphilophus; species Amphilophus citrinellus. The sequence goes on along the minus strand of CM024194.1, from coordinate 61,318,438 downwards.
CAAACCACCAACGTTATTTATCTGCTTAAATGCTCGTGTGGTTTGGCCTACGTGGGAAAACCACAAGACCCTTAAAAAACAGAAAAGCATGAGCATTTAAGAAAATCAGAACATCGGTCCAACATCCGTAATTATGATAGCAAAAGTTCTGCCATAAGACATTTCACACAAGCTTCTCATAGTGTCTCGTCTTTCACTATTCGAGGCCACAAAACCACCACTATGTTAATGCTCTATAATTAAAGAGAGAAGCATGTTGGATTCATACTCTTAACACTCCGTGTGATCTTAATGAAGAATTTGATTTAAGACCTTTTTGTGAGTAACTGGTCCATATTCGTTGTTAACTTTTTAATCTTATCATTCTCGTTTTTTTTTAAATAAACATTTACTCTCCACTATTTATTATATACTATTTAATATTTACTTTGTCCTATTGTTGATTATCATATTAAGACCTTCTCCTATATGTATTCTTGAACTTTTGCTACCTGCTCTCGCTGGTTTAGTCTATTTATTACCACCTTTTATCCCTAAATGTTCCAGAGCTTTAGAGATTATTTTTAGACTACATTAAAAGTCCTCTAAAGCTCATCTCTTCAGAGGCTTTTATTGTGAAACATTGGCAGGAACAGGTTGTGGAAACAAACTGATTGAAGTAAAGAGAATGAGACTAATCTGTGAGTGCAGTGAGTTAGTGCTCGCTGCAGAGGACGACCTCACAGCTCACACTTCTGCTCGTTTGCTGATGAGTTAATGAACCTGTAACTGAATCTGAGGCTCCTGTCAGAGAGTGAAACCACAGAACTCATGTTCTGCACTGGCTGCTCCATCACAGCAGCTGTTACAGTTACAGTCTGCTTCTGTTTGGTTCTCTCATCATCACACTGTGTGCATGTTACTGCTGATCAGACCTGTCTGAGCTGCTGTGATCTGCAGCCACGTTTCTAGATCACACTGTTAAACACACAGTGAAGTAGGATCCAGTGTCCTGTCTGAGACAAACTGATGAGCTCAATGAAAACACAGTTTGTAAAAAGAGGTGAAAGTTTGGAAAGTTTCCTGTGTTCAGTCACAGTGATGTCACGTTATCATCAGTTTAAGAGTTTTTCCTCTCAGGACGTTTTCCAGGTCAGTACTGACGTCTGTGACGGTTCAGTCTGTGTTTGTATGTTCCTGCCCCCCCACTCCACACCACCCTATGAAAGGAGTAAATACACTGTGCAGTCCCACATAAAGATGGACACGGGTGTGATTTTACTTCCTGCCTTTGCTCATATTTTCACCTTTGTGATGAGCTGCCCGCCTTCATTGGTATCACCTGTGTTCAGTTAACCAATCCCAGTATCCCAGTATCCCAGTATCAGACGCTGTAAGGAAGGATTTGCTCCTTCTTCATTTCTTAGTTACAGTCTTCTCACTTCCATGTTTCAGACCGTCAAACACATTTTAATATGAGTCTAAGATAAGCTGAGTAAATACAAAATGCAGTTTTAAAATAATGATTTCATTTACTAAGAGAGCAAAGCTTTGCAATGAAGTACTGAAGTACAGTGTTCACTACAGTCTCAGCCTTCCTTCCCTGGCTTGTGTTGATCATAATTATTAATAGGTTTAAAACAGCCTTGGTTAGAATTGTGCAGCGTTGTGTGCATCGTTTCTCAGAGTTGTGTTATTGAGCTGTGACAATAGCAAAAACGGCCAGCAGGGGTCACTGTGCAGACGAGTGTCACATTGTTCTGAAACATCGACACAATTCCAACACAATTAAAAGTGTGAGTGTTTCACAAAACCTCACTCTACCCATGGATATGAATATAGATATGAATGCATACACCAATATTCCTCAGGGGCTGTTTCACCTCCCACTTACATCACCTGTTGGAACACCTGTGGTGTTTGTCCTCAGACTGGAGTAAACAACTTCTGATTGGCTGACTGGCATCTTATTGGTTGACTCTCTAATGGTGACATCATTGTAGATGACATCATCAGTAGAAGGAGATGGTTGGGTCGTTCCTGCAGAGATGAGAACATGAATATCACACCCTGAAAATCCAAGTGAAGGAGCAGATGATCAGTTTGGTGCTGAGAGACGATCTGATGACCCTCACAGAGGAGCTGAGGTTCCTGTGGGAGAAATCAGTGGGAGAGACTCTGGACCAAGCAGAGCTTTGTCAGAGAGTGGGCTAAAATGATATCTGCACCTGAGTGGACGTGCCCGAGAAGGTCCAGTATGAGACTGGTTGAACCTGATGAGATGTTTACAGACCTGTTTTCCAACCTTTCCATCACACTGTGTGCCTCACCTTTCTGAATGCAGCTCTGACACCAAAGACCAAAGCTCAGGCAGAGAAGAGATGATCGATGAAGAAAGAAAAGCAATCAAAGTACTTAATGAGGAGTTAAATACAAACTCAGTGGGTTATCACATCATTTTAGAGCCCAACAACACATCAGTCTGCAGATGTTGGGACTCAGAGGTCTGCAAAATAATCTGAGACAGGAAATGAAACTTTCTGATGACAGAGAAGGAAAGTTTCAGGTGAAACCACAAGAAATCAGCTGCTTCACCCACAACAGGTCAGGTGAGTCTGACAGAGCCCATACCTGTGTGTTTCTTCCATAGAAGCTGGACTACAACCAGAACCAGAACCACAAGGACCAGAGAAACCACAGCAGCTACGACTGGGATGATGAAGGAGGGAGGAGGAGGAGAAGGAGGATAGGAGATATGAGTGTTTGATGTTGCTGTTTTTGTTGTTATTGTTGTTGTTGTTGTTGTTGTTTTTGTAGTAAGGGTTGTTATTGGAGGATCTGCTGGAGATGATAAACACAGGTCAGTCAGTTCATTATCAGCTCAGCAGGTTAGCTTTAAACAGGAAGTGATGTCAGTGTTGTAACCTTTGACCCTCAGAAAGCTCTGAGGAGATGATCCAAACTCATCAGTAGCACACCAGTAGAGACCTTCATCAGACTGCTGCACGTTAATGGTGATGCTGTGCTCTGATTTAGGTCTGATAGGACGTCCATTAAAGTAGAAATAAGCTGCTACTGTGTCGCCACTTTTCTTTTTGCAGAGTAGAGTGACATCACTTCCTGTCCTCACAGGAAGTGCAGGGATCTCCAGGATCACATCTTTATCTGAACAGCAGAGACAAACAGAGTGATGTAGAGGTGGTTTAACAGCATCCTGTTAGTCTGATGGTTAAATGCTTCCATTACCTGATACAGTGATGTTGACTTCTTCACTCTTCTCTCCAGCTTTATCTTCACACCAGTAAACTCCACTGATTGGCTTGAACACATCAAGCAAACAGGATGAACCATTTAAGCCCCGCCCACCTGCTCCACATGACTCAGTCCCTCTTCCCGTGTCCCTCTTCAGCATCCATCCATCAGAGCCCACCTGACCTTCACATGTCAGAGACACTGAGGCTCCTACAAAGAACTGCTGAAGGTTTGGAGTGACGGTCAGAGAGGCTGGAGGACAGACGCACAGTTTATTATGTTTAGGAGCCACTGATTGGTTTCTGATGGACCGTGGTTCACCTCCATCTACTCACCTGCAGAAACAGTCAGAGCATACAGCAGCAGCTCACACACACCTGCAACAGGAGGACAGAGGTCACTGAAGGACAGAGGTCACTGAAGGTCAGGGGTCACTGAAGGTCAGCGATCACTGAAGGACAGAGGTCACTGAAGGACAGAGGTCACTGAAGGTCAGCGATCACTGAAGGTCAGGGGTCACTGAAGGACAGAGGTCACTGAAGGTCAGCGATCACTGAAGGTCAGTGGTCACTGAGGGACAGAGGTCACTGAAGGTCAGAGGTCACTGAAGGTCAGAGGTCACTGAAGGTCAGAGGTCACTGAAGGTCTGAGGTCACTGAAGGACAGAGGTCACTGAAGGTCAGGGGTCACTGAAGGACAGAGGTCACTGAAGGACAGAGGTCACTGAAGGTCAGAGGTCACTGAAGGTCAGGGGTCACTGAAGGTCACTGAAGGTCTGAGGTCACTGAAGGACAGAGGTCACTGAAGGACAGAGGTCAAAATAGGAAGTCTCTGCATCATCAGAGCTCTTCAGTTTGTCTGAATACTGATGAAAGGAGATTCAGTGCTTCCTTTATCGCCTCCTTTATCATAGGACACACTGGACCATCCTTATGAAAGGAGAGGAGATCATTTCAGACCACAGTTCCCAATAATGAACCATCACAGTTCATCATGCACCACTCATGAAACCCATCATGTACAGTGGTATGCAAAAGTTTGGGCACCTCTGATAATTTCCATCACTGGTTGTTCGGATCAGCAGTTTCAGTTAAATCTATCATACAGCAGATGAACACAGTGATATTTGAGAAGTGAAATGAAGTTTATTGGATTTACAGAAAGTTTGCAGTAATTATTTGAACAAACTTAAGCAGGTGCGTAAGTTTAGGCACGCTTGTGGTTTTATTGATTTGAACACCTTTAGCACTAATTACTAGAACACAAAAATAGTTTTGTAAGCTCATTGACCCTTGACCTACATACACAATTTAATCCAATTATGAGATAGGGTTAAGGTTGCCAATTGCAAGTGTTTCTCCTCTTTTTTGACCCCAAAAGAAATATTTTGCCATCAAAATGTTTTTTATTCATCAAATGATCTGAAAATAATGATTAAAATCAATTTGAAGACGTTTGACTGAATTCTGGGTGTTTTATTGAATTTAATAATGCCTGTTGTCCTCTGGAGTCAAAAAGACTCCACAGTGGTCCAATGGGTCAAACTGTCACACTGTACAGGTTTCCAAAATCTCTCTGATCTCAGATCTTTGGGACCAAGCAAAGGCTATAGCACCAAAGGAAAACAAAAGGGTAGACAAACAGGGCCTTTCTCACAGGTGTTGGGGCATTTCACATTGTAGTCTGAGAGAGACAGGCAGCAGCATGAAGAGGAAGAAGACCTATACTACACAAGAGGCTTGTGAGCTAATTTTGAACAATTTTGTGGGAAAAAATGACCTGGAAGACAATGCTGAGCATAATGAGGAGGAAGACTCAACTGATGAGGACAATTCAGGCTCAGATGAGGAGGCAAATATTGATATGGTGACAGATCCAACATACAGCCCACATGCTGCCTCTGAAGAATCCCCAACATCACCCGCTGCAGAAATGGAAGAAGGGTATGAAATGAAAATAAAATGAACAAGATGATGAGGTAGAATCTGGACTGTCAGACGTGGAGGACGGATGTGTCATGATCCTGGGCCAGTGGCCCAGTGTTTTGGTTTCTATTTGTGAAGTTCTGTTCTATTTCTAGTTTTGGTTATAGTTTAGTATTGGAATCTTGGTTTCTTTGTTTTCTGTTTTGGTTTTTCATGTTCTGGTTTTCCCTGTACTCCCGTGTGTGTGTGTAAGTCATGACCCTCTTGTATTTAGGTTCCCTTTGGTTTAGTTCTCTGTGTTTCTTAGTGTCTTTCCTTTGTCCCAGGTCTGGTTTAGTTGGTCATGTTCTCACTCCCTTTATCAGTCTGTTAAGTCAGCATGTTTTTGGTTAGGTCACTTCCTGTTTTATTTTGACAATCTCGTGTTCCCTGTGTTTTGTATCTAGTTTTGCTTCCCCTTTGTTATTAGGTTCATTTGGTTCACCTGTCGTCCCCTGTTGTTTCCACTTGCCCTAATTCCCCTGTGTGTATTTAAACCCTTAGTCTGCCTTTGTTAAGTGTCACGTCATTGTTTCCCCAGTGTTCCCCTTAGCTGTGTGTTTTGGTTTTTGTATTTTGTGCTTTCTCCCAGGCTTCTGTTTGTTTCGTGTCCTGGTGGAGATTTCGGGTTTTTGTAATTTTGTAAGGTTTCGAGTTTGGAAATAAACCAGTTTCTAGTTTCAGTCTGCGTATGTCCTGCACTTGGGTCCTTCCCTCCGCACACAGCCCCTCATCGTGACAGAACGACGTGACCAGTATGGACCCAGCGGACTACTGTTTTTTCGAGTCCGACGTGTGTGAGCCGTGGCTCGCTTCTGAACACGAGTCACGGTTTGTCGGCACGCGCCTCGCCCTGGGAGGGCCCGGCTGGAGGAGGAAGCCTCGCCGTCGCCGCTCCCCACCTCCGTCGCGAGCTCATGCTTCGTTTCGGCAGCTGCCTGCTGCAACAGCTGCCCATACGCTGCCCGCCATGACGGAGATTAAAGAGGGCGGGTATTTCTCCTCCCCACCTCAGTGGAATACGCCGCCTTCATCATCGGCACCAGCCTGCTCTTCACCCGCTGCGTTCCTGGCACGTCAGTGGGAGGAAGAGCCTGTCGCCGCTGCGCTTCCTGTTCATACAGGCAGGAGGAAGCGTGGTTCTCCGCAGCAAAAACAACCATCATCTACCGCCCCTGTGTGTGAATCCTCCGGACAATTTGTGAGTGCAACACATACCAATCTTACTGATAATAACACCTCATCTGGGATTGTTTACGCACCAGAAAAACGCAAACAGGACATTGACACTGTTGTTTTGCTCTGTGAGCAATGGATTGAGCTGCCCGATGAGGCCTGTCAGGATACCATTAAACATATTATGCAGAGACTCGTAACCAGGCATTTGGGACTTTTAGATGACTTACCTGAGGTAATTAGACTTTTCATTTTGGAAGTGATTCTCCCTGGCTTTATGATTCCCTCAGCTCCAGCCTCCGCTCTATCCCAGTCAGCTGTAGCTCCAGCCTCCGCTCTATCCCAGTCAGCTGTAGCTCTCCCTCGCCCAGCTCCCTTAGCTCCAGCTCCCTCCGCTCACCCAGCTCCCTCTGCTCGCCCAGCTCCTGCTCACCCAGCTCCCTCTGCTCGCCCAGCTCCTGCTCACCCAGCTCCCTCTGCTCGCCCAGCTCCTGCTCACCCAGCTCCCTCTGCTCGCCCTGCTCCAGCTCCCTTAGCTCCTGCTCCCTCTGCTCGCCCTGCTCCAGCTCCCCTAGCTCCAGCTCCCTCTCCTCGCACTGCTCTAGCTCCGTTAGCTCCAGCTCCCTCTCCTCGCACTGCTCCCTCTGCTCGTCCAGCTCCAGCTGCTTTAGCTTTAGCCCCCTCAGTCCCTTTGGACCCTTCAGCTCCCTCTTCAGCTCCCGTAGCATCTGCCGCCTCAGTTCCTCCAACTCTCTCAGCTCCTTTAGTTTCACCCCCATTAGTCCCCGCAGCCACAGCTTCAGTCCTTTCGGTTCCCTCAGTCCCTGTAGCTCAGGTCCCTTTAACTTTCCCTCGCACTCAGTCAGCTCCTGTTGCTTTCCCTCGCACTCAGTCAGCTCCTGTTGCTTTCCCTCGCACTCAGTCAGCTCCCGTAGCTTTCCCTCGCACTCAGTCAGCTCCCGTAGCTTTCCCTCGCACTCAGTCAGCTCCCGTAGCTTTCCCTCGCACTCAGTCAGCTCCCGTAGCTTTCCCTCGCACTCAGTCAGCTCCCGTAGCTTTCCCTCGCACTCAGTCAGCTCCCGTAGCTTTCCCTCGCACTCAGTCAGCTCCCGTAGCTTTCCCTCGCACTCAGTCAGCTCCCGTAGCTTTCCCTCGCACTCAGTCAGCTCCCGTAGCTTTCCCTCGCACTCAGTCAGCTCCCGTAGCTTTCCCTCGCACTCAGTCAGCTCCCGTAGCTTTCCCTCGCACTCAGTCAGCTCCCGTAGCTTTCCCTCGCACTCAGTCAGCTCCTGTAGCTTTAGCGCCTTCGGTCCCCATATCCATCTCAGTCCCTTCTGCAGTTTTTTCAGTGTTAGCCTCTGTCCCTCAGGTTCCCTCTGCCTCGGTCCCCTTAGCTCCCTCTGCCTCGGTCCCCTTAGCTCCCTCTGCCTCGGTCCCCTTAGCTCCCTCTGCCTCGGTCCCCTTAGCTCCCTCTGCCTCGGTCCCCTTAGCTCCCTCTGCCTCGGTCCCTTTAGCTCCCTCTGCCTCCTCTGCCTCGGTCCCTTTAGCTCCCTCTGCCTCCTCTGCCTCGGTCCCTTTAGCTCCCTCTGCCTCCTCTGCCTCGGCCCCTTTAGCTCCCTCTGCCTCCTCTGCCTCGGTCCCTTTAGCTCCCTCTGCCTCCTCTGCCTCGGTCCCTTTAGCTCCCTCTGCCTCCTCTGCCTCGGTCCCTTTAGCTCCCTCTGCCTCCTCTGCCTCGGTCCCTTTAGCTCCCTCTGCCTCCTCAGCTTCGGTCCCTTTAGCTCCCTCGCCTCAGCCTGCACCTGCACTCCATCTGCCTTCACTTCCATCTTCAGACTCACCTGATCCGTCTGCTAAGCAGCCCCAGTCGTCGGAGGAGACGGCTGCGCGCCCTGCGATGCAGCCAGGGAGTCCCGCTCAGTCCGAGCCGTTGGGGTTCTCCGCTCAGTCCGAGCCGTTGGGGTTCTCCGCTCAGTCCGAGCCTTCAGAGGGTCCCGCTCAGTCCGAGCTCTACGGGTTCTCTGCTCAGTCCGAGCTCTACGAGTGTCCTGAGCCTGCTCTTCGCCTTTGTCTTCGTCGCCGCCGCCGCTGGGAGCGCGGTCGGCCTCCTGTTCAGCAGCATGGCTCTTTCAAGTTTCCTGGCTCCTTCAAGTTCCCTGGCTCTTCTAGTGGTTCGGAGCCTTTCAAGTGTCTGGAGCCTTTCGAGTCCCTTGAGCCTGCTCGCCTTCGTCCTCGTCGCCGCCGCTTGGAACGCGGTCGGCCACCTGCCTGTCTTCGTCCTCGTCGCCGCCGCTTGGAACGCGGTCGGCCACCTGCCTGTCTTCGTCCTCGTCGCCGCCGCTGGGAGCGCGGTCGGCCCCCTGCTCGCCTTCGTCCTCGTCGCCGCCGCCGCTGGGAGCGCGGTCGGCCACCTGCTCGCCTTCGTCCTCGTCGCCGCCGCCGCTGGGAGCGCGGTCGGCCACCTGCTCGCCTTCGTCCTCGTCGCCGCCGCCGCTGGGAGCGCGGTCGGCCACCTGCTCGCCTTCGTCCTCGTCGCCGCCGCCGGGAGCGCGGTCGGCCTCCAGAATTGTGTTTTCTTTTGTTTGGACTTTTTTCCAGCCGTGTGCTGCCACCTTCTGTTTCTTTCCTGGTTTGTTTTTTGGACATTGTTGCTCCTTGGGGTTTTGTTTTGTTTTTGTCTCGAGCCCTCCATCCTGGTCCCCCGCCGCCCACCCTGGTCTGGCTTTTGTTTTCGGGTTTTGGCCGTCTGGAGCCGGCCCTTGAGGGGGGGGTACTGTCATGATCCTGGGCCAGTGGCCCAGTGTTTTGGTTTCTATTTGTGAAGTTCTGTTCTATTTCTAGTTTTGGTTATAGTTTAGTATTGGAATCTTGGTTTCTTTGTTTTCTGTTTTGGTTTTTCATGTTCTGGTTTTCCCTGTACTCCCGTGTGTGTGTGTAAGTCATGACCCTCTTGTATTTAGGTTCCCTTTGGTTTAGTTCTCTGTGTTTCTTAGTGTCTTTCCTTTGTCCCAGGTCTGGTTTAGTTGGTCATGTTCTCACTCCCTTTATCAGTCTGTTAAGTCAGCATGTTTTTGGTTAGGTCACTTCCTGTTTTATTTTGACAATCTCGTGTTCCCTGTGTTTTGTATCTAGTTTTGCTTCCCCTTTGTTAGGTTCATTTGGTTCACCTGTCGTCCCCTGTTGTTTCCACTTGCCCTAATTCCCCTGTGTGTATTTAAACCCTTAGTCTGCCTTTGTTAAGTGTCACGTCATTGTTTCCCCAGTGTTCCCCTTAGCTGTGTGTTTTGGTTTTTGTATTTTGTGCTTTCTCCCAGGCTTCTGTTTGTTTCGTGTCCTGGTGGAGATTTCGGGTTTTTGTAATTTTGTAAGGTTTCGAGTTTGGAAATAAACCAGTTTCTAGTTTCAGTCTGCGTATGTCCTGCACTTGGGTCCTTCCCTCCGCACACAGCCCCTCATCGTGACAGGATGAACTTATGATGAAGAATCAACTGATGAGGAAGATTCTGAGGAAGAGTACCAGCAGAGACAGAAGAATATTTCCAGTCAAAGGATGAAACATTGATCTGGTCTTCCATCCCTCCCAGTGACAGACGATGCATGTTGACAGTAGAGAGAGAAGCCACCATGGCCCAGCTGCATAATATGCAAGGTCTCGTATTGATGACATGAAGTCCATTTTTGACCTCTTTCTGCCCAAGTCTATTGAAGAGATGGTGCTGAACATGACAAATAAGAAGCGTCGATGCGTGCATGGCAACAAGTGGAGAAAGATGGATCAAACTGATCTGCAGGCATATGTGGGTATGTGGATTCTTGCTGGTGTAGATCAATCCAGTAAGGAAGCTACTGCTAGTTTATGGCATATTGAGTCTGGTAGGGCAATTTTCTGTGCTACCATGTCACTCAAGATGTTTCATAAAATCTCAAGAGTGATTAGATTTCATGATAAAGACACACGTGAAGATTCCCGTGCACGAGACAAACTTGCTACCATTCAAGATGTATGGGACAAGTGGTTGTCTCTCCTCCCACTGATGTCTCTGTGGATGAGCGCCTGGTCCTCTTCAGAGGCCGCTGTCCATTCAAACAGTACATCCAGAGTAAACCAGGGGAATATGGGATAAAAATATGGACAGCATGTGATGCCAGATCCAGCTATGCATGGAACATGAGGGTATACACTGGGAAATCTGACGGTGCTCAATCTGAAAGAAATCAGGCCATGTGATTTGTCCTTGACATTACAGAAGTTCTCCAGGGGAAAACAATCACCTGTGACAACTTCATATGGGCTTGGCCTACAACTGCTGTACATGGTGGGAACAGTACGGAGGAGTAAGCCTGCACTGGTATCAAAAACAGGCAGGGATCAGTTCCCATCCAAGTTTGCCTTCACTGAGACCCATGCACTGGTGTCCTATCATCTCAAAAAACATAAAAATGTTCTCTGCATCAGGATACTGCTGTGAGCAACAAGGATGACAAAAGGCCCAAAATCACTGAACATTACAATCACAACAAGGGAGGTGTCGATAACCTTGACACGTAATTAACATTTCTTATTCATGTTTGCAGTATTATTTATGGAGATGATAATGCATTGAATTTGTGTATAGGAAAATAAACTTACATTTCTGAATAGTTTTTGGTTTGTTTATTATATTTGAGGTTACCAGTGTGTACACGTGTAAAACAATGACGGCCCGTTGGCCCCTCATTGTTTTCTACAACATTCTGGATGTGTCTGTATACAACTGCTTTGTCCTCTGGTCTGAACCCAGCCTGGAATCAGGGGAAGTACAACAGAAGAAGGCTGTTCATGGAGGAGCCTGGGCAACAGCTGGTGACACCTCAGGTCAGGAGACACGCCACTGTCGTCGTATTTTGTGAACACACAACACTTCGTATGTTATGGCATCACAGGGACCTCTCTATGGCACCGAGGTGCTAAAATTACATCGTTCTGAGCGACATTTTCTAACTATAGATTTGTGCGTATGTTGGGTGTTAATGCCCTCCTCCCTGGTGGTTTGTACGCTTTGGAAAATGTTGATAATTGTGAACGATCCCTAAAATGAATGAGCTAATAAACCAAAGGAAGTTAGGTTAAGTTAGATATTGATGGAGACATCTACTGTTGAATTTGAATGAACAACCTTGAGAAAATGTTTGCGTTTTATTTACTGGTTTGAGTCCCACTCTGCTGCTGTTTGAAGCCCATCATCATCATCATCATCATCAAAATAACAACATATACAGATATTGAGGGAACTCCAGTCATTTTTATTAGACTCAGTCTACATGATGGAAAATCTGCTCTGAAAGCAGGAAGTGAAGCCTACAAAACAGAGGCAGATCAGAAGAACATGCGGTGTTTGCAGGCAGCAGCTGTGGTTTCCTGAATGAAAGTTGATGTTTGATAAAGAGGTCAGCTGACTTCATGTTACAGACACTAAGCTGGGCCTGAAGCTCTCTGAGTCAGTCCAGATTACAGGATGGATCAGAACTCTGAGATGAGGTCTGAGCAGCCAAACACACAAACTGTTGATGAGACAAATTCAGTGACCGATAAACTTCCATTATTTTATGCATGTTTGAAACTGTTCTCTATCCTTTGGTGCCTCTGTGTACGTTTCGGTTAAAGTGTGATGCAGTATAAAGCAATGAAATCACAAACAAATATCAAATAAAACCAGAAAGGCTACAGAAGAAGAGCGAACTCTCCCTCTCACCTAAATGAAGCATTAAAGTCTGGACAGACCCAAACAGAGGAATTATCAGCTCATCACTCTGTTAGTGTGTGTGTGATAACTGAACGTATGAATGCATCTGAAGGATTTCAGTGTGCGACTCACCGAGGAGCAGAGAAGTCTTCATGTTGTCAGGATGATGACTGAAAGCAGACTGGCACCTTCAGCGTCACCACTTCCCTGTAACATCATCATCACGTTGCTGCACAATAAGGCCGCTTCTCTAAAAACTGCACGAGGCGTGCTCACGGAAACTCAGAGGAAACGGTTCAGTTCATGGGTGGACAGTTTCAAGGAAATGTGCAGTTAGCTAACTGAGGTCCCAGCAGTCCTCACCTTAGCAATGACTCTTTTTCCACAAAATAAAATCAAACTCTCTTGTAAAGAACAGGAAATAAGACAAACTACACAAACATAAATCATTTTAATCCCATTCACCTTCAGTGTCAACATCTCATGATTCTGAACATTAATATCATTTATTTGTTTAGCATCAAAGCCAGTGTTACAAAGTGCTTCCAAAAACACAATAAACGTGATACCAGATTACATTTGAACTCCTTTATGAAATAAATCTCAAAGTAACCATGACGGACTAAAGAGCAAAATGAAAATAAAAACAACTGTTACAGAATACTAACACAGAACACTCCTCCATGAATCACCACCTTATCATGATGGAGGGCTTTGCGTGTCCCAGTGATCCCAGGAGCTATGCTGTCCAGGGGCTTGTCCCCTTGGTAGGGTCTCCCATAGCAAATTGGTCCTGGGTGAGGGGTCAGACAAAGAGTGGTTCTAATGACCCCTATGGAAGAGTCACCAAAGGAACTGCCTGGGATGGGGTTACTGGGGCCCTGGGACAGGCCTGGGGAGGGAGCTCGAGGGAGAGCATCTGTTGGCATTAGCCCATGGTGCCCGGCTGGGTGCAGCCTGAAGAGGAGACCCTCCCACTGCATGAAAAGTGGGTTTTTCGACAGTTTCTTGTATGTAATATTGCTGCGCTCCTTGAGCTTTAGGGCTCTCAGCAGGAGGCTTTGGCCAGAACAATAAACTGTAGGGAAACTGCCGTGGACTCTCTGTGTCAGTGCTCCCTCAGCTCCCCCCTCTCCTCAGGTCTAGGGCAGACTCTCATATGTAAAGGAGGTTTCTGTGAGTCATACAAATGCAGATCAAGTACTCACCAGTGGTCACCAGTACTCACCAGTGGTCTACCCCTCCCAACAGTTGTAACCAACATATTTTTATTTTGAGATATATGTAATCAAATTTACATTATCATCTTTTAAGCCTTTTTCCATTACAATGTGACTACATATAAATTATACAGTGAAACATTCAAACAAGACTAAACTCACAAGAAATCATTCTAATTTATAAATTTGAATTATCTAGTTGAAAATATACTTTTGGACGTTTTCAGCTTTTGTCCCTTTTTCCAATAAGGCTGTGAGCTTCTGTCTGTGAGCCTTTGTCATGGAGTTTATTGTGAACCCTGAACTTTAGTGGACTGAGTGAGATAAACAAAGGCTATAACTTGATGTTGGTGACACTACAAGCATTATTTTCATTGAAAAGCAAACTCAGTTTTCAGTCTAATTCACTGTAACTAAAAGTCTGTCACACCATCATCCTCTTCTGTGCAGTGGCTTCCCAGCTAGCATTGAACATTCAGACAACATCCCCATGAACGCTGCCATAAACGTTCAGTGAATGTTCACATGCATTAATGACATTAAAGACTACCAAGGCAGATGTAATAAGCATAAACATATAAACATATAAACTTTTATTTTGCTATACATGGATGTACATAAGAGATATCAGCAAAACCTTCATTAGAAAAATGTAAAAAAAAAAAAAAAAAAAAAAAAAAAGGAAAAATTTTAATGCAACAGTCACCTTCTCAGTTGTCCTGCTTAAACAGACAGTGGATGTGTGTCTTCCAGCTCATAGGGGGTCATTTTGACTGTTGGGTTTTCTCTGTATTATTGTAGGGTCTTTACCCACAATATAAAGCACCTTGAGGCGACTGTTTGTTGTGATTTAGCGCTATATAAATAAAATTGAATTGACTTAAAATGAAATGAATTGAATTCTGTGTGACAGCTTCCTCGCCTGTGATTGGACAATACAGATCACGTGCGGGATCACGCTGAAGATCTCTAGGACCAAAGGAAATCAGTGCGGTCGTTCTCTTCCGTTCAAACTGAATGGCGTTCTTTGTCTACGCTGCTTTCCTGGTACGACAATGGAGGACGTCTATATTTTCAACACCCCAGAAGCTCCTCGTGAAAGCGGGCCTCTCTACCGGCCAGCTTCAACCAGCCCCGCTGCAGACGAGAAGACACTGCTGGCTGCAATGAGTGGGTTATCTCATTCGTTACTCAAGTTTCTACCAGCACAACTAAAAGACAAGATGGCATCTATTGTGTAGAGACTCGATGCTCTGGACTCTAACAAAGACTCACCTACTCAAGAGGAAAAGACGGCAGCACAATCCGAAAACTGCGGTAAGACTTGGTCGTTTCTAAAACAAAAATACTAAGAGTGGAGGAATGGTCACAGTAAGCTGACAGACGTATTGTGATTTGGTTTCATCTTATAGGAAGCAGTTCCTGCACAACTCTGAGTCCAATAAAAGCCGGTATGATCCTCTGCAGAGGTAAGAATCAGAAACAAAGCAGCAGTATTCAATGTGTGGAGGAGAGAAGAACTTAAAATGTTTTTACTCTTATTTATTTTCACGTTTTTTTTCCACAGACTGTTCGCCTCACAACGCGAGTGGGTTTCTAATGCGTGGACAGTGATATAATTGTGTGTAAGTATCTTTTTTTGCCTGAATACTGTTTATGTATGCACTGTGTTTACACTGTGTTTATTTACAATGTACAAAAATGTTTTTCAGCTTCTTGAAAAACCTACAGACGGTTCGCCGCAGCTTCCGCTACAGTCAGCCTCACGGTCCGGAAAAGGCGACAGCCATTAAAAACTCTGCCCGGTGTCGTGCAAGAAGGAAGCCGGTAAGACGTATTGGATTGTTTTGTTGGTCTGCTGTATTTGTGTAGTTAGCTTGGAAATGTAGTTTTATTTTTGGAAAATATTACTTATTGTTTTTTTTACTTTATATAAAATCTGGCTTCTTTTGAACAACCCAAAATGTCTATAAAAAGCAGTGGCGGGCCGTGCATTTCACACCTAGGCCTTCAGTAGTGATCCGCCTGAATCACTCCACCCTCAATAACTATTTTATGGCTATAAAAACATCTTTTTATGCAGAAATGCAGTAGAAAGAGCTGTTGCTTCGCAGATTGAGAGCTCATGTAGCCAGAATAAAAGCATTTACCGAAGAAACAAACCCAAGGTGCACAAGTCTGCTTTTACTGCCGCTACAGCTGCGACACACATAAAAATGCATTGATAACAACCTCATAAAATTATTATTAAAATAGAAACATTTTAGTCATCGTGACCCTGAAATGAAAGTTCCTGCTTGCCCCCCCCAAAAAAGACACAATCTAACAGTCTCTTTAAGATTTCCCTATTTTTCTTCACCTTTACATCGTGGAGCTCCGCTTCCCTGCGCACTTGCTCTCTCAGCTGTAGATCCGCTCTGGTTTCCCCGAATGGTTTGGAAAGCACCGCTGCTTGTAAGTGTCCGGCAGTGCTTTGGTGTCTCGTTGCTGCCTTGGTTAGGCAAGTCAAATTTACAAACCCAGTGTGGCTCCAAACACCATGTCGATCAGTGGCAAACAACACGCACTCCCAGCAATACAATCTGCAGTGTTCCTCGGGGCCTGTGAGCCAGTGGTACCGCTCGTAATTAGTGGACTGAAAGTGGTGGACACATCCTTTTCCCGGTTGTGACAGGCTCGCTAGCTTCAGAGTCGCCCGACTTTTCTTAATGATGTCCAGCTTTTCTTGAAAAGTCCGTCTTGGCTTTGGCAATAAATCTGCAACCAAATCCATTTCTTCTCCTCCTTCAGCCATTGTGGGTCGACAAAACAGCTATAAAATCAACACAACTATATTTTTGCTTGTGCAGCTCGCTACAGATGCAGTTTGCTAGCTCTGGCTAGTACACTGACTATCCAATCAAAGTGTATGAATATGCTGACGTTACCGTACGCCTGCTAGAGGGCCTCGGTGTTGCCAACTCATAATCTGATTGGTTGATCAAACTGTTTGATCGACACTTATTTTTGTACTATGGGGCCCGCAGAACTGATTATGAAGGCCTCCAGGCAGATTTCTTTGACCCTGGCAACAAATGATGGCTGAAATGTGATTGGTTAAATGCTTTAATATGAAAATACACGTCTGGAAACAGCGCGACCACAGGAAAAGCTGTGAAAGGAACCATACAAACCATTTGGAATAATTTAACAAGTATTGATGGACAAGATATAATTAACACCAGTCTGTGATTCAGATATTTTTTTAGGCCAGCAGAGAAGGCCTTGCAGGCCCTGACGGCCCACCACTGCACTGCATCACCTTTTTAATAAAAAGGTGATGCAGTGCAGGTGAAAATAATTAACATTGAATGTTTATAGTTTCAGCAGCTGTAACATTTTGGGACCTAAAAGATAAAAAGTGTATAATCAGTTTAAAGGTGCCTCAAGGGTTAATGACCAAAATCACTGAAGTACTTTTATCAGTGTTACATTTTTTCAAAGTACTTGTTCATTTGTCTTTTATTCACAGGATGCAGGAGTTGGTACTTTGTCACATAACCATTGTTTTTGATGACAAAGATGGGCTGATTAATTTTTTTTTTTTTTGCATTCAGGGTCTTATCTGCTATGTGTGCATTCAAAGTCAAGAGACTCAAACTTTCAGTGTAGTTTCCTGATTTTTCACAATATTTCATATAGTTTCATAATGACTTAACAGCTGCTGGAGGCGAGGGCGAGTGTCCTGGCAGTGAAGGAGGTTGCCTTCTGGGACGGTGTCACCACTGACCTCATGTTGGATGAGGAGGATGGCGTCTCAGAGGGCGTGTCGGGCTGGATTAAGACCCCCAAGCTTCCCCAGCCAGGAGCTCAGTGACCTCTGAGCCAAACTGCAAGACTGACTAGAAGCTCACCCTAAATACAACGCCGTGCACCACAAGTGTTTGTATGCTGGACCATGCTCTGAGAGAAAGCCACCACCACATGGCCCAGAAGTAGCAAAGCATTATATGTCATAATGTTTTTGTTTTCTTAAATATGATGTGTGTGTGTGTGTGTGTGTGTGTGTGTGTGTGTGTGTGTGTGTGTGTGTGTGTGTGTATGTGCATATTGCTTTATAAATAAAACAAAAAAAAATATTCAAACTTGTGCCTCACAATTTGTTTCTCTTAACTGAATTCCTTTTAGTTGAGGTTATTAGCATGGCATGAATACAACATAACATACAAGGTATATCACAGAAATAATAATTAAAAATAATTTTTATTACTGGGTTATTATTTATTAGGGAGGGGCTTACCCAGGCCTGTCTTTATAAAGGCCAATGGGGGACAGATCTACCAACCAATCACATGTAAATACTGAATTGTGATGTCATTTTTATCATCCAGTGACTGAGAAGCCACGTGGGTCTCTTGCCGCTGCTTCGGCTTGAGGCGCTGCTATTCATATGTAAAGTGGAGTCGTTAACACCTCGCGCCTGCCGGCTCCCCCCATACCTCTACCCCCCGCTGATTCTAGTGGTACGTAAACGACCATATCCGTCTCAGGCGAACAAATATGCGCTGCCCCGTATGCTGACGAAAGCTGCCGTTTACTAGCGGCGCCCGCGTCAGTATACAGGGACGGATATGCCTCTTTTCGTGCAGTGTCCTGTAGGCCCACCACCCACAGGAGGCGTCACAGGGGTCGGGTGCAATGTGTGTCAGGCTTCTGTGCAAACCCCAGTTTGTCCATAACAAACACCATGTTCAAATATAAGGATGTCCATATGTGCACATGGCAGCAGGAGACACTAGGTTTCAGGTTGCTGATCGATTTTGTAATCGTATCACCAGATCTGCAGCCGTATGTTCTGGACACTCGGGGGAAGAGAGGAGCTGAGCTGTCGACTGATGGTGGTGAGTTGGATCAGGTGGCAGGGGAAGATGCTTGACAGACCTGGTGCACCTAAACATGTTGTGAGGGTGTGCTGGGAACACCTGGCAGAGGCCCCAGTCCACAAGATCTTTAACTCCCACCTCCAGCAGCTGTTGGGTCACCTGTCTGTCACAGAGAGACAGACTGGTGACCATTACTCTACACACTATTTATTTTACGATAATACATTATCATTACATCCAACATAAACACTGCATCTTTGGAGACAAGTGCATCTGTGTACCTACTATTTGAGGTCCAGGACAGAGACATGTTTTAGTTCACTTCACTTTATTTGAAAATCAATATAATTTTATGACAGTGGAAATATATTTTAATCAAAGGGTTATTTAACTTATATTTGTCAATACTTAATTATATAAATACAAATTTTAAAACTGTAAAATTTTCTTTTACATCATTTTACATTTCAGAATTAAATGGACTTCCATTCAAAAAGTTAAGAGTATATTTCATTTGTATTTGCTGTAAGTAAGTAAAACTTTATTTATATAGTACCTCTCAAGGCAGTTGCCATGAAGTGCTTCACAACAGTAAAATACAGTACAAAGAAAAAACTTGAATCAAATGCAATATTAGAAAGATGAGTTTTTAACTGTCCTTTAAAAGATGCCACAGAATCCGCCGCTCTCAGGGAGACGGGGAGAGAATTCCACAGACGGGGCCCACAGAGGCAAAAGCTCTGTCTGCTTTCATTTTCAGTCTCAAAGGATGAATAGCCAGGAGACCCTGATCACATGATCTCAATAATCTTATGGGAGTATATGGATGCAGGAGTTCACTGATGTAAGAAGGTGCTTGTCCATGGAGTGCTCTAAAAGTAAGAACTAAAATCTTAAACTGGATTCTGAATTTCACATGGAGCCAATGAAGCTTGATCAGTAACGGGGTAACACTTAGAGGATTTCATAAGAAGCCTTGTTGCTGCATTTTAAACAACCTGTAAATGTTCTAAGGAGCTTTTGCTAAAACAGTTAAACAATCATTACAATAATCCAGACGGGAGGATATGAATGCATGAATGACAATCTCAAGTTCTGAGCGTGACACAATGGGACTCAATTTGGCAACGTTCCTTAGGTGGTACAAACAAGAATAAACCAAAGACTTGACATGAGTGTCCAAAGTGAAGGCAGAATCAAATGTGACCCCAAGGTTCCGAATGGAGGACTTAGCAAATTTTACAAGGGGACCTGGGGCTTCCATTATATTGGGCACAGATCTATCTGGGGTGCAAATAAGTATTTCCATTTTATTCTCATTTAGTTGGAGAAAATTGTCTGCCAGCCATGTTTTAATAGAGTCTAAGCACAAAGTTAGCACATGTATCTTAGACACATGTTCATGCTTAAAGGAGATATAAAGTTATATGTCATCAGCGTAACAATGATACTGTCATGGCCGGGGAGGAAACGGGCAAGGAAGGGCAAACACGAAGGACTCCAGAGAACGGCATAACTTAAGAGGGTATTTATTTAGGTAGGGGAGGAAAACAAATACAAAAAAACCTTGGAGGGGAGACGAAGGGCAGACACAGGGAGCACCGGAACACATGGGCACAAAACGTCAACGACTCGACAACAGGCAGAGAAAACGCAGGACTTAAATACACAGAAGGGCTGATGAGGGAAGAGGAAACAGGTGGGAATACAGGTGACACTGATAACTAAGACGAGACCAGGGGGAAGCAAAACTGAAAACAGACAGGGGCTGGATGGATATCAAAATAAAACAGGAAGTATGACAAGGGAACAGAGACGCAAACCTGACACAGAATACAGAGAGACACAAGGAACTCGAAACAACTGAAGGCAACTATAACAGATAACAAAACAACCTGAGAAAACAGAAATCATACCAAGAAAACATAAAACACTGGGCCACCGGCCCAGGACATGACAGATACGATATTCCCTGTCAAGTGAAATCAGTTGAGGTTGAGATCTTGGTTATTCAATGGCCTATCTGGTACTATGTGGACAATCATAATTCTGATTATATAAAATGATAAAGTTGATTTATGGAATGTAACAAATAATCTGTATGATTTCTAGGTTGATAGGGATGTGTGTAACACAGAAATGATTTTAAAAAGCACAGCATGTATAGGATGTTGTGAAATCATGGAAAATCACTGAGCAGGGTAAAAGGAGGAACTGAAACTGTGGCCAAGGATGAGTAAGAGCAAAGGGAAAAACGTGTTTACATAAAACTTGAGAGTGGAAAAAGTACCTAAAAACCCAGAGGGGAAAGGAGATGAAGTAATGGTCAGAGCCAAAGACCATAAATGGAAGTTAGATAGTGGAGTGATAATTTGTCATGATGATGTTTTAAAACTAGGATGTGTCTTAGACTTAAACTATAACAGGCGATGCACAGAAGCATCAGGAGAGAATTAAGGGAGCTCTTCCCAGCATCAGGACGAGTCTACAGATTGGACCAAGCCAAGCCGTTCGTGGACGTCTAATTGACTTAAAACGTCTCTGTGAGCGTTCTCCCTGCCTTTCCAGATGAAAATTGGAGGTACCTATGCCGTTGGAACTCGAAGAGGACTTCCGAATAAGTGTAAGGACTATTAAAGAGGACAGTCAACCGAAGAAAACCAACATCTCTTCATTTGAACTTCTCCTTTTCCTCCAGTTCACTGAGGCAGCAAAAGATTGGACTTTGGGTGTGGTCGCTTTTGGCCAGGCGCCTACTCGAAGTCTTTTCTTCCCAAAAAAGGATTTATGGACAGAATTGGACATTTTCAAGCCCCTTCTTCAACAACCCAGCTTAAGTATAACATCTTGAATCAGATTTAGTAATTCTGACAGTTATACCCTGTGATTGATTAATCTTGATTCTGAAATTTAAATTCTAAGTAGAATGTTGATTTTGAAGAATTGATTAAGAATTAATTTTGAGCTAAATGCAACCTGCTTGAGCTGAAACCTGCATAATAAAATTTGACTCTAAAAAGTTAGTATAATTCTTTCAGAATTATTTTCCCTGACGGTACACATACAGTGGTGTGAAAAAGTGTTTGCCCCCTGCCTCATTTCCTGTTTTTTTGCATGTTTGTCACACTTAAGTGTTTCGGAATATCAAACCAATTTAAACAATAGTCAAGGACAACACAAGTAAACACAAAATGCAAGTTGTAAATGAAGGTGTTTATTAGTAAAGGTGAAAAAAAATCCAAACCATCATGGCCCTGTGTGAAAAAGTGATTGCCCCCTAAACCTAATAACTGGTTGGGCCACCCTTAGCAGCAACAACTGCAACCAAGCGTCTGCGATAACTTGCAATGAGGCTTTTACAGCGTTCTGGAGGAATTTTGGCCCACTCATCTTTGCAGAATTGTCCTAATTCAGTTACATTAGAGGGTTTTCGAGCATGAACGGCCTTTTTAAGGTCATACCACAACATCTCAATAGGATTCAGGTCAGGACTTTGGCTAGGCCACTCCAAAGTCTTCATTTTGTTTTTCTTCAGCCATTCAGTGGTGGACTTGCTGGTGTGTTTAGGATCATTGTCCTGCTGCAGAACCCAAGTACGTTTAAGCTTGAGTACACGAACAGATGGTCTGACATTCTCCCTCAGGATCTCTTGGTAGACAGCAGAATTCATAGTTCCATTTATCACAGCAAGTCTTCCAGGTCCTGACGCAGCAAAACAGCCCCAGACCATCACACTACCACCACCATATTTTACTGTTGGTATAATGTTCTTTTTCTGAAATGCAGTGTTCCTTTTACGCCAGATGTAATGGGACACACACCTTCCAAAGAGTTCCACTTTTGTCTCATTGGTCCACAGAATGTTGTCCCAAAAGTCTTGGGGATCATCAAGATGCGTTTTGGAAAAATTGAGACGAGCTTTAATGTTCTTTTTGCTCAGCAGTGGTTTTCTCCTTGGAACTCTGCCATGCAGGCCATTTTTGCTCAGTCTTTTTCTGATGGTGGAGGCATGAACGCTGACCTTAACTGAGGCAAGTGAGGCCTGCAGTTCTTTGGATGTTGTTGTGGGGTCTTTTGTGACCTCTTGGATGAGTCGTCGCTGCGCCCTTGGGGTAATTTTGGGTGGCCGGCCACTCCTGGGAAGGTTCACCACTGTTCCATGTCTTCGCCATTTGTGGATAATGGCTCTCACTGTGGTTCGCTGGATTCCCAAAGCTTTGGAAATGGCTTTATAACCTTTTCCAGACTGATAGATCTCAATTACTTTCTTTCTCAATTGCTCCTGAATTTCTTTGGATCTCAGCATGATGTGTAGCTTTCAAGGATCTTCTGGTGGACCTTACTGTGTCAGGCAGCTCCTATTTAAGTGATGTCTTGATTGGGAACAGGTGTGGCAATAATCAGGCCTAGGTGTGGCTAGGGAAATTGAACTCAGGTGTGAAAAACCACAGTTATAGTATGTTTTAACAAGGGGGGCAATCACATTTTCACACAGGGCCATGATGGTTTGGATTTTTTTTCACCTTTACTAATAAACACCTTCATTTACAACTTGCATTTTGTGTTTACTTGTGTTGTCCTTGACTATTGTTTAAATTGGTTTGATGTTCCGAAACACTTAAGTGTGACAAACATGCAAAAAAACAGGAAATGAGGCAGGGGGCAAACACTTTTTCACACCACTGTAAGTCCATGCAACAGTAAAACTTTAGGCAAGTCAAGCTGTACCATCTGGGTTCTGTTTAGACACACTAGTCGTCAGCAATCCACTTCAACTTTACTTATGTCCCTTGGGCTCACTGTCGGAGCCGATAAAAAGAAATCTGGCCAGTAACAAGTGCACTGATCAAGGGGCTGGCTGCTATAACTAATTGGACTGTATTACAGGGCCGGCTGTGTGGGCCTTCCTGACCGGCAGCATCGGAATATAGAGGAAGCGGGGCAGATGTTAGGATTATTAGCAGTTAGAGCCAGACGAGTAGTCCCGCCACAGCTTAAGTAGTGTCACAGCATTCGGAAGAGGGTAAAACCCCGCCGATGAAGTGATCAGGACCCTATGAAACGGAGTAGCTGTCACAGAGGTAGTACCTCTGGGATCAAACATCCCTCAAAGGTACTCAGGATGTGCTTTAACTGGAGTAGGTATAAGAGAAACAATAAAGGCCCCAAAACAGAGCCCTGGGGGACACCATGAGAGAGATAAGCACAAGAGGACCTGAAATCAGAAGTAGCCACATGAAAGGATTGTTCAGATAAATAGGAGGCGAACCACTTCAAAGCAGATCCTGATACACCCACCCAGTGTTTCAACCTATCAAGCAGAATTGTATGGTCCACAGTTTCAAAGGCAGACGTGAGATCCAACAGCAATAATACAGAACATTCTCCTGCATCACTACATAACAAAATGTCATTGGAAACTCTAAGAAGAGCTGTTTCCGTGGAGTGGGCTCTCTGAAAGCCGGACTGAAATTTATCAAAAATATTATGTTTTTCTAAGAAGGCTGAAAGCTGGTCAGCTACAACCTTCTCTAAAATCTTAGCTAAAAAAGGCAGTTTAGAAATTGGTCTGTAATTATTAAAGATAGTAGTGTCAAGATTAGATTTCTTTAAAAGACGATGAACAACAGCAGTCGTGATGATGTCAGCAACTTTTGGAGAGCTTTTTGTTAACCTGAAATCCTTCACTATCACCGTGTTTTGTGTACATACAGCCTTCGTACTGCGTCCGTTCAGACACTTTGGCATCGCCTGGACCCCCAAGAGTACCGAACTGTTGGTATGTACCGTAAGTCACGTGACCTTAATAGCAGAAGTGGGTCTGTTCGTGTTCTTGTGATGCAGCCGGTGGATACGAACCCGCATTGAGCATGTTGGCGCGTTGCTGTGATACGTCAATGCATATGTCTGGATTTACTGAGCTGGCTGAAATTCTGCTGACTGAAGGATGGAAGTTTGTTCATTCAGTCTGTTTCCATGTTTGTTATCTTACACAGGAGGAAGCACTTTTGGTGAAGTCTACTTCACTGCAGACTGGCTTTTTAAAGAATCAGTCAACCTTTTGCTATTTTTGCTGTGTATCTTTTCTGTTTACATTATAATAGCACAGCTGTGAGTCTTTTGTTATGAAGGAAAAAAGCACTTATTTATTTGAGGAGCATTATTATTTATATATGCCATTGGTTTATTTTTGAGCAATTTCTCATGTACGTCTACAGCTGAATGTTAATAAAAGTGTCTGTCTGACATTTGGGACATGTAGCTTTGACTCAGAAGTGCCTTTTTGTTTATACCTTTGGGAAGAAAAAAAATATCAAGATATATTTCGTATATCACCATTCAGGTAAGAAAATAATGAGATATTACTTTGGTCCATATTCCCCAGCCCTAGTAGTTCTAAACATATTTTTTCTTCACTTTTTGTCTCTCTAAAGATGTTATTCCTCTCTCCTACAGCCTCGATTGTAACCACATGCAAATAACCAATTATGCAAATTAGGTGATGATGTCATATAGCGACTTCTAGTGACTTTTAGGACATCCAATATCTACTTTCCTTGCTGAGGAGTTGGTGGGAGGCCAGACAGCAGTTTCTGATGAAAACATGTCGCATTCAAAAGAGAAGAGATGTAAGGTGGACAGCGAAAATAGAAAATTTAACGACAACTGGACTGATAAGTATGCACAATAGTAAGTGTCCCGAGAAATGTGTGGCCCACTGGCAAATAGCCTCATAACATTTTGGCCCATAGAAAAATGTAGTTGAATACCCCTGGAGTAGAGGATGAAAAACACCGACAACAGGAAAAAAGGCATCTTGACCAAACATGGAGGCACGGATGAACAGGAGTGTCTGACGATCATACACCAGAGCTGAGAATACATTCCTCATGCAGAGCGAAAACAGCAGAACAGACAGAGATAATAGTAGCAGCAGAGCCAAACACAGGCACCATCTTACTGGAAGCCATCTCCAATCAATGAAAAAAAAATCTGATGAAAAAAGAAGCAAAACCACTAAAAACTAATTGCAATTGAATTAGAGGAAAAAGCTACAATGAAATCCATGGATTTCTGTAAGAGCACACGTAGGCTGCCATGACAGACGGCTACTTCCGCTGTTCGGTTTTATACTTCCGGTTACCCAAAGTTAGAGCCAGAGTTAATGACAAAATTCGGTTACTTTGTGCTGTAACAGGTGGCTTTATTAGTTGGAACATGAGCTCGGGTTCAACTTGTGCTGTTGTCGGTTGTCACTACATCAGTCTGTACATTTTTTCAAATTATTTTATTCTGTAAATTTGTTCTTTTTCCCCCAAATTATACTACCCAGTTGCACATCCTATTACTGTATTTTTTCCTTATGTTTTAAGTTTTCCTTTAATGTACAGCCTCTTATTTGTTTACGTTATTTTATTTATAGTGTGACACTACAGCATACAGCCTACACAAAGCTTAAACAATGCCTGCCTTCATGTAGACACGTAGCAGTTAGCAGGATGACAGCTGCGTGTCTCCTCGATCACAGCCTTCAGCCAGTCCAGTGTTTCTGTTTCAGTGATCTGAACACTCTGATATCCAGATCAGTGATTTACCTTCCACAGAATAGCTGCAGCATCACTACATGATTTCCCTAATCAGTGATACAGGAACAGCTGACTGTCTCCACTACTGCACTTTCCCTTAGCATGACCCATGCTAAGCACTTAGCTTGGCCGATGCTCTGGCTCGGCTCTACAGCTGCTTATTTGTTTAGCTTTACTTTATTGATCTTATTGCTTTGAAGGTAATCTGGTGCTCTTATAATTACGTGATTCCTCGCCATCAACACCTTCGGAAAAAACAAGGTAACTGATAATGTGGATGTAGCGACTTCAGGCCATAATTTCATGTCATTTACACAAGTGACGGGTGAGGCACTGTTACCTCGCTGCTTTTTAAAACATCCCTGCAATGTCTCCACCTCCGATGTGGTACCATTTAGGCAGGTAAAAGAAACTGCAGTGTCAAAATGTTTCAATGAACGGCAAGTGTGTAAACGTAAACAACAGTGCAAACAGAAGTAAACTACCGGCTTCCGCTATGAATTATGGGTAGTGGCGCGAAGTGAGGAATACTGTGGATAAAACTAAACTATAATGTAAAATCCAAACACACACACACACACACACACACACACACACACACACACACACACACACACGCAGAGCTGATGATGGATTTAGTACTCATTAGTGGAGCTTTTACAGTGAAGAAGAAGAAAAACCTTCACAGATTGACAGAGACAGGACCTCACTACTCCCATCCTCATACACTACACTTACTGTTAGATTTGGACGGCTTTTAAATGGTCATTAGCTACTTTCAAAGCCCTCACTGAGCTTAATGTGACATATGTAATGATTAGGCTTCACCTGATATCCTCAGGTCAGACCCTCCTAATTCTCCCCACAGACTCTTTATTATAGAAGACCATCTGTTTTCTGCTCACAGAGGAACTGAGGTCAGCAAACTCAGCTCTGAAAGTGTTAGAGACTGGTTTATTATTATTATGTAATTATTGTTATAGAAGCCTTTCATTTGGAAGTTGCAGTTTCAGATCAGTACACTAGGCCCACAGTTAGAGCCACACCACAAACCAACAGAAGACTCAACTTGTGTACAGAGAGGACGCCAGAGCCCGGCTTCAGTTTAACAAAAAGAGATTTTTATTTAAACAAAACAGACATTTTGAAAGCTTGGCCAAAAGAAACAGCAGGTGGAAGACCATCTGGACCCAGAACATGGTGCATTTAACACTGATATCTAACTATCAAACAAAGGCATGCAAAAAACAGCAGAGCCTCCTTCCTGAAAGAAAAGCAAAAACCTTCAACAGAACTGAGAAGGCTGAGATCTCCTAGATCTTCCTTTAAACGGAGGCAGGACGAGCCCTCAGGTACTCGGCCCTGACACACCTGAGAATCAAAGGAAATAAGCAAAATAAGTTCAGGAGAGGAGAAGGAAACAGAAAGAACAGAGAGAGCAAATACCAGAAAACACAATACAGTCACAAACTCCATCATTAAAAGCATCTGGTACATTATCTTTGCTACATTTATGTTGCACACCGAAGGCTTACATAAGAAACACAAGTGGGTTCTGATTGGTGCAGAACATTAGACGACCCAGCATGCATACCTCAGTGTTTGTCCTCACTCTGCAGAAAACAACATGTGACTGGATGATTGGAATCTTATTGGCTGATTCTGTGAAGATGAGACCCTCATAGGTGACTCGACTCAAAGGTGAAGACAGAGTCCGTCCTGCAGGCATGAAAAGAGATGAATTGACTATAAGACAAATGCAGTTGGAGCCCCTGAAGCTGAAGACCTCTGTGAGGTGGTGACCTTTAGAGAGAAACTCTACTGCAGAGCCATGAAGGTGGTCTGAGAAACAGTCATTATCAGCGATTCCAACCAGGAACTTCAACCCACTTGAGCTGAGGAAAATCAAACTAACAGTAGTAATAGTGCAGTGATGATCTCTATTCTATTCTTCTAATTGACTAATGTAAAGTCCCCAGTTTGAACCTGGGAGGAAACAAGCTCAGCTTCAGGGGTCCCAGGCTGCTGATGCTGGATAAAAATGGGAGGGTTATATCAGGAAGGGCATAGAAATCTGTGCAAATCGAATATGCAGATCAATCTACAGGGATGATCCCGTGGATTGATCTGGAAAAAGGCAGAAGCCAAAAACAGCTTTTTACATGTTTAACGAGAAAGACTAACATCCGAATGTCATTAAAATTGGTCTTAGATGAATCTTTAACAAAGTCACAGAAACTAGAACCAGCACTGATCATGCTGAGTTCAAACAGTGTGAAAAAGCTGCAGTGGATAAAATCATTTTAGTCAGAGATTTGAAAACCACTGCTGATCAATGATCTGCTTGGATTGGTCTGGTGTCAAAGAAATTAACAGACAAAGAAAACTTTAAAAAAAATCTAATCATCTAACATCTAAAATGTCCTTGGAGCCCAGATGACCAGCAGATTCAAACCCACATCCTTCTTCATCCTTCACTATTCATGGTAGAGACAAAAAAAGTACAGAGGAAACATTTTTCCTTTTCCAGCTGAAATGTTTCATCTAATGAGCTCTTTGACACACTTCATACCTGTTTGTCTCCCCCATATCAGCAGAACTACAACCAGAAGCAGGTCCAGAAGAACCAGAGAACCCACAGCTGCTGTGACTGGGACGATGATGGAGGGAGGAGGAGGAGGAGGAGTAGGAGGAGGAGGATGGGAGATATGTGTGGTGATCTTGGTTGTTGTTGTTGTTGCTCTTTTTCTTGTAAGGGAGGTTGTTATTGGAGGATCTGTAGGAGAGATGATGAACCAGAGTCAGTCAGTTCATTATCAGCTCAGCAGGTTAGCTGATAGGTTCAGATCATTTTAATAACTCAGAGAACAAACACACAACTCATTTCAAACTTGCGCAAGGAGGAGAGATCCGTTCCTGAACTCAGCTCGCGGCTGAGCGGAAGTTATCTGTCCCAAGGGACTGCTTCCTGCGCAGCGCTTTTATTCGGACTTTCACAATAAGATCACGTGGGTTACACCAAACGCAGTTTACAGCATGTAATAAACAACATTCTTGGCTTTTTCCTTACCATATATGGTCGTAAGGATACTGTGACATGTGCGCATATAACATGGCGTATACGAGACACGTATCCTATATGTGTTCTCTGCAGGCTTGAAACAGCCTGCAGGTAACTACAACTTCCTTTGTAAAAAATGTCACCACGTGTTTCCATTTCAAACATAAAACAACAGTATAATATGTACATAAACAACTCACAAAAATATACTAACAGAAGATATGATAAATTATAATAAACAGAATGGAATTTATACCATAACTCCAACATTTCCCCCCTGTTTATCATAACTTCACTGGCATCTTTTTTCCACACCACTTGCTTGCACATTTTCAGTGTGGGTTTCATTCACTGCCAAATATATACATATTTACAAAATACCTGCAGTCACTTCAGTACCTTGGTCGACCATCTGAAGCTGCAAATATGACACGACATAACCAGTAAAAATCTTTATCATAGATCTGATGCAGGGCAAAATGCACATTGTAAATACACAAATCAACACTAGCACACACAAAACAGGTGTCAGGCATTTCAACAATACCTGCCACCAGGTTCCTGCATTTAGCCAGGAAAACCAATCACTCTAGCTTTCCTGAGTGTGCTGCTGTACATATTTTTGTAATTCAGTCAGTCTGTCGAGTGCCTCCCTTATGGCTCCACCAGCATTATCTTCATCTGGGATGTAAGTACAACATGTCTTACCAATGATTTTACACACGCCACCCTGGGAAGCTGTCAAAAGATCTAATACTATCCTGTTTTGCATCACCATTGCTCTGAGTGAACTTAACTCTTTTAAAGTTCCTTGTCCCAGAGCTATGGTTGTATTTACAGACGTAATATTACATAGCGATTTATTTCCACTTGGTCACGCACAAATCCCAGTCCAATTCCTGGAAAGATAGACTGGGCAATCTTCGCTCCGACTCCCCAGATCCGGAGCTCCTCTGGGACTTCTGAATGGCTCGTGAGCCACTCTCCAACCTGTCGCTTCATCTTGTGATGTGGATGACTGGCCTGGTAGCTTTGTGACCACAGATGAAATACCAATCCGCTAACACTCTTGTTCCCTTGGGTCCTGGTGCTACTCGTGAGCACTGACTCAGCTCCCCAGTGTCCATCTGTATGCTGTAGACCAGGTCTGACTGACATTCCTCCTTCTTGGTGGTTCCATTTGCTGTAACACATGCTGGAAAAGCTTTCTCTGGCAAATGATTCAACATTAGCACATCAGACAGGGGGTGGCTATCTGATACCTGGTGAGCAAATCTGTTAACATGAAATAATTACTATTAATGGGAGGACTTATTCCCTTTACTTTTAAAATTATAATAAGATTTGCTTTACTCCATTTAGCTCTTCTCCCTGAGTGTGTAGCCAACCCATAAAAGCACCACGAGTGCTCCCAGCTAACATTGTAAGGCCTCAGTCCAGTATTGTGTCCTGCCACTGGCATATGTGCACACACATAATTTGTCCAATTAACATGAGCTGTGACATTCATTAACTGCCACCACTCATTGGTTGCATATTTATGTGGGTACTGGGTGTAATTTAATGAAGATGTTCCTCCTAAAACTAGCAGTGTGCTCACGCTGAGAATAATTATGAAGCTGCAGAAGGGCGCCATTCTAAAGGAGTAGGGATCAGTTGTTTTCTTCGCTGGGTTGAGACGAAAAAACCACTATAAGGAATTTCCCCCTTTGTAACCAGACTTCCACCTTTACTCCGAAGTAATTGGCTCCACCTTCTTGCAGTGACTCAGATGAATCCATGTAGATCTTTCAGCGATTTTCACTGCTGTTGGTGTGGTCAGTAGAACTTGGTATGGGCCGTCCCACCTTGGGTTCGACCAGCACTTCCATTTGATGACCTTGACCAGCACCCAGTCTCCTGGCTGTATCAGTGGCACCTGTGAAGAGAGAGAGAAGATGCTTCTGGCAGCTTGTTAGCATCAGTTGTTTGCTTTATAAAAATTTCCTCATCCACTCACTCAAATCACAGCTCTCTTCTGCCTTCTATTACAAGGAATATATTTCTTATGAATGTATATATGCACCAGTGTATACTTTATACATCTCTTATTTTCTTTAGTTTTAATATACATTTTATTTTCTATATATTTGATTATATTAGATTATGTTATTTTCATTTTAGTAAGTTTTGACTTCGTATTATATGGCACTAAACAGGAGTGACCCTCCAATCTCATTGTATATCCTATATAATGACAGTAAAACCATTCTATTCTATTTCATACGGAGTAAGTCCTAATTCTGATGGTGTTATGCGCATGTACATTTCCACTAATAACAAAACTTTAACCCAAGAAAGTCCCGTCTCCTCATAACATTTGGCCAGTTTATTTTTCAAAGTATCATTCTTAGTATCCCCCCTTTGGAGACATGGTGTGACCCATGACTCCATTTTTGCAAACCAAGGGAAGGCAGACAAGGTTTTTTTTTCTTTCTTTCTTTGAAGAAACCATCCACGAAGGGTGGAGGTACACTTAGCTCAAAAACGACACTCCTCCAGAGTAGCAAAGGCTTGAATCCCTGAAACAGAGGATCAGAGCCAACATGGTTGACACCATCAGGTAATCTGTGAAAGAAGCCACAAAAAAAATGGCATGTGGATTAGGTACTATAGGGGCTCTGAGAACAGCCCTATTTTTAACTCCACAGGGAAAAAAGGAATAGAAACGGGAGAAGACATGAAACAATAACTCCAGTAGCCAATAAGGAGTTAAATACTTGTGTTATGCCAGCAACAGCCTCTGGTTTAAGAGGATATTGTTTTTAACAAGGGCAAAAAGCAGATTTCAGTCTGATAAAAGGTTCACAGTCCCTAATAGGGCCTACATCATACTTTGGCATAAAATCAGAATTAGGACTCACCAAATTGCGTATTTCATCTAAATTTTTTAGAAAAATGAATTTTGACTTAGTTTCCACTGGTAGATATAATCGGACAAAGTTAGACTTAATTTTACTCCTGGAAGCTAAAACATTTTAGGCACTAAAAGACTGGGTGAACAGTTGTTCTGACTGTTTTGTCAGAACTTGGCACTGCAAAACGTCTTTAACTGTATTCCCAGATGCGGATATTGAATAGATGTGGCGCCCACTTAACTTAAATGAAACAAATAATGCATATTCACGGATAGCAGAATTTGTTGTTCCCGAATCAACCAAAAAAGAAAAATTTTCCCCATTTACAATTAAATTTAGCATAAGCATTTTCCTATGTAATTCCAATGCAACTGTACATGGATGCATTAAAATAATATGTTACAGGAAACCTGCTGAGCAGGTTGCTGCACGTGTACTAGGCTGTGTGTTAGACGCCAGTAATGAGAGTGTGTGTGTGTGTGTGTGTGTGTGTGTGTGTGTGTGTGTGTGTGTGTGTGTGTGTGTGTGTGTGTGATATCTCACTTCCCTTTTCTGCTGATCAGGCAACTCGCCTTCATCTGACTTGTCTGAAGTCCTCCTCTCCGATCAGTGTGACACAGTCTGGTTAGTCCACGTTCCCTTCACCAGTCTTGGGCATTCGTTTCACCAATGACCCGTCAGGCTGCAGTTGTAACCTCTGTCATCTCGACGCACCTGGAAAAGTCACCCCTTCCACGGGCAACACTTTACCTAGTGACAACGATTCAGTACAGAGTCAATGTTGCTGTTCTCTGTCAGCATCTTATTTGTCCTTTTTTCTTCTGGTGGTTCTTCTCATTAACCATCTCCTGCGCATGTTGCACATGACGCTCAGTTCAGTGTGACGGCTGTCACACTTCAGGTCTCTGCTCTGAGCAGCCGATCTGATCTGTCTCCATACAGGAGAGAGCAGTATTGAGGCTCTTCTGAGGTGTAGCTGTACTGCTTGTCTGCAGGTTGTGGTGCAGTAGCGACTCAATGACGAGGTGGAGGTGGTGGGTCTCGTTTTTACCGACAATCATTCTGGTCCAGACGATGTCTGATCAGAGGGCAGGAGTCCAGATCTGGGTCAGAGATTTTCAGCGCTTATAAATTTGCCTGCAAAAAGGGCATAGAGAGATGAGGTATCACAAGTAACAACAAATGGAGGTGGCCCCAAAACCGCCACTCCATTAATTAGGGCATCAGCTGTTCTGCCGCTCAAGCTCCACTAAGATCTCGCTCTCCGCCGAGTTCTTTAACTATTAATTTTCTATTCCTACGTTCCCATTTCCATTTTCCTTAACACTCAAACATTTCATTTGTTTTTCATATTCAGCCATTTCACAAATTTTCACTTTTTTCTGCACACTCTAACCCAAAAATTTACAGATCCCAAATATTTGGATCCATATCTCTTTATCTCATTTTCATGTGGCACTGTCAGGGGAAGGGTTAACATCACTGCTCTAAGATCCCATTTTTCCTAGTGAGACGTCTCTCACAAGTTTTCTTCAATGTCTAGAAAACAAAGAAAAAGATCACATTCAATGAGGCCTAATCACCTTAAGTCAAACAACTTATCTTTAAACTCTTTTACACGTGTCTCAGTCTGCGTGCCACCCACTTGCTGGTGGGTGTTACCCTTTTAAGCAGACTCCCAATGTCTATCCAACCCCGACAGTGACAAATGCAATTTTAATTTACCTTTTAAATCAAAAATTTTATTTTATTTTTTCCCAATTCCTATTTTAAATTATTTGGAATCTTTCTCACTTAATGGGTGTTACGGCCGTGCCTCTAAGGCAGGGTTGTTGAATCCAGGCAGCTGTCCTACAAAGAAGTGAAAATTCGAGTTCCTCAATTTGCAAATGCAAGAGGACTGAAGCTTTTTTTTTTTTCTTCAGCTGGGCCAGAGACTCGTCAATCTTTGTGGAAATACTCACTGGATCTTACCAACAATCACCAAAATTGTTATAGAAATGTATTTATCAAATGAGGGAGAGAAGATTCCTTTACATACTTTATCACTCGTGCAAGGAGAAGTCACATACATACATTCCTGAGTATGTATATGAATTCTGCCTGTTACAGAGAAACACAATGCACCTATATCTTTTTACACCCCCCTGTTCTCCCCCTCCTTAACCCTTCCATAAAGAAGAGGAGATCCTCCCCCAGTTACATGTCCCTACATAAAAGACTAACCAAAGGACAATAAAACTAACTAATGTGACCCCCATTAACACATGAGATCCTGAGGGAGGAAGGGTGTGTGTAGGTTGCAGATAAGGGAATGCTCATCTGGACAGTTTTTACAACCTACATTGATTTAATTCTATAGAATGCATGTGGATTATTTTTATAGCAAATTAAACATGCTCTAAAAATTTTATTTTTTATTTTTTTTTAAATATTTATTAAAACCTTTTACATTTAAATATTTACTTATCTTTACCATTCCCCCCTGTTGAGGCATGGTAAGGCCCATGGCTCAATAATGCTACAGTTGTTTTTTGTTGTTTTTTTTTTCCTAAAAGAGATATCGCCTCATCCTTCCTGCTGTTAAATTTTATTACTGCACTAACTCCCCCTCAACCTGTAAATTACCATCTGCCCCTTGTAACTGCGGGGGAAGTGCTTGAGCTGGGGGAGATGGTTGAGGTGGGGGTTGCACCCTACATCCTCAGCCCTTAACAAAGCAGCAAGTTTCTTTGTTTTACCTTCTTTTGTTCTCTACACGCTGCCCTTTTTTCTGCCTGCTCCAGCCACGTTTTTGCCACCATTAACTCTCTTTCTTTTTCAACTTTCCTCTTCCCTTCTTTTGTTACCACACTTATTTTTAAATTACCTACCAAAGTTTCACATTCTTAACTCCTACTTTCCACTAAAACCATACTTTTACTTCCATTTATCACAAAATGTGCTGCCCACATGCTGTCCATACATTTTAAATCCCCCTCTAGGGCAGACTTACTCGGTTTATTGTCCATGCTCCCCATTTTACTTCCCGTGCTTTGTCCCGATCCAACCACATGTTTTCTCTGGGACCTAATACCAAATCCGCCCGTCACTGTATAATTCAACAGACCGTAAAGTTCGTTGGCACCCGTAGGGTATCCCTTCACGCTGCTGCTTCTACATCAAAAGGCGGCTTTCAAGCTCTCATTCACTCACATTCACACACACATACGCGTATTTTCGGCGCCTATTTTAAATCTCTAAAATCCGAATTTGGGAAACCTCTCTTCCTGGCGAGAGTTACCTATTTACTTTCTTTTTATTACCGAAAGTAAACCCCACAGTACCGTCTTCTCAGCGTGTGCAGCCTGCCATTCCCAATGCAGCGTAACCACTGAGGATAACCAATTTTCTCCAGCCCGAAGCAGACCTATACCTCACTGGTCCAGAAATCTGGACCAAGGTTCAAAAATATAGCGGTAACCACTGGAGTTCTTTTTACGTTCTTCCAACCTGAGCAGACCTGTGCGTTTCTGAACCGAAAACCACAGCGGTAACTATCGGATAAAACGGACTCCTTTCGGCGAGCCTACCTAATTTATAACGCGCGGCTTTCACATACCTTTGTTACTGTTGGTGTTACGTCCCCTCGGACTCCGGGAGAGCGATGAACGGCGCTGGAGGAGCGAATGTAATCACCGGCCTGAAGACGAATTCACGGATCAGGACTTCTCTTCAGGTCAACTGATGAACCTGGCTGTCAGACAGTCTTCGGTGTTCTTCTCCTCCAGCGTCAGTCAGCAACTGTCCCGCTCCGGCTCGAAGGACCAAAAAATGATAGGTTCAGATCATTTTAATAACTCTGAGAACAAACACACAACTCATTTCAAACTTGCGCAAGGAGGAGAGATCCGTTCCTGAACTCAGCTCGCGGCTGAGCGGAAGTTATCTGTCCCAAGGGACTGCTTCCTGCGCAGCGCTTTTATTCGGACTTTCACAATAAGATCACGTGGGTTACACCAAACGCAGTTTACAGCATGTAATAAACAACATTCTTGGCTTTTTCCTTACCATATATGGTCGTAAGGATACTGTGACATGTGCGCATATAACATGGCGTATACGAGACACGTATCCTATATGTGTTCTCTGCAGGCTTGAAACAGCCTGCAGGTAACTACAACTTCCTTTGTAAAAAATGTCACCACGTGTTTCCATTTCAAACATAAAACAACAGTATAATATGTACATAAACAACTCACAAAAAATATACTAACAGAAGATATGATAAATTATAATAAACAGAATGGAATTTATACCATAACTCCAACATTAGCTTTAAACAGGAAGTGATGTCAGTGTTCTGACCTTTGACCCTCAGAAAGCTCTGAGGAGATGATCCAAACTCATCAGTAGCACACCAGTAGAGACCTTCATCAGACTGCTGCATGTTAATGGTGATGTTGTGCTCTGATTTAGGTCTGACAGAACGTCCATTAAAGTAGAAATAAGCTGCGACTGTGCTGCCACTTTTCTTTTTGCAGAGTAGAGTGACATCACTTCCTGTCCTCACAGGAAGTGCAGGGATCTCCAGGATCACATGTTTATCTGAACAGCAGAGACACAAACAGAATGATGGAGAGGTGGTTTAACAGCATCCTGTTAGTCTGATGGTTAAATATTTTTATAATATTTCTATTTTCATTTTAGAGAGTTTGATTTTCTGTTACATGGCACTGAACAGGAGTGGCCCTCCAATCTCATTGTACATCCTGTATAATGACAATAAAGGCATTCTATTCTATTCTATTCTATTCTAAATGCTTCCATTACCTGATACAGTGATGTTGACTTCTTCACTCTTCTCTCCAGCTTTATCTTCACACCAGTAAACTCCACTGATTGGCTTGAACACATCAAGCAAACAGGATGAACCATTTAAGCCCCGCCCACCTGCTCCACATGACTCAGTCCCTCTTCCTGTGTCCCTCTTCAGCATCCATCCATCAGAGCCCACCTGACCTTCACATGTCAGAGACACTGAGGCTCCTTCAAAGAACTGCTGAAGGTTTGGAGTGACGGTCAGAGAGGCTGGAGGACAGACGCACAGTTTATTATGTTTAGGAGCCACTGATTGGTTTCTGATGGACCGTGGTTCACCTCCATCTACTCACCTGCAGAAACAGTCAGAGCAGACAGCAGCAGCTCACACACACCTGCAACAGGAGGACAGAGGTCACTGAAGGACAGAGGTCACTGAAGGACAGAGGTCACTGAAGGACAGAGGTCACTGAAGGACAGAGGCCACTAAAGCTATTTTGGTCTCATGTGGTTCATTCTTTATTGTGATGTTTCTATTTGATAAAGTCTCACTCTGATTTCACCCTCCCATCTGTGATCCAGACTGTCCGCACTATAATATTCTCAGTCCTGGTGCTTCCAGCTGGCTTA
This sequence comes from Amphilophus citrinellus, assembly GCA_013435755.1. NCBI lineage: Eukaryota > Metazoa > Chordata > Actinopteri > Cichliformes > Cichlidae > Amphilophus > Amphilophus citrinellus. The sequence continues at coordinate 61,281,291 of CM024194.1, read as the reverse complement.
CTCAACATTGTGAAAGGATGTGTTTAAACCAAAACATGACCAAGTGCTTGTGGTCTAAAATGCTTGAGTTGAAGTTGCAGACATCACCTGAGAAAGGTACATGTGAGAATGCAAATATCCATCTCTGATCAGATGTTAATGGTCTTTAAACTGCTTGCTCCTAAAGTCTGTCTTGCATGTGAGATTAGCACAGGAAATTCTGTGAGGTCAAACAGCATGTAAGCACATTCTGTCCACACAGCTCATCCACCCAAACCACACTGAGGAGCTCCAGTAGTATGAACATTTATGATATTCTCCGCGTGAGAAATGAAACTCTGGGAAATATCCCGATCTGATTCCCCTCATTTGATCCATGAGTGAAAACAGCTTGTGATTATTATTTACACTCAAAGTTGATAAAGGACAAACAAAAATTTTCTACCTGTGACTGAATCAAGTGGATACAATTATTTGACTCAATGCTTAGAATATGAAGCATGTAAGAAAGTTGCAGGAAGGAAGGTCCATGCATTTAATATTAGAACATTAGAAAAACTATGCAGTGCAAATGGAATAAATTGGCATAGCTTAAAGTTAGCATGGTTTGAAATTAGCATAGCTTAAGGTTAGCATGCTTTGAGACTGTGGGTCAAAGCTCCTCCTCAGCCTCTCCATTCCAGCTGTATGACTAAAGCAGGTGATGTACACAAAGTTTGTGTTTTGGATTAAACATGCCAGTTGTCATGTGTTTTGCTCTGTGCCATTGTTCGATATCTTTAGCATGCTGTAGCACTCAGCACGGGGCCTACTCAGAGCTGCAGCTGTCAAACCAGCTGCTGAGGAAGCCAATAGGTGCAGTGAACGTCTTCAGTGTGGCCTCCTGTGCTTGGCCTCCTGAGGTGATACAGGTGCTGCTTTGCTCTCAGCTCCATGGTGGAGTGGAGGGAGGGCTGAACAGCCCAATGGTGTTTTTAGACCTATAAACCAAGCACAGCTCCAGCTTCATCCTAGCATATGCTGATGATACTGTGTTGATGTGAATGAGGTGGAGGTACAATCTGTAATCTGTCAGTTCAACAACCTGCATCTCAGTGTTTCCCAAACTAAAGAGACTGTTGAGAATTACATCTGGAAGCAGAGGAGAAACTACCCCCCCCCACCCCCCCACCCAGACTCTCCTGAAGAGTCAGTCGATATGAGGCAGTAAATACGTTCCAGGCAGAAAAAACATTAAGAACAGATTAAAAAGATGCAACAGACGAGGGGGGCTTTCAGCATGATGGAGGATCAGTTTAGTATTCATTTCCCCACAGCTGATTAGAATTTGATGGAGGGTAATGAAGTCTATATAATTATCCCCTACTAAATTTCAGAGCACATGCATGACACAGATGTGGGGTTGTCCAATCTCCTGTGATGTACAGGACAGGTTAACTGTATTATCCCAAACAGGAATCAACACATAGTGAGTGCTGATTCAAGAAACAGAAAGATGGAAAATAAAAACATGGAGATGCTGTATGAATGTTATGATATGTGATGCGTCAGTGAGTACAGGGAACATGCTTTTACTACAAACAGACTAGCTGTGTGCCAAGTTGGATTGTACTAGCCTTGATGTTTCCCACAGTTACAGTAAATACAAAGTGTAAGAGTGGGACTGAACACAGAAATGTTGCCATTGTTACATTTGATCCATAACTGATTCGCTCAACTGTAACCGGCACTTTTTTTTTTTTTGTAGCTCAAGTGGAAAAGCAATCAGGACCTATAAACCAAAGTCATGGGATTAGGCTTAGGGTTTAGTTTACCATCAGATGAATGAACAGCCTTTCACTGAGCTTTGTTTGCAGGTTGAGGTCCTGTTTGAGTCCCTCTCTGCTGCTGTTTGAAGCTCATCATCAGAAACAGTCATCCATGGAGAAAGTGATGGAAACCATTTATTAGACTCAGTCTACATGATGGAAAATCTGCTCTGAAAGCAGGAAGTGAAGCCTACAGAACAGAGGCAGACCAGAAGAAGATGTGGTGTTTGCAGGCAGCAGCTGTGGTTTCCTGAATGAAAGCTGATGTTTGATAAAGAGGTCAGCTGACTTCATGTTACAGACACTAAGCTGGGCCTGAAGCTCTCTGAGTCAGTCCAGATTACAGGATGGATCAGAACTCTGAGATGAGGTCTGAGCAGCCAAACACACAAACTGTTGATGAGACAAATTCAAGTCATACAAACACACTTTCATCATCCTGCTTTTTACATCTGTGAGAAAACATCTTCTACCATTTGGTGCTTCTTTGTACAGTTCAGTTAAAGTGTGAGCTGCAGTATAAACCAATAACAGCTCTACCTGATTTCTGTCCAACTTCACAAACAAATAAATCAAATAAAAGCAAAAAGACAAAAGAAGAAGAGCAAACTCTTCCTGTGGACTAAACAAAGCATTCAAGTCTGGATGGACCAGAAGAGATTTCATGTTAGAGGAATTACCAGCTCGTCACTCTGTTAGTGTGTGTGTGATAAATTAATGTGTGGATGCATCTGAAGGATTTCAGTGTGCGACTCACCGAGGGGCAGAGACACAGATGAAGTCTTCATGTCGTCGGGACGATGACTGACAGCAGAGTGGCACCTTCAGCTTCACCACTTCCCTGTAACATCATCATCACGCTGCTGCTGCACGATGATGCTGAGCCGCTCCTCTAGCTGCACGAGTCGTGTTCACAGCAACTCAAAGAAAAGTTCTCAGTGCTTCAGTTTGTGGATGACGTGCTGTCAGCTAATTTTACAGTCTTTAATCTGCTTTTTGCCTTTTCCACAAAAAGAACTAAATCAGGCTCTCCTGTAAATAAGACAGACTACACAACAAACACTGAAGCATCATCAGTTTTATTAGCTCTGCAGTTGTAGAACTTAAATGGTTCAAATCCCAGTTTATGTTTTCAGAAACACCTGCTGAACAGCCCCACCCAGGCAGGGAGCACAGCATTTCCACCCTCCCAAAAATCCAACATTTCTCCTCTTCTCTGGACAATCAGCCATGATGTTTTCTAAGCTTTCCTTATCTTTAACTCCTGAAGTAACAAAGACCAGCGTATGAGGCACTGGTAAGTGATGGTGCTAAGTTCATCCTCCTGCAGGAGCACTGCACCAGCCCCAGAGCGCTGGCATCCACCTTGAGTTTGAATGGGTGTGTGAAGCAACCACAGGAGCACTGCAGAGGAGAGCTTTGGCCTTTGAACTTTACCCACTCACAGTGAGCTAAACTGGAGCCAACAATATTCTTTTTTTCAATAAAAATCACTGACTGCACCTTTAAAGTGTGTTTAAATCTTTATGAATCACAGATTTGTGTCTGCAGTGTTTGTAGGTTCAGTTAATTTGCTGTTTTGCAAACACACTGGTTGTGAATGAGGCCTCGTGCTTTTCCTCATGTGGAAAGCTGATCCAGGAACAGGTTAAAGAGCCTCTGTGTGAGATCAGAACAGGATGACCACGGCTGCTGTAACGTTTGTGCCGACACATTTTTACTGATGAACATTCATTTCTGTACATGAACGAATCTGCTGTCACAAATCATGTTTGACGTACGTATTAAAGTGCTGCATGTGTGTCCTGACCTTTGACCCTAAGCTGAGACGTCACCAATATGCGTACCGGAAGAACCGGTCCACGGAGGATGCTGCCTCCTCTGTGGTTCACACTGCCCTCACCCACCTGGCGTGTAAGGACTCCTGTGACCGTATGCTCTTTGTGGACTTCACATCAGCCTTCAGAACCTGGTGTTCACACTTGGACTGAGCTCCTCCCTCTGCAGCTGGGTCCTGGACTTCCTGATGAACAGGCCGCAATCTGTGAGGATCCACGACGTCTCCTCCTCCCCCATCATCCTCCTCCTGCACATTGGAGGATCTGTGGTGGAAGTGGTCCCCAGCTACAGGTACTTGGGCATTTACCAAAGTAATGAGCTCACTTGGGGCAACAACACTTCCAGTCTGGTAAGGAAGGCACACCAGTGCCTCTACTACCTCAGGAGGCGGAGGTGCTGGACACTAAAGCTCAGTCCTCTTCTCATTCTATAGATGAGTGGTGGAGAGGGTCCTGGGCTCCTGCATCACTGTGTGGCACAGAAGCTGCTCTGCAGCAGAGAAGAAAGCTCTGCAGAGGGTAGTGAAGGCTGCACAGAGGACCGTTGGAGTCAGCTTCTCCACCACCATCAACATTTACACCTCTAGATGCAGGAAAAGGGCCACCTACATCCTGAAGGACCACACACACCCAGCACACACACTCTTTGCTCAACTCCACTGAGGAGCATCAAGAGCAGGACCACCAGACTGAGGAACAGCTTCTTCCCTGAAGCTGTGAGACTGAACTTTGGTGGGGCTGTGTAGCTGCACTCCATCAGTCCTTGCACACACTCATACTGTAGTCTATATTTATTTTTATGTATGAATACACGTATATGTGTATATACATGTATTCATACACGTATATACACATATACGTGTATGAATACATACACATATACGTGTATGTATTCATACACGTATATGTGTATGAATACATACACGTATATGTGTATGAATATATACACATATACGTGTATGTATTCATACACGTATATGTGTATATATTTTCTTTATACACATATACGTCAGATAACATCACAGCTGTTATCAAGAAGGCTCAGCAGCGACTTCACTTCCTGAGGGTCCTCAGGAAGAACAACTTGGACTCAAACCTGCTGCTGACCTTCTACCGCTCATCCATTGAGAGCCTGCTGACGTACTGTATCACAGTATGGTACGGCAGCTGCACTGAGGCAGACAGGGTCAGGCTTCAGAGGGTAGTCAAGACAGCACAAAGAATCGTTGGCTGCCCTCTCCCCTCCCTGATGGACATCTACACCTCCCGCTGCATCAGCAGAGCCAGGAACATCATCAAGGACAGCTCACACCCTGGCTTTGACCTGTTTGACCTGCTGCCCTCTGGCAGGAGCTACAGGTGCATCAAAGCCAGAACAAACAGACTCAAGAACAGTTTCTTCGCCAGAGCAATCACCACCCTGAACTCTCACACTCACCCACCGTAACTGTGCAACACCCACATCTCTGTGAAATATTATATTATTCATACTGAACAATATCTAACATTCCTATATTGTGTAATATCCAGTATTCATTCACTAGTGCAATATTCATTCACCAAGTGCAATATTCATCATCTTCATTATTATATGTATACACTTATTTACTTTTCTTACAATGTACAGATGCACCAATGAATGTATATATTTCTGTACATTCTATTTTTTGTATATTTTATACATTGTTATTTTCTGTATATTTCTTGATTATAATATTTTTATTTTTATTTTAGAGAGTTTGATTTTCTGTTGTATGGCACTGAACTCATTGTACATCCTGTATAATGACAATAAAGGCATTCTATTCTATTCTATTCTATTCTATTTATATTATTGTTAGTTTTACACACACACACACACACACACGCACACACACGCACACACAGACACAGAGGTTGGTATGAAGAATCAGTTAGAGAGAGCAGAGAAGAAGAGTGAAGCTCAGTGAAGGTGATGGTTGGAGCTCAGAACTTCTGTCAGTGATGTCACTCTGCTGCCCTCTGCTGGACAGAGAGCTCACTGCAACAGGGATGTCAGGTGAGCATCATTTGACAGTAAAAATGGGGAAGCTGCAAATTTGAGGTGCATTAATGAAAATCTAAGTTGCACTCGGGTTTTTATAGAAGTATTACATGTTGTTACAGTGGGTCCACAGTGCAGTGAATAACATGGGAAAGATCCACCGTCCTTTAACAGTCTGTGCCAAATCAAACAGCTGGATCACACATCACAGTACAACTAATACCATATAGAATACTTTTTAAAGGATTCAAGACAAAATCTTACTCTCTTATACAGAAACCAAACCAAATACAAACATTTCACAGGAAACAGACAGTTGGAGCTCTTTTTCTCATGATCTTGGATTATGGTGAGTTACATGCACGACTCCACTTAAAGCTCCTGGATGATGTTTTTCATTCTGTCCTCAGGTTTATTATTGCAGATGGTTTGAAAATATCCTCCATGTGTTCATTGCCTCAACCATCTGGCCCCTCTGTGTGGAGTTTGCATGTTGTCCTCGTGTCTGTGTGGGTTTCCTCCCACAGTCCAAAAACATGCATTTACTGGGGTTAGATTAACTGGTCACTCTAAATTGCCCATTGGTGTGAGTGGTTGTCTCTCTGTGTTGACCCTGTGACATGCTGGCGACCTGTACAGGTGTACCCTGCCTCTTGCAGTATGACAGCTGGGAATAGCTCCAGCCCCCCGTGACACTGAATGGATAAGCAGAGGAAAATGGATAATAATAATAATAATAATAATAATAATGATATTAATGCCACATGGGGCTACCTGTTGCTATTATTATTAAATTAGAACATATGTTACTGTTTATCTTCCATTAAAAAAAACTGCAGTTTCATTCTGTTACACCTGTCCTCATCACTGCAAGTCTGTGCTGAACTTGCAGTGACGGCCAGTTTCATGCTGCAACCACCTGAAGCACTTTAAAATATGCCCTAAATTCATGATGTAGAAATTTCTGTGCATTGAATCTGCTGTTAGAACCACAAAGAGAAAAACAACACAAGACTACAGCAAGGATGCCAGAGCCAGAGTTCAATTTACAACAAGAGATTTTTATTTAAAGAAATGAATGAACTGAAGGGTTTAGGTTCAGCCTAAAGAAGCAAAGCTGGAAAGCAACAGGCCACCCAGACAAAAGCTTACTTCTCTCAGCTAGTTTAATATTGAATGCACAATCTAATTATTAAGCAATGGCATGAAAAGCAGTCTTCATACTGACAGACAAGAAAACCTCTAAAATCAGCAGTGAACAGAGGATGCTGGAGAGCTCCTCGATCTGGGACAGAGGGGATCCTTTTCTTTCTGTTAGGATCCCATCAATTACTCAGTCCTGATGCACCTGAAAATGAGGAGGAGGAGGTGCGTAAAAGAGAGTTCAGGTGATGAGAGGAGAAACCCAGTCAGCACAATGCTCCATCCTGGGCACAGGGGGATGATCAGATTCTGTGATGCAGTTGACTTTCTGGAAGTCAGTAAAAAGTTACAAAAAAAAAACACTTTAAAAAAGATCAGATTTATTTAAATTGCTTGTTAAGATGAAGACAGAATATGCATGCTGCACAACTCATAAAAATTTTCCATGAAGGTACAAACAAATTTTTGTTCTTTGACCAAATATACCCAGGAAAAAACAGTTCATAAACTACAGTTTTTGATGTATTTGAGGATGTACAGTACCAATCAAAAGTTTGAACACACCCTCTAATTCGGTGGTTTTTCATTGAAAAAGTGTCTGCATACTAAAATATTAAAGTCATCCAAACCATGAAGAAGTACATATGGAATTATTGAGTAAACAAAAAAGTGTGAAACCAGAATATGATTAATATTTTAGATTCTTCAGAGTAGTTCCCTCCTGCTTACTAGTAATGGGAATTCCGGCTCTTTCCAGAGAGCCGGCTCTTTCGGCTCCCAAGTGGCTCCTCAGATTTTAATTTTAAAAAGTGTAAAATGAATTACTAATGTAAAAACATACATTATATCGAACGTTTCTTTATATACTCAATATATAATAGAGTGCTTCAAATTATATAAAACAAAAACAAAAGATTGGAACTCAGAAAATCCACGGGCCTTTGAGCAGTTGATCATGTTTCTCCTGCCTGATGACCTGCCCTGTTTTGTTCTTTTAATTGCACTGAGGGATGAATAATTCGTATATGCCAGTGCAGGTTGTTTGTGGAGCCTGCTTGATATTAAATTTTAAATTTGCAGTCTACACTTTATCTATCACATAAATCCTTTAATGCCAGGCGATTGCTGCTGAAGCACCAGTTTCCCGCCTTTACTAGCTGCGAACAGCTGATTAAGATGTAGCGTATCGCCGCCGAGTCGGCTTTTTGCCATAATCATTTTATCCCATCAAAAAAATTCAAACGGTTCCTGAAAGCTCCGAAATTGCACTTCACAGTCATGTGGGGGTATTGCAGTATTTATGGAAGTACGTGAACAGCAGCACTTTTGAAATTTGCTGTGTCTCCTTCGACGTGTTTGGAGGTATAAGGTTATAATGTGTCCAGTCTTTACTACGTTTTCTGTCGCTCATTTTCCTCACCATTCCCGTGTGTAGCCTCTATGTAACGCGCAACTTCCTCTGGCTCTTTACTGTCTCCATTTTGCAGGAGCCCCTCCCTTTCTGGTGTTTGTTTACTCACTGCACAGTGTGTCTGTGCCCCCTCCCGCTCAGTTTAGACGCTCATATGCTACTATTCATCTTAATCAATCACGTGTGGCTTCCAAAATAAAAAAAAAAAAAGAGAAAAAAATCAAACGAACGAAAAGAAAAAAAGAAACGGCTCACTATCAGGAGCTGGCTCCCGTCGTTCACTTCAAAGTGCCGGCTCTTAGAGCCGGATCGTTCGTGAGCGACCCATCACTGCTGCTTAGCTGACAGCTTCACACATCTGGGCATTTTCTCAGTCAGCTTCACTTTCAGGTAACAGCTGTGCCCTTTCAACAGTTAATTCTTGAATATCTTGCCCTCTTAATGTGTTTGAGACTATCAGTTGTGCTGTGAAGAGGTAGAGCTGCTATACATTGAATGGCCCTATTTGAGTAATGTTCTAATCCATATTATGGCAAGAACGCCTCAACTTAGTGAAGAAAAATGACCATCATTACTTTAAGAAATGAAGGTCAGTCAATTTGCAAAAGTTCAAGAACTTTGAAAGTCTCCTCGAGTGCAGTCACAATGACCATCAAAGGTTATGATCAAGTCAAGTCAAGTCAAGTTTATTAAAGCACATTTAAAACAACGACGTTGACCAAAGTGCTGTACAAGATCTATAACCCCAAGGACTATATTAAATAAAAAAAAAAAAAAAAAAAAAAAAATATATATATATATATATATATATATATATATAATAATACATAAATAAATAAAAATAAATAAATAAAAAATAAAATAAAAACATGATGAAACTGGCTCTCCTCAGGACCGCCCCAGGAAAGGAAGACCAAGAGTTTCCTCTGCTGCTCAGTTAATCCGAGTTACCAGCCTCAGAAACCACATGTTAACAGCACCCCAGATAAGAGCCCACCTAAATGCTTCACAGAGTTCAAGTAGCGCACACATCTCAACATCAACTGTTCAGAGAATGTGTGAATCTGGACTTTATGTTGGAGAACCATTTCAGGTGATGACCTCATGAAGCTGACTGAGATGCCAACAGAGTGCAAAGCTGCGATCAAAGCAAAAGGTGCCGACTTTGAAGAAAAATAAAATATACTGTGGTTTGTTTAACACTTAAGTTTATTACATGATTCTTTATGTGTTCCTTCATAGTCTGGATGACCTCGGTATTAATTTACAATGTAGGAAAAAAGGAAAAACATTGAATAGGAAGCTGTGCCCAAACTTTTGACTGGTACTGTGTATTTATACATGTGTTTCCATGAATACAACAGAAATTCTTCCCAGAACGAACAACTTGTAGACACAGCAAACTAAATAATATAGAAATATGAATTTTTTAAATATTTAAATTTAATATTAAATTTAATTTCTGATTTTATTTCTTACCAACTTGTTGGGTCACAGCTGAGTGCATATCTGCAGTGTCTTCAGGCTGGAGTAAACAACATGTGACTGGGTGATTGGGCTCTTATTGGCTGATTGTCTGAAGATGACATCCTCATAGGTAACTTGGCTCAGAGGTAACAAAGTCCTTCCTGCAGGAATGAGAAGAGACGAGGCTTTGAACATAAGACAAATACACAGAGTCCCTCTGAAGCTGAAGGCATCTGTGAGGTGGTGACCTTCATAGAGGAGCTGATGCTACATTAAGAGGACTCAGTGGTAGAGGAGCCAAATACTTTTTCAGTGCTGTCAGAAAGTATTTGCCCCTTCCTGATTTCTTAGTTTTTGTATATATGTCACACTTATGTTTCTGAGCATCAAATACATTTTAATATTAGACAAGTATAACCTGAGTGAATATAAAATTCAGTTTTTAAATGATTCAGTTCAATTAAACAATTAAAATGACCCCCTATGAGCAGCACTTGGTGACAGTGGGAAGGAAAAACTCCTTTTAACAGGAATAATGTGGATCTTTCAAATCAATTTGAGAAGTGATTTTGATTATGTTTCACATTTTATTGTGTCATGTAGCGTGGGGCACTGGTCTTGGTCTCAACTCTGTCTTGGATCCTAAAAGTCTTGGTCTTGTCTCGGTCTCTGGTTAGGTGGTCTTGACTACAACACTGGTCTTAGGTGAGCATGTCCAAACTTTTAACTGGTGCTGTAAAACTTATTTTTACATTTTATGTGAAATGTTTCTTCCAACGAGCTCTGGGGAGTTTGATACACTTCATACCTGTTTGTTTATCCCAAATCAGCAGAGATGCAACCAGAAGAAGATCGAGAAGAACCAAAAAACCCACAGCAGCTGTGTCTGAGATGATGATCAAAGGATGTGGAGGAGGAGGAGGGGAAATAAGAGTGTGGAATGCTATTCTTCCTGCTGTTGTGGTGGTTGCTTTGCTGGCAGTGGTTGAAATAGTGGTGGTGTGAGGGAGGTCTGTGGGAGAGAAGATGAAGCTGAGTCAGTCAGTCTACTACCACCTCAGCAGGTTAGCTTTAACCTGTTAACTGACCACGTCCCGTATGTAGTGCATTTTATATGGCAGGCGAGACCCTCCCATTTTGATTGACACCTAGTTTGGCCAATCATTTTAACCTGTTAACTGGCAGTGATGGTATAGTTACCTTGAAAAAGTAGTCCTACAACCGATTACTGATTACTCCTTTAAAAAGTAATTTAGTTACTTTGCCTATTACTTAATTTTAGAAGTAACTAAGTTAGATTACAAGTTACTTTATTAGTTACATCAACAGCTGCCGGTGTTGTGACAAAAAGTGATCATCTGCCATAAAGTGATCCTGATGTTATATTGGTAAACAGAGTGCAGTCAGCATGATTTATGAATGATTTTATGAATTTTATATAAAATGCAGAAATAACCTGTTTTTCAACAATCTTTAGGAGTCTGTGTTATTGTACCTACATTATAATCAATCCAGAGCTTTTTGGCTACTTCAAATATCTTTATAGATCTGTGATGTTATATTTGTTGTGATTTCTGCAGCTTTCTGAGCCAGATTTCTGTTTAAAAAGACATTTTTAATGTCAATGACAGTTTTTACCTTGATAAAAAAAAACGGATATATAAAAGTCACTTTGCCAAAAACTGAGTGCAGCTTCTACCTTGTCATAGAAATGCTGTTTCTCACTCAAAATTACCTGATATCATTCATGAGTGATGTTTGATATACAGTGGTGTGAAAAAGTGTTTGCCCCCTGCCTCATTTCCTGTTTTTTTGCATGTTTGTCACACTTAAGTGTTTCGGAACATCAAACCAATTTAAACAATAGTCAAGGACAACACAAGTAAACACAAAATGCAAGTTGTAAATGAAGGTGTTTATTAGTAAAGGTGAAAAAAAATCCAAACCATCATGGCCCTGTGTGAAAATGTGATTGCCCCCCTTGTTAAAACATACTATAACTGTGGTTTTTCACACCTGAGTTCAATTTCCCTAGCCACACCTAGGCCTGATTATTGCCACACCTGTTCCCAATCAAGACATCACTTAAATAGGAGCTGCCTGACACAGTAAGGTCCACCAGAAGATCCTTGAAAGCTACACATCATGCTGAGATCCAAAGAAATTCAGGAGCAATTGAGAAAGAAAGTAATTGAGATCTATCAGTCTGGAAAAGGTTATAAAGCCATTTCCAAAGCTTTGGGAATCCAGCGAACCACAGTGAGAGCCATTATCCACAAATGGCGAAGACATGGAACAGTGGTGAACCTTCCCAGGAGTGGCCGGCCACCCAAAATTACCCCAAGGGCGCAGCGACGACTCATCCAAGAGGTCACAAAAGACCCCACAACAACATCCAAAGAACTGCAGGCCTCACTTGCCTCAGTTAAGGTCAGCGTTCATGCCTCCACCATCAGAAAAAGACTGAGCAAAAATGGCCTGCATGGCAGAGTTCCAAGGAGAAAACCACTGCTGAGCAAAAAGAACATTAAAGCTCGTCTCAATTTTTCCAAAACGCATCTTGATGATCCCCAAGACTTTTGGGACAACATTCTGTGGACCGATGAGACAAAAGTGGAACTCTTTGGAAGGTGTGTGTCCCATTACATCTGGCGTAAAAGGAACACTGCGTTTCAGAAAAAGAACATTATACCAACAGTAAAATATGGTGGTGGTAGTGTGATGGTCTGGGGCTGTTTTGCTGCGTCAGGACCTGGAAGACTTGCTGTGATAAATGGAACTATGAATTCTGCTGTCTACCAAGAGATCCTGAGGGAGAATGTCAGACCATCTGTTCGTGTACTCAAGCTTAAACGTACTTGGGTTCTGCAGCAGGACAATGATCCTAAACACACCAGCAAGTCCACCACTGAATGGCTGAAGAAAAACAAAATGAAGACTTTGGAGTGGCCTAGCCAAAGTCCTGACCTGAATCCTATTGAGATGTTGTGGTATGACCTTAAAAAGGCCGTTCATGCTCGAAAACCCTCTAATGTAACTGAATTAGGACAATTCTGCAAAGATGAGTGGGCCAAAATTCCTCCAGAACGCTGTAAAAGCCTCATTGCAAGTTATCGCAGACGCTTGGTTGCAGTTGTTGCTGCTAAGGGTGGCCCAACCAGTTATTAGGTTTAGGGGGCAATCACTTTTTCACACAGGGCCATGATGGTTTGGATTTTTTTTCACCTTTACTAATAAACACCTTCATTTACAACTTGCATTTTGTGTTTACTTGTGTTGTCCTTGACTATTGTTTAAATTGGTTTGATATTCCGAAACACTTAAGTGTGACAAACATGCAAAAAAACAGGAAATGAGGCAGGGGGCAAACACTTTTTCACACCACTGTATGATTCACAGATTATAGGTCAACAAGTCATTTAAATACAGGGAATGATTTTTTGGCAACTACCAAAAATGGCTGTTTGGCAGACGATCACTTTTTGGCACAATACCAGCCTCTACTACATACTGTAGTAGAGGCTACAGTATGTAGTAAAATCACCTGAAAAAGCTACATGAAGCCCTCTGGTTATTATCCGGTTGTTAAGTGATGACGTGGAATTCCATTTCCGGGTCCAAACTGTCACATGATCAATATACCGCATTGCTGTGTCCCTCTTTGTTTTAACCGATCCGACTCAAAATAAACTCACTCAGCTGTCATTTTAGCGATGAGAAAGAGAAGCAGAAATGGCTGCAGCTGATAAGGTATGTTACAGTCATATTTAATAGTGAACAGTCATTGGTTATGCCATTGCTGTTTATTTAGGAGCATTTGAAACCGGAAATGACGTCAGACTTAAAGACCAGATTGGCTCTGGAAAACCAATTTCTTAACATGATTGGCCGAATGAGGTGTCAGTCAAAATGGGAGGGTCTAGCCTTCCATATAAAATACGCTACATATGTCCTGAAGATGAGATGTGGCCAGTTAAAAGGGTATGAAAGGGGTTTTCCCGAGCCAATAATAACCAGAGGGCGTCACGTAGTTCAGGTGATTTTGGTGCGGTCAGTTAACAGGTTAAACAGGAAGTGATGTCCAAAACAGGTCAAACACCCTAAGTCACATATTTCCTAATAAGACTCTAGATTGGATTTGGCATGCACTCAAACTTGTCCCACCCTCTTCAGCATACCTGTCAAGTTTTGTATTTAAAAATACGGGAAATTTCCGCTGAAAATAGAAGTCGCTATATGACGTCATGGCCTAATTTAAATAATTGTTCATTTGCATGTAGTCGCGATCGAGGCTGTAGGAGAGAGGAATAACATCTTTGGAGAGACAAAAGGTGAAGAAAAAACACCATAAATATGTTTAGAACTACAAATAAACTTTATGAAATAACTTCCATCCATCCATTCGCTTCCACTTATCCTGTTGAGGATCGTGGGGGGGCTGGAGCCTATCCCAGCTGTCACAGGGTGAGAGGCAGGGTACACCTGTACAGGTCGCCAGCCTGTCGCAGGGCCAACACAGAGAGACAAACAACCTTTCACACTCACATTCACACCTATGGGCAATTTAGAGTAGCCAATTAACCTAACCCCAGTAAGTGCATGTCTTTGGACTGTGGGAGGAAACCAACGAAAGCACGGGGAGAACATGCAAACTCCACACAGAGAGAGGGAGAGGCCTGGGCCAAGGTGGAATCAAACCCAGACCTTTCAGATGTTATTCTAACTGTGAGGCAGCAGCGCCAACCACTGCGCCACCGTGCTGCCTATGAAATAACTTAATAATTTTAATGCTTTACCTAGACCCACATTACATAGATCAATTTTGTCCCGTATTGTTTAATGTTAGAATACCAAATTTAACAAAAACACTGTGGGGTGAGAGTGCTACATTCAACCCAACTTCTTTATTTGGGCCGCTGTTGCCAACTTGTGTAAGAAAACTGGCTGTCTCAAAGGTTGACAAAGGCCAGAGCGAGGACCGAGGATGGGAGTGGAGGGAGCGGGTAGGCAGGCTTTATGTACACAAAACATGGCGACAGCGGAGGATTTTGCTGTCTAGATGCTTTTTGGAAGAAAAAAAAAATCCCGCTAAGTTGGCAACACTGAGCCCCACTGAGGTCCAGTTGTTTCTCTGGGGTGTTCCCACTGTCAACACTCACCTCGAACTGCCACCCAGGCTACTGCAGGTGACAGTTCTTGTGAGGCTAGTGACAGAATTCAGTTTGGAGCGTCAGGAATACTTTATAAAAATTAGGCTGGGAGCCAAAACAGGAGACTTGACAGGTGTGCTCCTCAGTGTCATGAACATGACATAATTTTACAATCTGTATCATACTGAAATAAATTGCTTTTCAGTGTGTTTATGCACATGGTGCTGAAACAATAATGATCCCAAAAAATAATATTAAACTTTAACCTTACAGCATTAATAACGCTTTGGCTCAGGGGACAATGAAGTGGTATGAGGAGGAGGGGCAAATCAAATTTAGCATAGAGCCCCTTCAGGGTTTGGGCCGGCAGAGCTTCTCTTTAGGACCATGCTTCCTACTCAGTCACCCAGTAGTGATGGGAATTACGGCTCTTTTCAGAGAGCCGGCTCTTTAGGCTCGGCTCCCAAAGAAGAGCCGGCTCTTTCGGCTCCCAAGTGGCTCCACAGATTTTAATTTAAAAAAAGTGTAAAATGAATTACTAATGTAAAAACATACATTAGGCCTATATCAAATGTTTCTTTATATACTCAATATATAATAAATTATAAAACAAAAGATTGGAAATCAGAAAAAACAAGGGCCTTTGAGGAGTTGATCCTGTTTCTCCTGCCTGATATGACCTGCCCTGTTTTGTTCTTCTAATTACACTGAGGGATGAACAGTTCATATATGCCTGTGCAGTTTATTTGTGCAGCCTGCTCGATATTAAATTTTAAATTTGCAGTCTACACTCTGTCTGTTTATCACAATCATTTAACGGCAGGCGATCGCCGCTGAATCGCAGGTTTCCTGACCTTAATGGCCGTGAACAGCTGATTAAGACTTAGCATATCACCACAGAGTCAGCTGGTCAAAGGAACTTGATCAGCTGGCTTTTACCGTTGTTGTGTGAAATTCTGTTCCCCCCTGAAAATCTGTTCCCCGTGTCAGGAGCACGAAGTGCAGCCAGAGAGGCTGATCCAACTGCCTTCACGGAGCTTCTGATCGATTTCTCTTGTTGGTAAATTAATTTGTTCCCATGTCATGGAGGGGGAACACAATATTTTAAATGGTTGAAATATTTGGTTCCCCCTGTGTAACTTTGGCAAATAAAGAGCAAATGTTTTCATATTTACAGGAGTTGTTCTTGATGAGAGGAATAAACACTGTAAAAGACTTTTACCAAGAAATTGATCAGATGTGCCGCTAAGACCGTCGGATCTGCCTCTCTGGCTGCGGTCTCCCGACAACAGGGGGAACAGAATTTCGCACAACACCGGCTCTTAGAGCCGGATCATTCGCGACCGACCCATCGCTACACCCAGCCAGCCTGATTTCCCGTCTGCTTAGGGTGATCTGCTGAGGGAGGGCTAATGGTGGCTAAGTTACTTTGGTCCTCACCGACTACAGGGGCCTGGCTAGCTACTGCATTTCTGGGGTCAGAGCTGAGCAACAAACAGACTACATTTATTACAAGTACCGTTACTGCTAAAGGAGGCCGAGGAGTAACTAAACATGTGACACCCAGAGCAGGAAAGTGCAGGAGAGACAGTTGGAAAACCACAAGCTATACTGCTAGTAATACAATAAGTGATCATTTGTAGCTGATTCAAGAGAAAGTGTGCTGTGGTAAAGTACACGTAGTTTACAGTATAAAATAAATCACTTTGTAAAGGTTTGAAATTCACTGACAGATTACACAAAACCCCACAGTGCACTGTTACAGGAACAGGAAGTTACACCGCAGAGCCAGCGAAGTAGGTTAGCCTGTCCTCTCCTGTTTTCTATATTTTTTCAAATTATAATTTTTATCAGATGTCATTCAGCAGTAAACAGTCAACAATCACAGTCATGCACACAGTGGAGTTGGAATGGTGCATGGATGAACTATCAGAGTGCAGAGAAGGGGCAGTGAGAAGCCCGCCTCCAGAAGCTGTGTAGTTCATTTTTATCTGCAGATTTGGGTCCTGTTTGAGTCCCACTCTGCTCCTTTTTGAAGCTCATCATCAGAAAAATGACAAAACATGGGAAACCTGACTTTAACATTCAGACACAGTCTTTGGTTAGCCTCAGCCTTCATGGTGGAAACTTTGCTCGTAATAGAGGAAGTGGAGACTACATAACAGAGGAGACATTCAGAAGAACAAGTGATACCTGCAGCTGTGGTTTCCTGGCTGAAAACATGTTTGATGAAAAGAGGTCAGTGCTCTTTATGTTCAGTCTTCGTGTTACAGACACTTAGCTGGGCATGAAGCTCCAGCTCACTGAGTCAGTCCAGATTACAGGACAGACTTTGCACATTAAACTGCTCAGAACCTTCAGCAGGTTTTCAGTGTTGAGTTTAAACCATGATCATCATGCATCTTTGAAACCATTTTCTACCATTTAGGTCCTCTTCATACATTTCCCTTAAAACTGTGAGTTCCATTATAACCCATTAACATCTCTTCTTGGTTCTTACCCATCTTCACAGCCAGCCATCACAGCTAAACCAAAAAGATGAAGAAGAGGGGACTCTTCCTCTCGCCTCAGCGAAACAAACCGAGCAGATCTACACAGATTTAATTTTAGAGGAACTATCAGCAGAGTCACTGCTGAAAGTATGTTTTCCTCCCTTAGTGGGTGTTGGAGCTGCGATAAATGAATGGGTTAGTTCAGGATTTTGGTTTTGACTCACCGAAGAGCAGAGAGACCGATGCAGCCTTCATGTTGTCTGGATGACGACTGAATGTCTGAGCAGCAGAGTTCAGCTTCAGCACTTCCCTGTTTACCGTCACCCTCATCACAGCGAGGAGAGCAGCATCTCTAACAAACTGCACGAGCTGTGATCGTGTTGCTGGACTGTCTCTGAGTTAGTGAATGATACAGGATGTGCAGTTACCTTATTCAGGTCCTGGTCTGTGATCCTGTGTCAGCAGCTCAGTGCTTTATCCACCATAATCTGAAACAAAGGCTCATGTGAATACAAAGAAAACACAACAGTGTGAGCACTATCATAATCACTTCAGTTCCATGTTTGTAAAAGTAACCAGTTTAAATCCTGTTTTATTATTTTACAAAACAGTGAGTGGTGATACTTTACAATAACCAATAAGCTGTTAAATTAATAGTTTTTTGCTGTTAATGTGACAAAGAAATCATAATTTCTAATGTTTATTATGATGGTTTGGAGAGTTTATGGTTATTGGAAAGCTGTAACTGTTAAAGAGCCTCATCATACCTGTTTCATGAGGGGCATAAATCACCAGATTTACACAGTTTACACTGACACATGTGAGTGCAGGCTTCTTCTAAAAGAGTCACCACAACAGCCTCTGCATCAGTGCTGAAACAGGAGCAGCCTCACCCCAGAACCCAGCAGAGGTCACCGAGTCTTTTCAAGCTTTTCTGAGTCTAATCTTTGTTCTTTCTATTCTGGGAATCTCTGAGTGCCTGTAATCTAGATATGATTGAATTAGTGAAAATCAGCATGATTTTAGCCTGGAGGTGCCAGCTGCACTGCACTCACCTGCTATCAAAACTCAAGCTGTGCACAACCACACAAAACAACACAAACAACAAGCACCATGTGGCATGTGCTGCTGTTTGCAGGAGTGTCGTCAGGTACCAGCATTAGGTTTGAGCTTAAAGTCAGAGTTTTCTCTGTCACAAAGTTACTTTTTTTTACCTGCTAAATCAGTGTGGTAACTGATGCTGAACACATCACCTGGTCAGGAACAGGTGATGTTCAGAGTTTTGGTTTCAGATCAGCTGGAAGCACCACGGCATGTTTTAATAGCATCATTCTCTGCTGTTTAATATGCGCGTGAGTAAGCTGTACCTTACTAACACCACTGATGAAGCACTGTCACAGGACAATGTGTAGTTGTATTCTGATCTGCTGCTGAGTCTCTGTTCATACCTGTTCAATCAGTCGCATTAATCTCACTCTGATCTGTGACAAACTGATCAGGCTGTGGAACAGGAAGCTTTATGTGTTTCAGAGTCTCAGAGTCAGCAGCAGCACAGAGAGCGACTCAGACACACAATCATTCAGTGAAATTCAAATCTTTATTTCACCCTCTGTACCAGAAATCAGCAGATTAATGACTTTCTGCAGCATTCAGCTCCTTTCAACAACTGTGATGCATCACACTGAGATCTTTAGAGGTTTGAATCAGCATTTTATCATCATCATCATCTGATGTCTCTGATAGGAGCAACTGGGGATCATTTTATGCTGAAGAGTCACATGACCCACAGAATTGGACATGTTTATGTGAGCACGCTCAGAGTCTCAGAGCCTATCGTTAACCGTCTTAACAGAGAACACTGATCACCACGTTGTGATACCTGTTATCTCCAGCTGGGAGTTTAGCCATTGTTGAGTCAGTTAACACAAAGCGCCCCAGCTGCTGTAATCACACCCCTCAGACTGCTCCTGGAAACAGGTTTGGCTACAACTCAGACGAGATCGGGCGGGTTCAGGGTGGTATGGCCGTAAGCCAGCATCTACAACTCTGAGTTTGTTGACATGGTTACCATGGTAACACTCTGTGAACCTAACCTGCTCTTGGCAGGTTTTATCCAGTGTCTCTCTGACTCCTCCCCCTCCTGCTGCACCTGAACCACCTGTCTGACACTCCCATGCAGACGTTTATGTTTCCACAAGCACTGAAATCTCAGTCAGACGTTAGTTATTTATTATATTTAAAATGAGCACTTTTACAACCTTCAATCAGTCCTTCATCACTATGTAAGGATGGACAAAGTGATCACATCAATCTCTGTTTCAATCAATGTGTGAAGCTTTAGACACTGATCAGTTATCAATGATCAATGATTAGCTGTGTTGTGAGCAGTCACAGTGATGGAAACATGTCACAGTTGGATTCTGGGGATGATGGGAATGTTTGAGTGAGGCTGAAACAATTTTAATTATTTAGAGTAGGTTTTAAATGCAGGTCTGCGTTCTGAATTTGTTCACAGTTGAGATTCACTCATTAAATTCTGTCAGAGGCAAAGACTGTGGTTGTGTTAAAATAAATTAAGTTACTGGAGACTGAATATTAGACAACATGAACATTCAAAAACATCAAGTAAACTTGAGTAAACTAGAAAAGGGCTGGAGCTCAGATCACTGCAGGGGTTAGCTAACACTCAGGCGACGACAGGAGGATCGAGCTGGTCCTTAAGGTCAGATTACAGCTGATGAGCATCAGGTGTGCCGGACCACTCCAGCTCCACCCTGCAGAGGAGGTGACCCAGCCTCCCATCCTACAGGGGGAAAACAAAGAGCTGCACACACCACAACATCCAAACCATGACACACCATCACCCTTTCCTGTGTCTGATTTGCATATAGGTCCCTCTGGTGGGCTGTGAAGGTATTACAGGCAGACATCTTTTTTTTTTTTTTCTTTCAAATTTGTAATTACATTTGAATTTACCTCACGATAAATCCAACATGTTTTATCTTTGTATGTTGTGTATCAGGGAAGGGAATCAAAGGATCAAAAACTGGAAAATATTTCATTTTAGTCTTGCATGTTGATCAGTGCCATGATAAAAAATTTGGACAAGAAATTACAATTACACATTTAATCTGGGTAGTCTATGCAAATATGTAAGTTTTTCCTTCCTGTCATTAAAACAGATTTTACTGGCTGAAAGGTTTGTGGGCCCTCCCCCTTCTTCCTGCTTCTGAACCAGTGTTTCCTCTTCCCAGATGAAAAAAAACTACAGGTACGACATGGAGAGCAGGCAGGTGATATCTGTGGCTGGTTGGCAGGATTATTTAATCTTTTAGCTGGTTCAGGCTGAAGCAGAGAAACTTTATAGCTGTTGTCACAGCAACATGAAGATGTTGGTGTTTCGTGTGATCCTCCTGCTGCACGGTAAGAAAAGCTTCCTTCAGTCTCACACACACACACACACACACACACACACACACACACACACACACACACACACACACACACACACACAAAGCAGCATTTCCTTATAAAAACAGTCAGACAGGTTTGTGTGCATTCATCACGGGGAGGTGAGGGCTCAGGCTGCTCTCACACAGAACTGAAAGAAAGAATTTGTGTTTTTTAGGGCCAAGCGTATGTTTGCAGCAGAGTAGGGGAATGGGTGGAAACCTAACTCTAGTTTTCTATTGTAATAATTAAAGACAACTGAACTGAAACACAAGACACAGAGGGACAGAGTAAAATCTAAAGTCCCGTCTTTAATCCAAGCCTAAAATGTTCTCATTTACCAAACATCTTGGTAGATGTTTGGTAAATGAGAACGAGCACGGAGAATCCAAGTCCAGACATGTTATAAGCCAAGAGAGTGTCCATCACACCATCTTCTAATATACACATGGTGACGCAGGTCCATGTTGTCTGGGTACTTGGTGTCCCAGTATCCAATGAAATTCCAATGCGATTCCTCCATGCCTTGGAAAGGTTGAAGCCTGGTTTTTCCACCATGAACGCACTCGGTACTCGGTGCTTCTTTGTTGGGTCCTCGTCAGTCTTTCATCTAGGTCAGGGGTCGGCAACCTTTAACACTCAAAAAGCCATTTGGACCTGGTTTCCACGGTAAAGAAAACACTGAGAGCCACAAATACTCCCAGTAGCTGCTACCGGCTTCTGCGATTGACGCATATATTGAGAGATGAAAAATAATAATAAAATAATTTTATTTTAATATTTCAAGGTCACAATAATATTCCAATTTAGAACTAAATCAAAAAACGAATTAACAAAAATAAAATGCGCTTCAATTGGATACTTACAATATACTTCCCCAAGCCGCACAGAGCCGCAGCATAAGGATGAAAGAGCCGCATGCGGCTCTGGAGCCGCAGGTTGCCGACCCCTGATCTAGGTTGAGTGGCCTGTTGTGAGTTTTGTATTTTCGAGTTTCAAGTTTCCTGGTGTAGCTGGCTCCTGTCCAGTCTTATGCTGTTTAAGCATCGTACTAATAAAGTAATGCTCTTGCCTCTGCATCCTGCATTGGGGTCCTCCCTGCCTTGCCTGCCTGCAGCAGCTGTGACATCACACTGAAGCTTTGTTGCTGGATCACACAGGGAAAATATACTAGATATCCACAGGACTGGACACAGATGCGCTAACAGGAAACTTGGACACACGGCACATACAGTGTGAGAGGAACCAATAACATGGACACAACCAGGAACAAAGGAGGACTCAGACAATATAGGAAGCAATCAGGGAGCTGAGACACATCAGGGAGCACAGCTGGAACTAATCACTGAAGACAAGACAAAGGAAATGAAACTAAACACAAGAGACTGGCTGTGTCCAAATTCAGGGGCCGCATCCTTCGAAGGCCACATTTGTAGGCCAATTACGTCACAGCGAGGCGACGAAGGCTGTCCAAATTCGAAGGCTCCTCCCAATGCGGTCGACTAATGTGTCCTTCTTTTCTCAAATCGAATTTTATCTCATGATTCATTGCGCATCAAAACTCAAACACAACAATGGCGGAGGAGAGTGGCCAAAAAGTTTGAAAAATGACTCTTTCTGTGACACAAAATAAACTTTTAAGATGTTTTCAGGTGAGAATGTAAATGTGTGAACCTCAAATATCAGCTTGTTTTATCAAGATATCGCTTAATTGCAAAAATTGCTCCGACGTTTTCGGAGCTGTCCGTTGCCGCTGCTCTACCAGCAGCTCACCTCGCTAGCTGTCAGCTGACTGGAACGTCCGACTGCCGGCACATCCTTTTCAAACCCTCGCTGGCTTTCGCCGCTGAGTGGAAGTTAAGCACAGATATAACTCACTCAGATGATCTCTAACGGCTGATGTTTGGTTTGTTCAGTGTTTCATTTGTTCCTCAGCAAATCGGTTTGCCTGCAATTAAAGTTAAGCATCATAACTGGATAGTTTTATTCAAAGGGAGTTTTTCCTTCCCACTGTCACCAAGTGCTGCTCATAGGGTGTCGTTTTGACTGTTGGGTTTTCTCTGTATTATTGTAGGGTCTTTACCCACAATACAAAGCGCCTTGAGGCAACAGTTTGTTGTGATTTGGCGCTATATAAATAAAATTGAATTGAATTGAATTGAACATTAATGTCTCACTTAATATAATTGGAAATTAATCATTCGCTCAGCTGTATTCCTTGATGCTGAAATGTGCTATGCTTGTTTTAACCACTTAAAATTAAACCACAAAAAGGAGCAAAAGTTCGTTCTCCGTTTAACCAGCTGTTTTTACACAGCTGTGCTCTGCACTGTCACGGTTGCTAGGCGACATGAGCTACACAGAGGTGAGGGCAGGTGACGCTGATATGAAGGCTCGACCATCCAATTTCACAGATGCTGACTTCCGGCCTTTGTGGTCTTCATGGTCCGCGAAGGACCCGGTCTATGGAGGACGGGTCCTTCGAAGGATGCGGCCCCTGAATTTGGACACAGCCACTATCAAAATAAGACAGTACGTAACTAACACTAATGTTACCTGCATGTTTGTTTATTTGTGAAGGAAGACATCTGAAACACTTTCATTAAAAAAATTAAGACATTTAATATATTAAAGAATCAGAAGACGTCCCACATGTACTCATGGATTCCTGGTTCAGGGAGACACTGGCCTTCTCTGCAGCTGGCTGTTGCTCCCTTCCCCACAGAGAGCAGTCTCTAACCAACCATAACATTTTTATACTGACACTGTCTACAAGCAAAACAGATGCTGTGTTCTGCGGTTTGTCATTGGTTCGTCCAGTGTCTGGTTTTCATGACTCAGATTTCTTCCATCAGCGATAAAACCCTGTACAGGAAGCACATCTTCTCCCCTGATGTATCCCTTCATCATTACAAAGCAGTTTTATCCAGTTTAATAACAGAACATGGTGATGTTTTAATTGTATGTACTGTTGCCAACCCTTCAAGGATAAGATAAACTGAGACTGGGAAGTTAGTCTGGCACTTTCTATCTGTCTAATGTATTTATTTAATTGCCTATTATTTGCTTCAGCCACTAATCAATAATTAATTTCCTGGAGTTTACTTTTAAACATTTGTCATTTTATTCATTGAGTGAACCTAAACACTGATACCAGGACTAAGACATGCAAACTTTACACAGAGACAGAAGATTATACAATAAGGAAGAGGGACTAGGACTGAAAGGAAAGACAAGAAAAACTTGACACAACTAAACTGTGGAACCAGACAATCATGGGGACAAGACACATTTGCT
Source organism: Amphilophus citrinellus (assembly GCA_013435755.1). Lineage (NCBI taxonomy): Eukaryota > Metazoa > Chordata > Actinopteri > Cichliformes > Cichlidae > Amphilophus > Amphilophus citrinellus. The sequence goes on along the minus strand of CM024194.1, from coordinate 61,257,233 downwards.
ACTTTTCCACCACCAAGAAGCCGGTGCTTGTGCCAGTACTGGTGCTGGTTTCAAGGAACCAGTGAAACGCCTGCATTTCCACTGCGTTTTGTAAACTGCTCCTTTGAGTGTGGGCGGGTCCTCGTCTGGATACGGAAGCCGAAGCGCACAAACGTGGGAGAACACGCTCCCCTTTCTGTGCTGCAAATACGTTTTAGGGTCCAAACCAAACTACTGCAGCATCTGTGTGCAGCACAGAGGGAAACAGACAGGGATTAGAGCAAGACGACAAGTATGCACTCTGTGTCCTTTTATCTGTGATATGAACTGATACAAAGCAGCAAGTTCAGCCTTAGAGCCCAACCTAGTTCACAGCCGTGAAAATTGCTTCGCTTTTCTCATGTAATACACATGTAATATGGTAGAAAACTTGATGTTGAGACGGCAGAGTCACGCCCTTCTGCTGCTTTCATCACGCGTTCTTGGTTCCAGACCAGCTAGCTTGAAGGGCCGGAGTTGAACCCATTTTTCAGTCGAGCACAGAGTGCATTCGCGGTGGAAAAACCGCTGAATGGTTCAAATGCTGACACCGGCACCAGAACCCCGTCAGTGGAAAAGTGGCTAGAGAGATAAACTAAAACACAAAAGAGGCAGGACACAGATGGACTCAGGAAATAAGACATGAACAGTATACATGGATGGAACTAAACAAGAACCCAAACCCTCAGAATATAAATATGAAGAAACAAACTAGGAAATACAACAGAAAGTCATTAAAGACCCTGAGACCATGACAACAGCTGTTTAGGGCCTTTTCAGCATGCATGCAGTAGTTGGAAAACATATGATATCCACATAGAATCATGGCTGAACATGTTGGCACCCCTAAACCCCCGAATATTTTCCATAAAATAAAGTATTTCTCTCAGAAAATTATTGCAATCACACATCTTTTGTTATGCACATGTTTATTTCCTTTGTGTTTATTGGAACAACACAAAAAACAGGAAAAAAAGCCAAAATCCATAAAATTTCAAGCTAAACTCCAAAAGTAGGCTGGATAAAATTACTAGCACCCTCAGTTTAATATTTGGTTGCACACCCTTTGGGAAAAAAAGCTGGAACTCTGGACCACACTTCTTTTGGATACTACTCCAGGTCTCTCATATTTGAAGGGTGCCTTCTCCCAACAGCAATTTTAAGATCTCTCCACAGGTGTTCAATGGGATTTGAATCTGAACTCATTGCTGGCCACTGCAGAACACTCAAGCACTTTGTTTCCATCCATTTCTTTGTGCTTTTTGAAGTATGTTTGGAGTCATTGTCCTGCTGGAAGACCCATGACCTTGGACGCAAACCCAGCTTTCTGACACTGGGCCCTATATTGTGACCCAAAATCCTTTGGTAATCTTCTGATTTCATAGTACCTTGAACACAGTCAAGGAATCCAGTGCCAGAGGCAGCAAAACAACCCCAAAACATCTTTGAACCTCCACAATATTTGACTGTAGGTACTGAGTTCTTTTCTTCGTAGGCTTTATTCTGTTTTAGATAAATAGTAGTACTGGCACTTCCTGTTCCTGGTTCGGAGCTTTGTTAGCTTTGTTTTTTGGTGGTCTGGGAGCAGGCACCGACTCTGTGGGGATGAGGTTTTGGGGGGGATGGCAGGAGGAGAGAAGCTGCAGAGAGGCGTGTAAGACTGCAGCTCTGCTTCCTGGTCTCAACCCTGGGTAGTCAGGTTTTAGGAGGGTTAATAAATTTGGCCAGATTTCTAGAAATGAGAGCTGCTCCATCCAAAGTGGGATGGATGCCATCTCTCCTAACAAGACCAGGTTTTCCCCAGAAACTTTGCCAATTATCTATGAAGCCCACGTCGTTTTTTGGACACCACTCAGACAGCCAGCGATTCAGGGAGAACATGCGGCTAAACATGTCGCTCCTGGTCTGATTGGGGAGGGGCCCAGAGAAAACTACAGAGTCCGACATTGTTTTTGCAAAGTTACACACCGAGTCAATATTAATTTTAGTGACCTCCGATTGGCGTAACCGGGTGTCATTACTGCCGACGTGAATAACGATCTTACCAAATCTACGATTAGCCTTAGCCAGCAGCTTCAAATTTCCATGAATGTCGCCTGCTCTGGCCCCTGGAAGACATTTGACTATGGTCGCCGGTGTCTCTAGCTTCACGCTTCTCAAAACAGAGTCACCAATAACCAGAGTTTGTTCCTCGGCGGGTGTGTCGCCGAGTGGAGAAAAACGATTAGAGACGTGAACAGGTTGGTGGTGTACCCGGGGCTTCTGCTTAGGACTACGCTTCCTCCTCACCGTCACCCAGCCGGCCTGTTTTCCATGCTGATCGGGATCTACTGGGGGGGAGCTAACAGCGGCTAAGCTACCATGGTCCGCACTCGCTACAGGGGCCTGGCTAGATACAGGATTTTCCAGGGTGCGGAGCCGAATCTCCAATTCAGAAAGCCTGGCCTCCAGAGCTGTTACTCACCACAGGTGAGTTTAAACTAGCATCAAATGCTTGAAACAAAGTTTTTACCCACAAATTTGTAAAGGTGCCAGCACTTCTGTCTGGCCCATTTTTGAAATTTAGCATGAAATTTTAGTGATTTTGCTCCCACCCCCCTCTTTTTTTGTGTTTTTTTTTCCAATAAACACAAAGGAAATGAGCACGTGCATAACAAAACGTGTTATTGCAATAATTTTCTGTGAGAAATACTTCATTTTCTGCAATATTTTCAGGGGTTCCAGCATTTTCGACCATGACTGTAGTTGAAAAAAAACATGGTTTGATGAATTTAGTCAGTGTGCAGGCTTGTTGTATGCCATCTGTCTCAGGAACTCGTGCATAGTAACTCACCAAACAGTACAAACTTCTGCCTTCAGTGTACAGATATAATCAAGTGTGGGATGGTTTCAGGCTCACATTTTCCTTTATTACAGTGAATAATAATTGATTCTCTGAGCTGTCTGTGTGCTCACAGTTTCCCAGTGTGCCTCAGATATGGTGGTGCGAGAGGGTGTGGAGGTTGTTCTGCTGCCCTGTGAGTTTCCCACTTTTGAAGTGAAACAATCCACAGCTGTGTGGAGCCGCTATGACCTCAATCCATCCACAGTTCACCTGCGTCGACAGGAAGGCGATGACCTCCAGAACCAAAACGAACAGTACAGAAGCCGAACATCTATGAATGCTGACGCTCTGGAAACTGGAGAGCTCGCTCTCACTCTGACGAGAGTTCAGCTGTCTGACAGCGGCAGCTACACCTGCACCATCCGCAGGTTTGGAGTGGAACTGAGACAGGCAACAGTGCAGCTGCAGGTTCAGCGGGACAAAGGTGGAGGTCAGTTCAGAAACATTGTGCGATGTCAGAGTTTTCACAGCGTTATGTTAACATCATGTAACGGTCATGTTTTTGTGTTATAAGTTCCCACCAGTGTCACCGTTATTCTGGTTCTCCTGGCTCTGGCTGTAGCTGTCATCGTGGGTGTTGGAGTTTACTACAGACACTATTTTAAAAAAGGTACGATGTTTATATGATGTGGTCACATTATACAGTGCCTTGCGAAAGTATTCGGCCCCCTTGAACTTTTCAACCTTTTGCCACATTTCAGGCTTCAAACATAAAGATATAAAATTTTAGAATCAACAACAAGTGGGACACAATCGTGAAGTGGAATGAAATTTATTGGATGTGTCAAACTTTTTTAACAAATAAAAAACTGAAAAGTGGGGCGTGCAATATTATTCGGCCCCTTTACTTTCAGTGCAGCAAACTCACTCCAGAAGTTCAGTGAGGATCTCTGAATGATCCAATGTTGTCCCAAATGACTGATGATGATCAATAGAATCCACCTGTGTGTAATCAAGTCTCCGTATAAATGCACCTGCTCTGTGATAGTCTCAGGGTTCTGTTCAAAGCGCAGAGAGCATCATGAAGACCAAGGAACACACCAGGCAGGTCCGAGATACTGTTGTGGAGACGTTCAAAGCCGGATTTGGATACAAAAAGATTTCCCAAGCTTTAAACATCTCAAGGAGCTCTGTGCAAGCAATCATATTGAAATGGAAGGAGTATCAGACCACTGCAAATCTACCAAGACCCGGCCGTCCCTCTAAACTTTCATCTCAAACAAGGAGAAGACTGATCAGGGATGCAGCCAAGAGGCCCGTGATCACTCTGGATGAACTGCAGAGATCTACAGCTGAAGTGGGAGAGTCTGTCCATAGGACAACAATCAGTCGTACACTGCACAAATCTGGCCTTTATGGAAGAGTGGCAAGAAGAAAGCCATTTCTCAAAGATATCCATAAAAAGTCTGTTTAAAGTTTGCCACAAGCCACCTGGGAGACACACCAAACATGTGGAAGAAGGTGCTCTGGTCAGATGAAACCAAAATCCAACTGTTTGGCCACAATGCAAAACGATATGTTTGGCGTAAAAGCAACACAGCTCATCACCCTGAACACACCATCCCCACTGTCAAACATGGTGGTGGCAGCATCATGGTTTGGGCCTGCTTTTCGTCAGCAGGGACAGGGAAGATGGTCAAAATTGATGGGAAGATGGATGGGGCCAAATACAGGACCATTCTGGAAGAAAACCTGTTGGAGTCTGCAAGAGACCTGAGACTGGGACGGAGATTTATCTTCCAACAAGACAATGATCCAAAACATAAAGCCAAATCTACAATGGAACGGTTCACAAATAACCGTATCCAGGTGTTGGAACGGCCAAGTCAAAGTCCAGACCTGAATCCAATCGAGAATCTGTGGAAAGAGCTGAAGACTGCTGTTCACAAACGCTCTCCATCCAACCTCACTGAGCTCCAGCTGTTTTGCAAGGAAGAATGGGCAAGAATTTCAGTCTCTCCATGTGCAAAACTAATAGAGACATACCCCAAGCAACTTGCAGCTGTGATTGCAGCAAAAGGTGGTGCTACAAAGTATTAACGCAAGGGGGCCGAATAATATTGCACGCCCCACTTTTCAGTTTTTTATTTGTTAAAAAAGTTTGACACATTCAATAAATTTCATTCCACTTCACGATTGTGTCCCACTTGTTGTTGATTCTTCACAAAAAATTAAAATTTTATATCTTTATGTTTGAAGCCTGAAATGTGGCAAAAGGTTGAAAAGTTCAAGGGGGCCAAATACTTTCGCAAGGCACTGTAAATAATGTTGATGGTATTAATCAAAGTCTCTAGAAAAAGGATTTTGTTCCATCTTTGACTTTAACAGTGGATTCACAGTTTCAGCCTCTGCTTGTTTGGAGACTGCTTACTGTATTAGTTTGATTAAATCCCCAATCAAGCTCCAGACATGATGAATTGAAGGCTGTGGTCAAAGAGTCCAGAAAATTACCTCACAATCAATTTTCATTGATCTCAGAAGTAAATGCTATGAGGTGAAGATGTGAAGGATTTATAAGGTCTTACAAAGAAAGTGCCATGCTTTGAAAATTAAACTTATGTTAGACTAATTAATGTGTGGTGCTGAATTTACAAAGTTACAAAACTAACCCAGAGTACTTCACCTCATGTTCTTTGCAGGGAAAAGAAAAACTAGGACTTCATTAATCAGCTTTAATTAGCTGTTCATGAAATTCACTCACACTTTTCTTCAGCTTTATTCTTTTATTCAGGCTTTTTGTGACAGGAGTCACATTTATTCATGAGAACCATAAAGGCCACAATGCACACATAAACTAATGCAGGCTGAATTATGGCTGAACCTTAGATTTATTTTACTGTTACTTTACGCTCACAATGTTTATTAAAATCCTTTAATATCCACTTAAATGATTTGTGTCACTTGACAGGAATGTTGATGGGATGTTTTAATTATCTCCCTTCATTTCATAATGCGAGGTTCAGTGTTTCCCATCCTAAAGGTGATAGCTGCACGTTTGTTTATTTGAGGAAACACCTGAAACTTTTAATAACAGAACGTGGTGATGTCTTCATTGTACGTATTACAGTAATCCCTCACTACTTCGCGGTTCGCTTTTCGCGGACTCGCTGTTTCGCGGGTTTTCAGTCAATATTAGTGTAAAATATTTATTGCGGTATTTTCGCTGTTTCGTGGGTTTTTGCGGTACCCGTTCTTCACATGCGTTATACGTGTTGTACAGTAATGTATATATTTGGTGTATAAGTGTGTGGGGAAGATTTATAAAAACTTAAAATAGTGTATAACTACTAAACTAATGTGTAAGTATTAAAATAAATATAGCGTCCCTACTTTGGGGATTTTCACTTATCGCGGGTGGTCCTGGAACGTAACACCCGCGATAAGCGAGGGATTACTGTAGGGCCAAACCTTCAAGGATAAGATTTACTGAGACTGGGAAATTAGTCTGGCAGATTCCAATGTATTTATTTAATTGTCTATTATTTGCTTCAGCCACTACTTATTAATTAATTTCCTGGAGTTTACTTTTAAACATTTGTCCTTTTATTCATTGAGTAAAAAATAAACCCCAACAATATACAGCTATAATAACAAAACAAAACAGTACAAGACATACCCAAGGTGCTTCTGTGAACTGCATGTTTCCCTAACTTCTAATCACTGTAATGATTACAGTTTTGAACTTCGAGCAACCACTGCCGCATATCTTTTATGAATGACGACATCCAGACGTCACCTCTGGAGCCTGCTCTTGTAGTCCTGTTATTCCTCTTCACAAACTCTTTTAGGGGAGGTGAAGCTAACCCATTTAGGATTTTGTAAATAAAGATTTGATTTGTCCATCCATCCATTCACTTCTGTTTATCCTGTTTAGGGTCGCGGGGGGGGGCTGGAGCCTATCCCAGCTACTTGGGCAGCATGGTGGCGCAGTGGTTAGCACTGCTGCCTCACAGTTAGAATACCATCTGGAAGGTCTGGGTTCAATTCCACCTTGGCCCAGGCCCCTCCCTCTCTCTCTGTTGCTACTTTCCCGCTGCCGAGGAGCCGGTTCGCGTGCCAGTGCTCGTGCTGTTCCCAATGACCCGGCAAAACGCTTAAGAACGGGCCTGCGTTCCCACCGCGTTTCTGTGAACTGCTCCTTTACGTATGAGTGTGGGCGGGTCCTCGTCTGGACACGAAAGCCGAAGCGCACAAACGTGGGAGAACACGCTCCCCTTTCTGTGCTGCAAATACGTTTTAGGGTCCAAACCAAACTACTGCAGCATCTGTGTGCAGCACAGAGGGAAACACAGACAGCGATTAGAGCAAGACGACAAGTACGCACTTTGTGTCCTTTTATCTGTGATATGAACTGATACAAAGCAGCAATTTCAGCCTTAGAGCCCAACCTAATTCACAGCCATGAAAATTGCTTCGCTTTTCTCATGTAATACACATGTAATATGGTAGAAAACTTGATGTTGAGACGGCAGAGTCACGCCCTTCTGCTGCTTTCATCACGTGTTCTTGGTTTGAGACCAGCTAGCTTGTGGGGCCGGAATTGAACCCGTTTTTCGGCCGAGCACCGAGTGCTTCGGCGGTGGAAAACCCGCCTAACGGTTCAAATTACTGCACGGGTTCCGAAACCCTGTTGGTGGGAAAGAGGCCTGTGTGGAGTTTGCATGTTTTCCCCGTGTCTGTGTGGGTTTTCTCCGGGTACTCCAGTTTCCTGCCACAGTCCAAAGACATGCAGTTACTGGGGTTAGGTTAATTGGAAACTCTAAATTGCCCATAGGTATAAATGAGAGCATGTTGTCTGTCTCTCTGTGTTGGCCCTGCGACACGCTGGTGACCTGTACAGGTGTACCCTGCCTCTCGCCCTATGTCAGCTGGGATAGACTCCAGCCCCCCCCCCCCTGCAACCCTGAACAGGATGAGTGGAAGTGAATGGATGGATGGAAGATTTGATTTGATTTTCCCAATTTAGTAGGTGGTAGTGTCTCATTGTTGCCCCTGTAGGGTACCTGTTGGTAATTTCATGAACACCAGAGCAGCTGAAACTGGTTAAAACCCCCCTCTGATACTTACTGATCACATCAGTAAGCGCCTTGAGGCTACTGTTTGTTGTGATTTGGCACTATATAAATAAAGTAGAATTGAATTGAATTAATAACCAGGAAGTTTAACTGACTTGATGCTGAACTCTGATTTAAATTTGTTATTTAAATTTTTTCTGGATGGTGTATATGGAGCCGCAGACACTAACACAGCTGGATGTCAAAGGTCAATGCCTTGAAATACTGCCTGTACAGCTGATGTTTGTTGTCCTCTCAGTCCCCCAGGTGGATGTCGATTCAGGAGTGAAGTCCGTTCGGCTTCCATTTATAACCACAGCTCACCTGTCTGAAGATGCTACAGTGGAGTGGACTGACAGCTCTAAGAGGAAGGTCCACATGTATCAAAACGGCTCTGACCAGCCTGAAGAACAGCACTGGTTTTACAAAGATCGAACAAAGATGACGAGAAATACGCAGATAGCTGTGAACCTCAGTCTGACCCTGAAATACCCCACAGACAGAGACACAAACACCTACACCTGCACCATCTACAACAGGGAGGGAAACATCATGGTGAAGAAACAAGTGAAGCTATTTGTCAGAGGTCAGTGCTGTAGATACAGGTCAGAGGTGTGCAGTGAATCACAATTTGAAGAACTTGGTGACCAGGACCTAACACCGATAATCTGTCCCAGTGATCACTAAGGTGGACAGGACTTGATGGATGATGTCAGGGTATGTTATTTGTTTGTGAAGGAAGACACCTGAAACACTTTAATTAAACAAACACAGCATTTAATCTATTAAAGAATCAGAAGAAATCACACATGTACATGTGGACAAATCTTGTTGAGGGAAATAGGCTTTCCCAGCCACCTGTCTTCCCAAGAAGAGCACTGCTCTAAGCTAAACATAACAATTTTATACCACAAACACTATCAAAAACAAATGGAGATAGCCGTCGTTTAGACTTGGCCTTCTCTGACTGGTTCATCCAGTGGTTGGTTGCGGCATCATGGCACAAGCTTCTCCAATCAGCAATAAAAGCTCCACAAAAGACACCTTCCCCTCTCATATAGGTGCTGGTAATAAAATTAGAATATCATGAAAAAGTTGATTTATTTCAGTAATTCCATTCAAAAAGTGAAACTTGTGTATTATATTCATTCATTACACACAGACTGATATATTTCAAATGTTTATTTCTTTTAATTTTGATGTTTATAACTGACAACTAATGAAAACCCCAAATTCAGTATCTCAGAAAATTAGAATATTACTTAAGACCAATACAAAAAAAGGATTTTTAGAAATGTTGGCCAACTGAAAAGTATGAACATGAAAAGTATGAACATGAAAAGTATGAACATGAAAAGTATGAGCATGTACTGCACACAGTACTTAGTTGGGCTCCTTTTGCCTGGATTACTGCAGTAATGCAGCGTGGCATGGAGTCCATCAGTCTGTGGCACTGCTCAGGTGTTATGAGAGCCCAGGTTGCTCTGATAGTGGCCTTCAGCTCTTCTGAATTGTTGGGTCTGGTGTATCACATCTTCCTCTTCACAATAGCCCATAGATTTTCTATGGGGTTAAAGGTCAGGCCAGTTTGCTGGCCAGTGAAGAACAGGGATACCATGGTCCTTAAAGCAAGTACAGGTAGCTTTGGCACTGTGTGCAGGTGCCAAGTCCTGTTGGAAAATGAAATCTGCATCTCCATAAAGTTGGTCAGCAGCAGGAAGCATGAAGTGTTCTAAAACTTCGTGGTAGACGGCCCCGTTGACCTTGGACCCCAGAAAACACAGTGGACCAACACCAGCAGATGACATGGCTTTTGTTCCACAATCCTCTCCAGGGTGCAGTTATCCCTGTTGTTGTACACTTTTTTCTACCACATCTTTTCGTTCCCTTCGCCTCTCTATTAATGTGCTTGGACACAGAGCTCTGTGAACAGCAGCCTCTTTACCAATGACCTTTGTGTCTCGCCCTCCTTGTGTGAGGTGTCAAAGGTCGTCTTTTGGATAACTGTCAAGTCAGCAGTCTTACCCATGATTGTGAAGCCTACAGAACTAGACTGAGAGACCATTTAAAGGCCTTTGCAGGTGTTTGGAGTTAATTAGCTGATTAGAGTGTGGCACCAGCTGTCTTCAATATTGAACTTTTTCACAATATTCTAATTTTCTGAGATATTGAATTTGGGGTTTTCATTAGTTGTCAGTTATAAAAGAAACAAATATTTGAAATATATCAGTCTGTGTGTAATAAATGAATAAAATATACAAGCTTCACTTTTTGAATGGAATTACTGAAATAAATCAACTTTTTTATTTTAATTTTATGACCTGCACCTGTATGTTCCTAATCATGACTTGGCAGTTTTATTCTCCTTAGCAACAGAGTGTGATGACCTACACACACTCTTCCCTCCTCAGACACAGATGTTCATGCTTTGGTAAAACCTTTGAGGATAAGATAAACATATTCCTCTCTGAGACTGAGAAGGTCATAAATAAGATAAACATGTTGCCCAAAGGCCGTGAAGATCTGGCATTATCTATCTATCAGTTGCTCTCTGTCTAATCTATTATTTAATGGTTTATTATTTGGTTGATCCACTGTTTATTAATTAATTTACTGGAGTTTACTTTTAAACATTTGTCATTTTATTCATTGAGTAAAAAATAATCCCCAACAACTGCCTCCTTTTTCACACCGTTTAGGTGTGAAACCAATTTAATACCCCTATGGTTAATTAACCTACTGATCAAAAACTAAAAATAATAATGGCATGATTATAATATAATTTTAAGCACCATAAGTCATTTCAACACAGACATACTCCAAACTGTAAGCCATTCTTGTTATCTACAGTATGTTTATCTTACCGCGGTCAGCACATCACTGGTGCAGACAGAGACAATTTCAGAGTCCAGCACTCCTTTTAAATTTTTTTCTTCTGTTGCAGTAAAGAATGGCAAGGCATATAAAAGCATTTAATAGCATAATTATTATAAGCACTCACATTTTCCGAAATCACCCTCCTTTTCTATAAATCAAAACTAAACAAAATGCCAAGCAAGTGGACTAAAGTACAGGACACAAAACCATGATCATTCTGCAAACATAACTCAGAATATATCTGTTTAAAGCACATCACATAAGATGATTGTTCATTATCATACTTTCATCATTTACTATTTATTTGCTAAATAATTTATCCTGTCATTACAGGATTAGACCCCTTTTTTATGTTTCCTAGGAATTAGTCGTCTATTCTTACAATAACTGTAATAAAGACTAAAAGAGGAAAAGTTAGAATTTGTCCATCTGATTTCCCAAAACATTTTCCCATCATTAAAGATACAGGATTTATTTATTTATTTGAGCTCTCTACTAATTTTGACAATGCTCTGGAGAATTAAACTGCTATGGTTAAATATTATTTAGACTGAGTAAACCACACAAGGAACATCTGTCATTTTATTCTGCTGTTAATGATGTTCAGGTCTATCACTAAGTTTTCCAATCAGTCTCTGTAAGGTTAATCAACATTCCTGATTTAATATTATAATTAACCCAATCTAAATTATGTTTAATTTTGGCCAAAAGGCACACAGTGACACAAACTCTGCTGCTATATCTTAAGTATGTTAAGAACCCCACCAGGAACTCTTAGGCATAAAGGGACCCTTTTGGGTTGATTTTTTTATTGGCATAACAACCTGGACTAATTCAGACACCGTCCCCTCCTCCTGGAAAACTGAGGACACAGTCTGTGTCTCCCAAACATCGGCCCTTCCAGCCTCCTGTTTTCTTAAACCAGGTTCAGTTATATCCAGCCTGTCAGACTGGCATGTTCCCACACAAATAGGACAGACCTTCAGACATGTTCTTCCTGGTAAAAAACACATTCTTCTTCTTCAGGGAGCGGTTACTGGTATCCATGTAAAATAGTCCAGTTGTTTAAAGTTCTGATTTTTCCCTACTGTCTTTAATTTAAAACAATTGAGTCTTGAACCGCAGGCTTTGGGATCAATATTTACATTTCTGTAGACTGTCGTCTGATCAGGTCTAACTATTCAACATCATTTTATTAATTATATGTATTAATTTTATCCACTAAATACAACACCCTGACTCAAAAATTGTCAACTTATAATCTGCACACTACAATTTGCCCAGACATCTATTTTGACAGTATAAGTGTATGTTTGAAAGGTCTATTATTCAGTGTCTTCATATTACAGATCCCAGTCTAAATTTTTTGTACAAAAAATTTTGTACTGAGCCCATTTTTATGCACTTGAAAAGTTAGTTACAGCAGTTGTCTATAAACAATGCATGATTGAGAAACATAGTTATGTTTATGAGTGTTAGCAGGTCTTCACTGCATGTGTGTTTCTATGTATATAACTCACAGATATTCATCTCAAGCATTTGCATCTAAAAAATCAATTACAGTTACGTCATTTAACCCTGTATTTACAGGGCTTTCAAATTATGCCGGCGGCAGGTGCATTTTCCACCTACTCCACCGCTCTGCGCTGTCTAATTTTTAATTTTCCTAAAAAAAATTTTTTTTTGCGCCGTCCGCCGTCTCCATTTCCAGTGCCATGTGGACGCATGTTGCAATATTTACGTTCTTTCAATCTGAGCCATTTGATTGGTTCATGACTGCCATGTGACTATTCATATCATCTGCTGCCGTCATGGCTTCGGTCTCGGTCATAAGGTGCCTGCTACTTTGGCATGCCCCCCTGCTACTCCAAAACAATTTGAAAGCCCTGCATTTCTTTAGGCTCGCCAGCAGGCCTATGAGCTTTAAAAGTGCCGGCATTCGTGGGCTTCCTGCAACAGCACAAGTGAAATTACTGTAATAACCCTATGCTGGTTGTGGAGTGCTCAGCTTTCAGAAACCATTAGGATTTTTCCAAGGAGACAAATTGTGTAATTACGATAATGCAAAGTGCACCTGCCCAATCGTCTCAGCAGCAATAAGATGAGAGTTAAAGGCGGTTTAGGGCATGTCACCCACGACAGCTGCTATTAAAGGGTTAAGTTTGATTTTTAGACACTAACTAACTCTAACCCTTAACCCATCAATTAAATTAAATCATCAAAATGTGGTTGAAGTGCAGACTTTCAGCTTTATATCAAGGGGTTTAATCAAAATATCAAAGTCATGTTTAAATAGTTCCCCATTTTCAGAAGCTCAAAAGTAATTGGAAACTAACATAAATATAAGCTTTAATACTTGAGTAAAAATGCTTTGGACTCAATGTCTGTCTGAAGTCATGAACCAGAATTTTAGTTTTTATTATTAAACTGTTACTTGAGGACTTTGGTTTTGGCTTCCTCTTGTAAAAATGCCACGTTTTTAGGACTATGGATCTGCACAGACCATAACAACAGTTAGTTTAGCAAAATTCATATTGATCTGTGTGTGACTAGAAAATTCAAAGACAGTATTAGGCAGGCGAGCTGGCAGTGTACTGATATCACTGTCTAGTAACTAATATTAGTAGAAAATAAGTCACTTTAACCAAAGCTCAGTGCTGCTGCTGCTGTGTGCAGCTCATGTTGGTCTTTGCTGTCCCTTCAGTGCCCCAGGTGGAGGTGGATTCAGAGGTGGAGTCTGTCCAGCTGTCCTGCAAAACCAAAGTTCCTCTGCCTAAAGATGCTAAAGTGGAGTGGACCTGCATTCACATCCGGACCACAGAGGTCCACATGTATCAGAGCAGCTCTGACCAGCCTGAAGAACAGGATGAGTTTTACAGAGGCCGAACAAAGATGAATGAAGACCCGCTGAACTCTGGAGACCTCAGTCTGACCCTGAGACTCCCCACAGACAGAGACAACTACACCTACACCTGCACCGTCTACAGCAGGGAGGGAGACATCCTGATGAAGAGACAAGTGAGGCTTCGGGTCAAAGGTCAGAAGCCAGATAACTTGGATTCATAAACTTCTTTATTGATCTCACCTTTATATCATGGGCAGCCATTTATATCAAGCCTTCATTTACAATCATTGACAAAACAATACCAACATTAAAAGAGAAACTGTAAACAGAAAATGTATGAACATGATTAATTAGACAATTAATTAATTAGCTGAGTGAGGTGTTCCGGGCATGTCCTACTGAGAGGAGGCCCTGGGAGAGTCCCAGGACACACTGGAGAGATCATATCTCTCGGCTGGCCTGGGAACACCTTGGAGTCCCCCCTGATGAGCTGGAAGAGGTGGCTGGTGAGAGGGAGGTCTGGGCTTCTCTGCTTAGGCTGCTGCCCCTGCACCCTGGATAAGAGGAGGAAAGTAGATGGATGGATAATTAGACAAGATCCAGAGCAGAGCAGGAATAAATCATTTACAACAAGAACAGACAGAAGCTCAGTAGTTTGCTGTGACTACTTTAAGAGTTACAACATTTTTAGGATGCATTTTTAAAATGACCATGAAACACTACATGCATTAACTATAATTTATAACATGCATGTCTAAAAATCTTTTGCACTTGTAGGTCTGTCCATGATAATGGTTTTAAGAAATGAGTGTTTTTAGAGAAAGGGGCCATATTATCACTGTTACTGTCTGTGTGGTGTTAATGGATGGTGCTCCCAGTAATGCAATACTAGCAGTTAGCTTAGTCCTGAGGAGAAAACAAGAACATTTCAGATGACCATCAAAAAAAAAAAAAAAAAGCAGTGTCAAATCTTTCAAAACATTTTCATTGACCTTTAGTATCTTCTTACAGCTTTCTACTTGGAATCATTTAATAAAGTTGCTGCTGATGTCTCATGTTGTGTTTGTTGTCCTCTCAGTGTGTCAGGTGGAGGTAGAGGAGGGGAAGGGGGTGGAGTTTGTCCAGCTACCCTTCAAAACCACAGGTGACCTGTCCAACGCACAGGTGGAGTGGTGGCGCTATGAACCTGAACCACCAATGACGGTCCACAAATATCAGAATGGCCCAGACCAGACTGACGAACAGAACCAGTTTTACAGAGACAGAACGAAGATGAACGAAGACCTGCTGAAAAGTGGAGACCTCAGTCTGACCCTGAAGTGCCCCACAGACAGGGACACAGGAAAATACATCTGCAGAGTCGAGGCCAAGGGGATGAAGAGAAAGAAGACAGTGCTGCTCAGAGTGATAAGTCAGTATGAATACAGAACATCAGACTTACAGTTGTGTTCAAAATAATAGCAGTGCACTCAAAAAATACGAATAAAGCTCAGAATCCTTATAATAGTTTTTTTTTTACAGGCATTGGGAACACTGCACATCATATTCTAAATCAAACATGTAGAAAAATTTATAATTTTTCCAATTACTTTACAGGAAATTAAGAAAAATGAATGTTGGGCTTTTCAAAAAAATAGCAGTGTCTGCATTTTTCTTTATAAACTCAAATATTTACTGTATTAACTGAAAAATCTTTAGGAATCAGCATTCCTGTGAATCACTAAACTAATATTTAGTTGTATAACCACTGTTTCTGAGAACTGCTTCACATCTGTGTTGCATGGAGTCGACCAACTTCTGGCACGTGTGAACAGGTATTCCAGCCCAGGATGATTTGACAACTTTCACAATTCCTCTGCATTTCTTGGTTTTGCCTCAATAACAGCATTTTTGATGTCACCCCACAAGTTTTCTATTGGATTAAGGTCCGGGGATTGGGCTGACCACTCCATAACTTTAATTTTGTTGGTCTGGAACCAAGATGCTGCTGCTTACTGGTGTGTTTGGGGTCGTTGTCTTGTTGAAACACCCATTTCAAGGGCATTTCCTGTTCAGCATAAGGCAGCATGACCTCTTCAAGTATTTTGATATATGATAATTGATCCATGATGCCTGGTATGCGATAAATAGGCCCGACACCATAGTAAGAGAAACATTCAAATATCATGATTCTTGCACCACCATGCTTCACTGTGGCTTGACTTCAGTACTTGGGGGTCGTCTGACAAACTGTCTGGGGCCCTTGGACCCAAAAAAGAACAATCTTACTTTCATCAGTCCACAAAATGTTTCTACATTTCTCTGCAGCTGAGTCAATGTGTTCTTTGGCAAACTGTAACCTCTTCAGCACATGCCTTTTTTTTCCCACAGTGGGACTTTATGGGGGTTTCTTGGCGACAGATTAGCCTCACACAGGTGTCTTCTAATTGTCACAGTACTCACAGGTAACATCAGACTGTCTCTGAGCACCCTGGAGCTGATCATTGGCTCCGTCTTTCCCATCCTGGGTATTCTTCCATCCATTTGAATGGTAGTCTTCCATTTTCGTCCATTTCTCTCTGGCTTAGCTTTCCATTTTAGAGCATTGGAGATCATTTTAGCCGAGCAGCCTATTGTTTTCTGCACTTCTTTACATGTTTTCTCCTCTCCAATCAACATTTTAAAGAACGCTGTTCTTTTGAACAATGTCTGGAACGGCCCATTGTTCTCAGGTTTTCGGTGAGAAATGCATATACAACATGTGTTCATCCTTAAATAAGGGCCACCTGATTGACACCTGTTTTTTCACAGAATGAATGACCTCACTGAATGGACTCTACACTGCTATTATTTTGAACACACTCCTTTCAATTGATTATTCAATTACACAGACTCAGGAGCATGCATCTCATGAATGTTGGGTCTGGTGGTTTTCTATGACTCTACTACACCTACTGGTAAATTATTTGCCATGTAGTAAAATGATTTCTACCAAAAAGATTGATTGATCTGGTTATTCATGTTGGACTGCTATTTTTTTGAACACAACTGTATATCTAGTTTTACAGGCTTTTTTCTAGATTTACTGCTCATGTTGTTTGTTGTCCTCTCAGACTGTGTGATGGAGCTGGTGGAGGGGGCGGGGTCTGTTCAGCTGCCCTTCACTACTATAGGTGACCTGCCTTTAGATGCTGAAGTGCAGTGGAAACGCATTAAGCCCAAACCATCAATTATGGTCCACGTGTATCAGAGTGGCTCTGACCAGCCTGACAAACAGCACCAGGATTACAGAGACCGAACAAAGATGAATGAAGACCTGATGAAAAGTGGAGACCTCAGTCTGACCCTGAAACAGCCCACACAGAGAGACAGTGGAGAATACATCTGTACTGTCTGCAGCAAAGAAAGAAGCATCTCAAGAGAAACAACAGTGCTACTCAAGGTCAAAGGTCGGTATGCAATATAAGTTTGTCTCTTGTTGGTCTTGTGTGTCTCTGATTGTCTTGTCTCCTCTGCAGGGAGAGTTCACGTCCGGGATCAAACAGGAACATCAGGAACTCCTCTGATGGCTGATCAATCAGTTTGATCTGTTTGGTTTAGGATCCACATTTGGATCATGAACAGGAATGAGTCTCCACTTTCAACCGCCATCATTATGTGAACACATCACGACCCTTATTCTTTATTTCTCTGGGCAAAACATTAAGAACAAACTCTTGATTGAGATGGAAGAAGCCAGAGTTAAAGATGAGCGACAACTAAGAGACGCTGGCTTCAGCAGAACAGACTGAGTGACTGGATTCTTTGATGAAGATGGTTTATTTTGGTATTTGTGTATTATTTGTAAATCTAATAAAGTACATCACCAAAGGAAATGGATACATGCTCCTTATTGAATATGGCACTACTTAATGCCCGTTCAGTGACTAATAAATCGTTCATTTTAAATGATTTTACATTCTCCAAAAATTTTGATTTTTTACTCCTGACTGAAACCTTGCAGCATGACTCTGACTATTCATCTCTTATTGAACTCTGCCCTGATGGATATTCTTTCATCAGTCAACCTCAGACGTCGGGCCGAGGAGGAGCTATTGCTGCAGTTTTTCGGAACCGGTTTCCTTATCGCTCAACACAGAGTGGACGCTTTTCTTCATTTGAGCTACAGCTGATTAAAATTGGAAATAAGAATCCTCTGTACTGCGCTGTGGTGTACTGTCCTCCCGGTGCGAGTGGCTTGTTTTTATCCTGTACTATAAAACTATCCAGACTGGTGATAGCTGGGGATTTTAATATTCATATCGATGATGAATCTGATCTCTTTGCCAAGAGTTTTATCAGTGTCATGGAATCATTTCATTTTACCCAACATGCATCTGGCACCACACATGACAAGGGTCACACTCTGGACCTTGTTTTTACCTTGGGTTTAAATGTTGACTCTGTTTATTCAAATGATGTTCTTATTTCTGACCATCATTGTGTCTTTTTTAACTTGTCTTATCATGTGACTCTATCACCTGTTAGACATGTGGTTAGCTCTCCCATCGTAAGCCCCTCATCAGCAGTCATTTTCTCCGATAGATTTAACCTATTTTTATCTCCTTTGGACGATGTTGATCACTTAACAAAGCTCTTTAATGACTATTGCCTTTCAATTTTAGATGAAATTTGCCCTGTAATATCTAGATTAGCTCCTGTTTCTAAAGCTTCGCCCTGGATAAATGACAGCATCCACTCCTTAAAGTGCTCCTGTTGCAAAGCTGAGCATCTATGGAGAAAATCTCACTTACATGTCCATCGTCTATACCTGAAGGATCTTTTAGCTCACTTTAATAATTCTGTTAAAGATGAAAGGGCTTCCTGCTTTTCTCAGCTGGTGATGAGAAGTAGAGGAAATCCAAAGGTGTTATTTGACACATTACCGATTGTAGTGAGATGTCACAACAGGCTTCCGTAGTGCAGGAGTTGTTGGTGAGCATGTGCTGTACATCCAGATGTGTTACTGGAAGAATAAAGAGTGAGTTCGACAAGCTGCACCACTATAGTCCACGTCGTCTCTTTAATAACAATAGCTGTATATGACATGGTGTCAGAAGTGGCCGACAGGATGCCTACAGAGTGAGATATGGCAAAGTTCGGACCGCCAGAACCCTTTGACTTTTCCTGCCCGGCGGAATGGCCGATGTGGCGCCGTCGCTTCGACTGTTTCAGAGTGGCATCAAAGCTGGACAGAGAGGGCGGGGAAGTACAGGTTAACACGCTTCTCTACGCTATGGGAAGAGAGGCGGAGGCTATTTATGACTCGTTCGTGTATGAGGAGGAGACGGACCAAGAAGCTTCAGATGAGGAACCCGCAGAAACTCATCCCGAGCTGGACTACATGACGGTAATGGCAAAATTTAGCGACCATTTTGTGCCAATAAGCAATATTATTCACGACAGAGCGTGCTTCCATAGGAGAGTGCAGAAAGCCGGAGAGCCAGTCGAAGCGTTCGTTAGAAGTTTATACGAGCTAGCACAGTATTGTGAGTTCGGAGGGACCAAAGATGAACAAATCCGAGACAGGATCGTGATCGGCATATTGGACCGTGATGTTTCCCAAAAGCTGCAGCTCGAGGCAGACCTCACACTTGAACGAGCTATTCAAATAGCGCGCCAGAGCGAACAAATCAAGCAGCAGAGCGCGAGTCTGTGTGCAGAACATGCTGTGGACGGCATGAGTCAAGGGAGACGGCATTTTCACACAAACAAGGGCAAAAACGATGGTCACTGGCGGAGAAAGCAGGATTTCGGTGAGTCCAAAAATCCAGTTCCATGCTCTTGCTGTAACAGACAACATGGGAAAACGCAGGCCTGCCCAGCCAAGAACAAAAGGTGCCGAAAATGCAATAAAACGGGACACTTTGAAGCAGTGTGCAAAACAAAAATGCTGAAAGAGGTGACAGTGGCTTCAGATAACCTAGCCGACAGGGACGACATGTTTTTTCTTGGAGCAGTAATCGATACTAAGCCAGCTATAATCGAGCAGCCTGATTCAGAAAATGAGTGGCATGTGGAGTTACCCATAAATGGCTGTATTGTCAAATTTAAAATCGACACAGGTGCTGACATTACAGTAATGTCACAGGCTGCATTCAACAGACTGCCAAGCAGCCCAAGAATGGTCACTGGAGGTAAAATGCCACTTGTCATCAGCCCAGGGGGTGAAGTCCAATGTGTGGGCGAGTTTCTGGTCACGACTCAGTTTAAAGGACAGAAATACCGGTTCTGGGTCACTGTCATAAAGGGACCTTATGCACATAACCTGCTGGGAGGGAGTGTTGCTAGGAGGATGGGTTTGGTTAAGAGGATTGACAACATAGACACAGACCTCCTAGAGGACGTTTTTGGAGAAATTGGCCTGCTTAAATGCGACCCTGTTAAAATTGAACTAAAAGCAAATGCAGAGCCCTACAGCCTGACAACGCCACGTCGTGTCCCATTTCCCCTTCTTGCTAAGGTTGAAATAGAACTGAAGCGCATGCTAGCTTTGGGCATAATAGACAAGGTCACTGAGCCCACTGATTGGTGCGCCCCGATGGTTCCTGTTGAAAAGAAAAACAGAGATCAAGTAAGAGTGTGCGTGGATCTTAAACGCTTAAATAAAGCAGTAAAACGAGAGCGTTACATCTTGCCAACTTTGGAAGACATTGCCCCAAAGCTGGCTGGGGCCAAAGTGTTTTCCACCTTGGATGCTTCTTGTGGATTTTGGCAGATCCCTCTGAATGCAGGCAACAGGAGACTGACAACATTCATAACCCCCATCGGCAGATTCTGCTTCAGACGGCTGCCATTTGGAATCACGTCAGCTCCAGAAATCTTTCAAAGACAGCTATCCACTTTGCTGAACGGACACGAAGGCGTTGTCATAGTGATGGATGACATACTCGTTTATGGAGCAACCAAAGAGGACCACGACAACTGCTTGAACGCAGTCCTGAAGACCATCAAGGACAGTGGCTTGAAGCTGAACAAAGCAAAGTGCCATTTCAGCAAATCAGAGACTCGATACTTGGGGCACATCATCAGTGCCGAGGGCATAAAACCAGACCCGACTAAGGTGGAAGCCATCACGCAGATGCAGAGTCCTACAAATGTGGAGGAGCTTTGTCAAGTTCTGGGCTTGATTAATTATGTAGGGGGATTCCTACCAGGCCTCTCCACCAAACTACACCCAATCACCAGCCTGTTGAGGAAAGAGAACAAGTGGGTATGGGACGAACCGGAAGAACACGCGTTCACTGCTGTCAAAGCCATGCTAGTGTCAGCCCCAGCACTTGCATATTATGATGCAAATCGGAAAACTGTCATCAGCGCTGATGCAAGCAGCTACGGCTTAGGAGCAGCGCTACTACAACAACACGAAGACGGCTTAAAGCCGGTGGCCTTCTGCTCACGCACGCTTTCGGATGCCGAGAGGAGATACTCTCAAATCGAGAAGGAGTGTTTGGCAGGCGTGTGGGCGTGTGAACGATTTGCACGCTACGTTCAGGGAATGGACAGTTTCCACCTGCAAACAGACCACAAACCACTGGTGCCGCTCATAAATACATATGACCTTGACAAAGCCCCTCCAAGGTGCCAGAGACTCCTGATGCGCCTTTTAAGGTTCAATGTGGAAGCTGAACATGTTCCAGGGAAACAGCTGGTGGTGGCCGACACTCTATCCAGGAGACCGCAGAAACACGTGAGTGATGAGACTACAGATCATGTAGTACAAGCACATGTAGAGTCAATAGTAGCGAATGCACCTGTCTCATCCGAAAGACTCAGCAAGATCCGTGTGGCTACTCAGCTTGATGATGAACTGCAACAGATTACAGGTTTCATCAGAAATGGATGGCCGCCCAAAACAAGGCTGTCCCCACATCTGCACCGTTATTATTCTGCAAGAGCACATCTCTCAGAAACTGATGGACTGGTGTTATATCAGGATCGGCTGGTCATTCCTGCTGCACAGAGAGCTGAGGTGTTGGCAGATTTGCATAAAGGACACCAGGGACTAACACGGTGCCGGGCACGTGCCAGGATGGCAGTGTGGTGGCCGAGCATCAGTGCCAAAATTAAACAGACAGTGTCATCGTGCAAATTCTGTATTGAAAACAAACCTACCCAGAGGCGTGAACCTCTCCTGACCACGCCCCTGCCCGAGGGCCCCTGGCAGCGCATAGCTACAGATCTGTGTGAGTTTGAGGGACAGAATTATCTCATCGTGACAGACTATTACTCCAGAGACATTGAAATAGCTCGCCTGCCTTCTATATCCAGCCGTGATGTCATCTGTCGACTTAAGGGCATATTTGTGAGGTGGGGAATACCACTGGAACTGGTCAGTGACAATGCAACTCAGTTTTCATCCGCTGAGTTCCAGGCCTTCTGTCGTGAGTATGGATTTGTGCACACGACCTCTAGCCCCCATTATCCCCAGGTGAACGGGGCTGCCGAACGAGCAGTTCAGACCGCTAAAAACATCCTGAAACAGCCTGACCCACATCTCGCCCTGTTGTGCTACAGAGCAACCCCGAGTGCTGCCACAGGTGTGAGCCCTGCATTGCTTATGACTGGAAGAGAGATTAGAACTACACTTCCAATGCTGGAGGACAAATTGCAAGTTACTCTGGTAGACAGGCAACAGGTTCAGCAGAAGGACGACCAGACAAAGACAGCTTATCGTTTTTTTCATGACCGCTACCACTCTGCACAACCCCTTCCCACACTACAACCTGGACAGGATGTCAGAATAAAACTGGACGGGGAAAAAGGTTGGAAAACCCCAGCTAGAGTATTCACCAAATGCCACGAGCCACGATCCTATTTGGTGGAGACAGAGAATGGAGCGGTGCTGCGATGGAATCGGAGACATCTGCAAGCTGTCCCACAGTCCACTGATCAATCGGATCAGCTGCAGTCACCCAGTTCCCCAGTGGAACCGACCAGAAGCCCTGCTCAGAGACAGTCGAGCCCGGTGGTGGAGGGTTCCACTCCATGTAAGGGCTCACAAGTTACATCCCAGGGTAGAGTAGTGAGAATTCCTCTCAGGTACAGAGACACTTAGTTACTCAAAGTCCTGTATTTCATGTGTTCCGGTTCACTGACATATTTAGAGGTGAGACCTTGAGTTCAGACATTTGTTAAATTTACTGTTCTGCTAAATTCAGGGGTTAACAAGGCAAATCCTGTTGCATGCCATACAGTTCTATTATTATTTCTATAGAAGAGTGATTTGCTTTAAAAAAAAAAAAAGAGGAAAAATAAAAAAGGGTTAAAGTGAAGTTGTACTGGTACACTATAAAGTTTCACTTATTATAGATGTTGGAGCTGTGAGCTGTTCTCTAAAAGGACAAAAGACTTTAAATTGATTTATACTAGTGGTAGGAACAGTAACTATTGAGGGCAGAATAATCCCTACGTTACTGCGGACTGAGGGCAGTCTACCCCGACGTCCAGAAATGTTATTTTCTAACTGGTTAGTATTTGTGTACAGCATCCATGTAATGTTAAGCATGTGTGTCTTATTGCTGGAAGGGGGAGATGTAGTGAGATGTCACAACAGGCTTCTGTAGTGCAGGAGTTGTTGGTGAGCATGCGCTGTACATCCAGATGTGTTACTGGAAGAATAAAGAGTGAGTTCGACAAGCTGTACCACTATAGTCCACGTCGTCTCTTTAATAACAATAGCTTTATATGACACCGATATTGTTACTCCTGCTCTACCCTCTGTGCCAATTTTTTCAAGTGAAGATTGTAATAATTTTCTATCCTTTCTGATAGACAAGGTCAGTGATTTAAGATCCAATATTTCCCACCCAGGTTTTTCAATAGCTGTTCCTCCTCCA
The DNA here is from genome assembly GCA_013435755.1 of Amphilophus citrinellus. NCBI lineage: Eukaryota > Metazoa > Chordata > Actinopteri > Cichliformes > Cichlidae > Amphilophus > Amphilophus citrinellus. The sequence continues at coordinate 61,233,698 of CM024194.1, read as the reverse complement.
GCCCTGTCTGTTACTCTAGAAAGCTTTTCTCCTGTTTCCTTACTTGAGCTGATAAAGTTGGTTAAATCATTGAAAGTATCTTCATGTTCTCTGGACATCCTGCCTGCATCAGTGTTCAAAAATGTCTTTCCTCACATCAGTCCATGCATCCTTTCCATAATTAATACGTCACTATCCTCTGGCCATGTTCCAGCCCATCTTAACACTGCTGTTATTCATCCTCTTTTAAAGAAATCTAATCTTGACACTACTATCTTTAATAATTACAGACCAATTTCTAAACTGCCTTTTTTAGCTAAGATTTTAGAGAAGGTTGTAGCTGACCAGCTTTCAGCCTTCTTAGAAAAACATATTTTTGACAGATTTCAGTCTGGCTTTCGGAGAGCCCACTCCACGGAAACAGCTCTCCTTAGAGTTTCCAATGACATTTTGTTGAGTAGTGATGCAGGAGAATGTTCTGTATTATTGCTGTTGGATCTCACCTCTGCCTTTGATACTGTGGACCATAGGTTGAAACACTGGGTGGGTGTATCAGGAACTGCTTTGAAGTGGTTCACCTCCTATTTATCTGAACGATCCTTTCATGTGGCTACTTCTGATTTCAGGTCCTCTTGTGCTAATCTCTCTTATGGTGTCCCCCAGGGCTCTGCTTTGGGGCCTTTATTGTTTCTCTTATACCTACTCCAGTTAAAGCACATCCTGAGTATATTTGAGGGAATATCATATCACTGTTACGCTGATGACATTCAACATTATATCTCCTTTAAGCATGAACGTGTTTCTAGGCTACAGGTGCTAACTTTGTGCTTAGACTCTATTAAAACATGGTTGGCAGACAATTTTCTCCAACTAATTGAGGATAAAACAGAAATACTTATTTGCACCCCAGACAGATCTGTGCCCAATATAATGGAAGCCTTAGGTCCCCTCCCAAAGTTTGCTAAGTCCTCCATTAGGAACCTTGGGGTCACATTTGATTCTGCCTTCACTTTGGACACTCACGTCAAATCTTTGGTTCATTCTTGTTTGTACCACCTAAGGAACGTTGGCAAATTGAGTCCCATTGTGTCACGCTCAGAACTTGAGATTGTCATTCATGCATTCATATCCTCCCGTCTGGATTATTGTAATGATTGTTTAACTGTCTTAGCAAAAGCTCTTTAGAACATTTACAGGTTGTTTAAAATGCAGCAGCAAGGCTTCTTATGAAATCCTCTAAGTGTTACCCCGTTACTGATCAAGCTTCATTGGCTCCCCGTCAAATTCAGAATCCAGTTTAAGATTTTAGTTCTTACTTTTAGAGCACTCCATGGACAAGCACCTTCTTACATCAGTGAACTCCTGCATCCATATACTCCCATCAGATCATTGAGATCATGTGATCAGGGTCTCCTGGCTATTCATCCTTCGAGATTGAAAACGAAAGCAGACAGAGCATTTGCCTCTGTGGGCCCATCTGTGGAATTCTCTCCCAGTCTCCCTGAGAGCAGTGGATTCGGTGGCATCTTTTAAAGGACACTTAAAAACTCATCTTTTTAATATTGCATTTGCTTAAAGTTTTCTTTGTACTTTGTTTTACTGTTGTGAAGCACTTTGTGGCAGCTGCCTCGAGAGGTGCTATATAAATAAAGTTACTTACTTACTTACTTACATGAGTGACAGTTTGTACAGAAATACTCAGGTTTTCAGATCTTGAATTCTTCACTTCTGGAGACATGGATGGGGGGGGGGGGGGGGGGTGACACACAGGTGACAGTGTAAGAAATGGGAGCTTGAGAGCTCTACAGTTACCTTAAAAAGCTGGCAACACCACCAAGGGAATTTCACCCTGGGAATCTCACCTAGGGAATCTCTAGTGTTAAATTGTACCAGTTACCAAAAATACATTCAGGTTCATTAAAGCTTCAGACACAATTCTAATAATGAAAGAAATTGTTTACTAACAGTCATGAAACAACAAACCAATCACAGATGTTTTAAATTAACTCAGAGGTGCAGATCACCAGTGGGATGCCTGAAGAAAAGGGCTGAAAGAATCACCACCTCACACGTGCATCTCATCCCCTACACCTACATCTACACACACACACATACACAAACATCAAACTGCACTCACACCACAACAATATGTAAATGGAAAAATATGAAACAAAATGTGAAATTACTGCTATGTACCAAACACAATACTTCAATACACTGTTTGGTTAACACTGCTGCAGAAAACACAGAGATCTGCAGCTAGCGAAAGCCTCCTTACTGTGGGGTAACACACACAAAATAATAAACATAAGAATTTCAAAAACAACTCACTCAAACCAAATACACAGAACACGGTAAACCCAAATAATCTCTGAATGAAAACATAATCAACTGTGTCGGATGGTTTACCACACACAGTTTCTAAAAATCAATTGGATGTATTACAAACCTATTAACCATGCAGACACGCTGTTAAAACAAACAGGGTACAAATCTCGCCTGATTATGTTAGGGACTAACACTGGACACTGGACACCTCCCGCCTGCCAGCTCCCCCGTACCTCTACCCCCCGCTGCTTCTCGTGGTACGTAAACGACCATATTCGTCTCAGGAGAACGAAAATGCGCATCCCCGTATGCTGACGAAAGCTGCCGTTTATTAGCGGCACCCGTGTCAGTATACGGGGACGAATATGCCTCTTTTCGTGCAGTGTTTGGGCTTGTTTTTTTCTAAACTCTTGCAAATCTCGTGAGTCGCGGGTTGCAGTTTTTTGGGCTTATTTTTGAACGTGGAGTTGCTTATTTGGGCTTGACTTCCTTTCCGAGTGAAACTCCTTGATTATCTCTTGGCGCCCTTTAATAAAGCAGAAGACGAGTGGTAGGTAGTTTGTCCCTTCCAAGCCCCCGTTTCCTGTTTATCGTTCCTGCACAAGTTGACCGGGCGCACACCCAAACACACACTCATAACAACCCAGAGTGAGGAGGCAGGATAAGAATGAGCTCCAGTAAGTGGGGAAAATATAGAAAAAATATAATAAAGAGTGTGAGAAAGAGAGCGCACTTACAGAATGGATCCGAGCTCAGATGACAGTGGCGCTAAAAGTGGGTCTGCACTATATGCAGTGCATAGGGGCGCCGCACAAGAGGGGCGGCAAAACGATGTGACGAAATTATTTCTCTAGTCGCATTTTCTGTATTTAACAGCTGTGCATATGAAATGATCAATAACAGAGGAACGGCGCTGATTAGGCACCCCTGTGCTCCTTCACCTCCCCCCCCAAAAAAAGAAAATGTGTCCGCATACACCTCTGAAAGTAGCTGCGGTCCTAATGGGAGACGTATCAAAGGCATTCCCCAGATTATGCAAATGTTAAATATGTGCTCACCATGCTGATTTAGTTCAACATGCTGATACAGAGAAGCACACACACACACACAAAAACTGTGCACCCTTCTCTTCTATGAGGCAAAGAACCATGGGATTTACTGCTCCAAAACACAATGAGACAAAACAAAGAAGTGAGCTATACTACTATAGAGATATAAAAGCGGCCTCAGGTTTACACAGTGTTGTGGGTTGCCAGCTGGGCTTCTTTTGGGCTTGTTTCATAGAACTGGTTGCTTGTTTCCGTCGCGAGATCTGGCAACACTGTTCTGAGTTGAACTGGAGACTTTCCTAATCCTCTTAGCGGCATTTTCTTTGTTAAAAATGACCAGCGACAAATCGAGCTTCTTTTTCTGGTGGGTTTTTTGTAGCTGCTTGTGTTTGGAGACTGACTTCTATCATTCTTTCTGACTTCTATCGCAGTTTCTGTCCAGCGGGTGCTGCTGAGCCCCTCCAACGTCACAAAGCACTCACAGGCGGACACACTTCACACTAGCCTCGTGCCAGTCCCAGCTAGTGAGCTAGCTAGGTAGCAAGTGTGGTGTCTGTACTGCTATGTTAAATTCTATATATGTATATATGGTCTCTTTCCTTTAGGCCTTTATTGATTTGTGTAAAAGGAGTAACCTGAGCTTTAACATAAAGGTTTGGCCTCAGTTCAAAAGGAATGCACAGATGGCCCCTTGCAGGCTCTCTTGTTTCCATATAAGGAATTGACCATATGTCCAGATATAGGTTGAAGGTTGAAGCTGTTTTCATAGCCATATATGGAAAGTTAGGATGTGGGGGTTTTGCGAATACTATATAACCTTTGTTCTCCCCTTGCTGAGTTGAGTTAGGGTGATTGGCAATTCCCAGTCCCAGGCTGCAAAGGAAAAAGCGCCTGTTTTGACACTGTCTGTTTCTTTGCAATAAACTTTGTATATATGCATTAAGACTATGTCAGCGAGGATTTTTTTCTCCAAGAATGCAACCATCCAAGACACGACAAATTCTGGCGTTCACGAACCGGGACAGCTGGTGGGACCTGCAGTTGTGCCTGAAGACTCAGCGGTCCAGCTCTGTGCTCATGAACCGGCCGGAGGGTGAGTGCATACGCCCTTACATGGGCAGCTGTTTCTCGTTTGAGCCTTTTTTCTCACATTGTAAAGAACCTTGTGTGTGGGAATTTTTTGGATGTTTTTTGGAGAATCCCTCGTTCTAAATTTTTAAGAGAAGAGAAGAAATAGAGAAGAAATAGAGATAAAATGAAGAAGTGAAAAATTCCAGAGTAATTAACAGGGCCCTGTCTTTTGACTTCATTCTTTTGATAGGAAAATAAATGCAATTGAAGATTAATTGAGCACCTCCTGCACCTTTTATTAAATGAACAGAAGTTTTATTTTTAAAATTACTACAATTTGGTGACCCAATGTGAAAGGCAGGACTGAAATACATTTGGACACAATGGACAGCTACAGAGGCCTCTATAAAAAGTGGGTGAGCAGAACCCATTTATCTAAACTATCTGCTGATTGAAGAATACTAAATTAAGTTGGAAATTGTGTCTATGATGTATAATTTTGACATCAGAAGAGCGAAGTCAAATAAAACAGTGAATAAAGTAAGTTAAGAATGAAGTAAAATAAGAATTTAAAGAAAAAGGGACACGGGTGATGGCGGTGAAGGTTGATCACCTCACTGAGAATGCCCACCCTCGGGGTTTGATAGGTTTAGAGGTCCTTGCGGTCTGTTTAAGATATAAAAGCAACCCTGTAACGGTTTAGAGGGACCGATGTCTCAGAACACGCCGCAAAAAGCTGCCAACCCTTAAAAGTCCGGGATGCCGGGTTTCGAGGCCCCTCAATTAATTTTGAATCATAAAAGCAAGCAGTTTGGGTTTTGAAGTCCTTTGATTTAAGATTAACTGAAAAAGCTGCCCCCCAAAAATAGGGAAGTAGGGTTTCGAGGTCCCTCAGCTTATTCTAAAACAGAAGAACAAGTAATTTGGGTCCAGAAGTTCTTTTGCTTCAGAATAAATTGAAAAAGCTGCCCCCTGACAGGGAAGTAGGGTTTAGAGTTCCCTCGTTTTATTCTTAAGACTTAAAGCTAGTAATTTGGGTGTAAAAGTCCTTTTCTTCTTCAGAATAAATTGTAAAAGCTAGCCCCTGTAAAGAAGAAATAAGATGTAAAAGAGAAAAGTGAAATGAGTAATGATGAAAAGGAATAAGAATAAAGATAAGGAAAGAAAAAGCCGCATAATTGGGTTAAGCCTTCTATAAGGAGCTGCTTTAGGCAGGCCTAAATCCTGATTAAACAATAGAAATGTATTATTAGGTCAGTTTTTTTTTTTGGGAGGAAAGCTGGAAGTGTAAAAAGTTCTATGGGAAAGGTTTTCATTGACACTGCTGACGAGTTGTGTATGATATAACCTTCTATTTGAATTTGCACTTCATTAGAGGTATTATAATTTAAGATCCCAATAGATAGATGAGAAGAAGCGGCATTAGTAGTAGAGAAGAAAAAGCTGACTAGTCTGTGTGTTTATGTTTTGTGTCGAGCGAGATATGTGTGTGTGGAAATGGTTTCTTCCTTTTGTGAGGGGGAGACCCCACCTGACTTTCCTTGCTCTTGTGTGTAAGTCTAAATGTGTTTATGTGAAAACAGAGACATTGTTTGTTCTTCATGTCTGTGTGTGCCGGCCTGTGAGAGTGTTTAAGGGTGTGATCCCTGTGCCTTTTTCCTTTGTGTGTGAGCTAAAGAGATTTTGTCTTTCTCTGTTTGGGTGCTTGAGTCTATGTTTAAGTGAGGAGTGTGTGTTAGTGCTAGTGAATTTATGTGCTTTTGTGTGTGCAGAGAGAAGACTAACTGGGTGTGTAGGCATATGTTTATGTGAATGGATTGATTAAGTGTGTGAGGGAGCGCTCCAATCTTGTGTGTATGTGGGGGCCCCTTCCTTTGTCCAGTGAGCAGGAGCTGTGTGTGTGTGTGTGTGTGTGTGTGTGTGTGTGTGTGTGTCTGCATCTGTGAACGACGTGGAATGGTGTATGTGTTGGAATGTTTTGTTGAACCCTTTTGATAATTGCTGCTGGACAGTGATTGGAAATAAAGGTTTATGAATGTTATGTTATTACTTATAATAGGATACACAATACATGAGCTGCCCTTATTGTTAAAAGCTATGAGCCCCTGTGAAGGACAACATCTATGAGCCTTCACAAGAGAGACATTTGATATTCATTTTTCCCTGGGGACCTTTGTTAGTTTTATTACCTGTCATTAAAAAATATATATATGCATTAAAAAAAAGAGAGAGGGAAAAGAAAGAGAAGTCCTTTAATTGATTGTTATAAAGCCCCATCTATGAGCCCCAAAATCATACAGACTGATATGTACTCAAGCATGAACACTTTGTGTGTGAAAGGTGTTTTGAGAGTGAAATGAACTCTTCTTATTAAAGAAATAAACCTTTTTGTCATATAGAGTGCCATATGGAGAAAGAATTTGATGTGCAGAAATTGTTTTAAATGTTAAACTAACCTTTGCCCCTTCTCTCCTTCTTTTTGCTTGAGTGAGAGAGAGAGAGACAAAGGGGGGGGAGAGCTGAGTTGATACAATCCAGATGTGCCTGGATACTGAATAGCCCTGCAAGCTGATTTCAGCAAAGGCCGGTGTTTGTCTAAAGCTCTTTAAATACACTTATTTTGCATTCATTTATAAATTATATAGGCACATACTTTGGTTTGGTGTTTTATACAATATATTTGCTTTCATTCGCTATACAGACTTGGCACAGATTGACCATATATTTAGTGAACACAGTTTGAATTTTAGTTGAATTTTGTTGCGTTATTAAAAGTGCATAGGTCTTATCTTGTATTGCGTTTAAGTATTTTGGTATTCCATATAATATTTGCTTACCGGTTTGACAAATTTATACAGCATTTTGACAAATTTGTTTAACAAAAGACCGCGTGTCAAGTGAAATTTTTCGCAACAGCAGGCTTGCTGTTTCTTCTGGTGTTGGCAAACTTATCTTTACTAATTGTGTTACAACTATTTGCATTAAATAAGGTTGTTGACATTAATCGCGTAAGTGAATAAATAAATAGATTAAAAAAAAAGGGGGGGGGGGGGGGGGGGGAGTAAGCCAAAGATTCAAGAAAACTTTTGATTTTAAATTTAAATAAGGGAATAAATATAACTGCTAAAATGTCTAAGAAAGACATTAAAACTAAGCAAACAATAACGCCAATCGAAGTGGTTCAGCAAAGTAATCCTTTGATTAAACCACTTATCGTAAAAATGTTGAATAAATGGCATAAGCGATGGCCAGATTTGGAAAAACCTTGGCCAAAGGTAGGAACTCTTAACCCAGAAGTGATCAAAACCATGCAGGTGCTTGTGTCCACCTACAAACTAAATCAAAAGAAGGAAAAAGCAGGACAACGATGAAAAGAGAAGAGACAAGTGGAGCTTGGCATTTTACAGCTGTTTGACATCGAAGAACAGAAGTTGGTACAAGCTACAAAAGAAGAGAGAGAAAAAAGCTTGAAAGAAATTGAGAAAAATACAAAACGAACGGAGACATTGATGGAAAAAATTAATCTGTCGTTTTCGCACCTGAATCCAGTACAAAACCCACCTCCATACGAACAGAAAGTGGAGTTTGAAGACGTCTACCCACAATTACCAGTACTCAATCAAGATGGCAACTACCATATTAAGGATGACAATGATCGAATAATTGAAGTGGGACAAGCTGAGACGACTATAAAATTGATTCCAAGTTCTAAAAGTAAAAAGAAGACATCAACCTTGAAGATTAGGAACAGAAGGATGGAAGAAGAACAAGGTGATGACGGAAGAGACCTGGAAAGAATTGTGGGTGGATATGATCCTCAAATCAGGCGGATACTAATGAAAGCAGAAAAGAAAGGAGGAAAGATGAAGAAAAAAGAGGACTCAGAAGACGACACTTCTGAGGAGAGTTTGGATGGAGATAGTGATGAAGAATGGAAAAGCAAAGGTTCTTCTTCCAGAAGATTCCTTCCATCTGCATCCAGCACAAGAATTGAAGAGGACAGACAAAGAACATTAAGAGACATTGAAAGAAGTATCGATGAGTGCTTGTCATTCCTGGAAAAAGCCACTGTTTCAACTAGCCAAACCGCTTTGACAAATCAATTAAAGGAACTGAGGGCTCAGAAAAAAAGAGCTTCAGAAGGAAGAATCTCAGAGATCAGCAATGACATTACGTCTAAGGAAGAGAAAAACGCCTGAAAAGATGTGTCCAGTAATCATAAGGGCACAGGCAATGGAGTACAAGCCCTGGCAGAATACGGACATGTCAGATATACTTGAGAAGCTCCCTACCCTTCAAGTTTGGAGGAATGTTACTGGAAATGATCCTGATTTGAACCAAATGGAACAATCAATTTTGAGAGCCAAGATACAGAAGTGACTACCTTTGCCAGTAAGAAGCAAATTGTCAGAAGTAGTTGGCCTTGGAAGCATGGAAAAAGGAGTATACACGGACCACATTGCTCACCAAGTGGAATTGTATCGCAAAAAGGAACGTGACCAAAAAGAACAAGATCAAGAAACACTCAGAAAGCTCAACCAGATACAATTCACAGGTTGCTGGAGCAAGAAGACGTCACTTTGATGAGGTGCGTCACAACGAATCCAGCCGAGAGCTTGCCAACATTAGAAGACGGTGAACCACATGATTGCGTGCGAGAAGCTGATAAATATTCTAGGCTTAGGTCAAATCTACAAGCCCTCCCATTGCGTGAGGCAGATCTGGAGTTTTGGACCGATGGGTCCTTTTATTGTGTGGGTGATAAGTTGAGTTCTGGCTACGCAGTAGTAAAAGCACAAGGAACAGATTTTGTTGTGGAAAAGGCTGAAGTCATACCTCAGCCAGCATCAGCACAACTTGCTGAACTTGTGGCACTGACGGAAGCCTGTTTGCTTGCAGAAGGTAAGCGAGTAACAATTTATACTGACTCCGCACATAATGTGTGCCACTTGTTTGGATCAGTATGGAAAAACCGAGGTTTTAGAAAGACAGATGGTCCGCCAATACGTCACCATGAACAAATAATGAAATTGTTGCAGGCCATGATGAAGCCTAAAGAAATAGCCATAGCTAAGTGTGCAGCACATAAAGCGGATATGTCAAGGGTCACGCAAGGTAACAAAGCAGCTGATGAAGCTGCAAAAGCAGTTACTGGCGCTAATAAAGTGGGTGAAGTTTCTTTGGTCACTCATGAAGTAGATTTAGAAGACAAAATCACGCTTAGGGATGTGATTTTAATGCAAGAAGCTGTTCTTGACCTTGATAAACAGCTATGGCTTGATCGAGGTGTCACCCAAGATTCTATGGGACTTTGGAGAAACCATGAGGGACTCATAGTAGCTCCCCCAGACCTTTTAGGTCTGATGATTCAAGAAGCGCATGGGTTAGCTCATGTGGCGAGAGGAGAAGTCAAGAGAAAGATCATTAAAGAGTATGGTTTTTGGGCACCGTGTTTGCTTGAACAGATTGACTATGTTATGTGTGCGATCTGTCTGAAAAACAACGTTCGAAGGGGGGTGACGGTTCTTCCTGGTCACATTCCGACTCCGAGGGGTCCAATGCGCGAACTAGTTGTGGACTTTGTTGACATGATAAAACCAGTTGAAGGGAAGAGATACATGCTTGTAGTGGTTGACAGATTTTCAAGGTGGCCTGAGGCCTGCCCAACAAAGCGAAAAGATGCCCAATCTGTTGCTAGTTGTCTGTGTAGAAAAGTGATTAGCAGATGGGGATTTCCTGATCGTATCGCTTCAGATAACGGGAAGGAGTTTGTTGATAAGACAGTGAAACTGATTTTGAAAAAACTGGGGATTAAACAGCGCCTTGGTACTGTTTATCACCCGCAAAGTCAAGGAATTTGTGAAAGAATGAATGATGTACCTTTTATACACCAGAGTTTAAGTTTATCCCATTTCGGAATAAATGGAAAGGAGGTCACATAACTCGTATAGTGATACTAATGATAAGAGGTTTGATTCCTGCTAGAGTTTCTACAGTAATTGAAAAGGCTCAGGAACAATTCACCACAACAACTATGTTAACAACCTTAGCTCAGAAACAATCTACCACAATAACTACTCAAAGGATTAGCACCACTCAAGAGAAAATGACAACTTTGGTTCCAGAAGTAACTAAGAGTGTTAACATTACAACCCAAGCTACTACTTTATTGACAACTTTTGAGGAAGTAAGTAAAGAAGTAAAGACCAATTTCACCAATAAAATACTGACAACAATGCCTACTGAAAGTATGGTAAAGGTGACTCAGACACTAAAGGTTGCAACTTTGAAACCTGAAAGTGAAGTAAATATAACTCAGACGTCTGTAGAGCTCAATGAGAATAATCACAAAGAGACTTCAGTAATGAGAGAACATATGACAGAAAAGAACATTATACAACCACCTGTGACTACTCAAGAAATTAGTTTAAAAGTGGATGAAGAATTTTTTAATGTTGATTGGTTGCCAGAAGAAATGACTGACCGTTATCATGCAGTTCAGGAGAGAGATGCTCAGTGGAAAGCATATGGGTTTGATTCCTCTGTATTGCAAATAAAAGACCCGTGGGCCAGTAGGAACTTATGGTTCCAACAGTTAACACATTCTGTAAAATCTGGTAAAAGACTGAATTGTCCATGTGTGGTCAAAGTTCCAACATCGGGAACATGGCCTTCAATTTTAGAGACTGTACCAGAACCACTGCTCCCTATGTGTCAATCTTATGTGTTATCGTGGTTGTTATATCAACAACAATCAGCAGAAGATATAGTTATGGCATTATCAGTGCATCTGTTTAGACCTAGATTAAACTGTTCTTGGTTGAGTGAGTTGCCATATTTAAATTTACTTGATCAACATGAAAATGCAATAACAGCAATTCCGGATGCAATGGTGGTAAGACCTGAGAGAGCTGAAGATTGTTTTTGTTCTAATAATACTCACCAAGGACCTGGGATGTTTATGGGCATTTCGGACTGTACCAGATATATGATGGATTTTGGTGAGCATAAGCCTAAGAATGCAAAGGAGTTGTTTCAAGTGACTTTTAAGATACTATATCAAAAACAGTAAAACTGTGAGTGTGAAACATCAACTGTTGCCTGGTAATGTAACTATAGGAAATTTTAAAGATATCTGGTGGGTTTGTGGTGACAAAGCGTATATATTTCTGCCATATGGGTGGATAGGATGCTGTTATATGGCAACTTTGAAATTGCCATATGAGGTTTTCACTATACAGAGGGGTGAAGCACCAAATAAGAACCAATCCAATGAAATTTGGGGAAATAGAAGAAAAAGAGAACTTGCTCAATTTCATAACTTGGAGTCTTACCATTGGAGAATAAATTTGGGAGAAAAGTGGGGTATAGGAATTTTTCCATGGTATGGTGTTGTGTTTTTGGCGGATCATATTGATAACATTACATATACTCTACAGGGTTTTGCAAATGAAACTATTAAAGGATTTGGACTTTTGTCAAACACTCAAAAAAGTCACAGATTGACACTGTTGAAACATGATATGGCTCTTGATTATATTCTGGCCAAACAAGGTGGCCTATGTGTGACTCTGAATTTAACAGGAGATGCTTGTTATACATTAATACCAGATAGTTCAGATAATATCACTAGTGTCATTGATGCATTGAGACATATTAGAGATATCCATTTTGGTCTTCTTTATTATACTCTTAATATTTAGCCTTATTATACTCTTAAATATTCACTCTCATATTATTAATTTTCCTTATTTTTTACTGATGCTTCTTATAATGACGTGATGTTTCCAAGGGGGGAAATGAGAAAAGTAAGATAAATTGGAAATGCAAAAATGGGAAATAGGAAATTTCACATTTATCTTAAAAAAAAAAATAAAATAAAATAAATTTTTAACATTTGATGTTTTCAATGTTATTTGTTGCTTTTACAAAAGATACTGTTCAGTGTTTCTTGTCTCTTTCAGAAAAGGTGTTTGGGAACCCGCTGAGATGAGGGGTTCATATAAATGGACAGTAAAATGGACTGAAATGTCTTGAATCAACACAGTATGGACACCACATGAAGGACCCAACGTGGTTGGAGAACTACAGTTGATATTCTTATGTTTGGCTGAATTTACATGATAATAAAATATTGCTTCATTGTATGTACACTATAGAAACACAATAGTTGGACTTGTGACAGTTTTTTATGTATGCATAACATTTTTGGTTAAATCAGTTTAAGAATGATGACTTTGTCATTTGGTAGGTACATGGGGACCTCAGATGTTTTTTTCTTTTATTCGATTTTAGGGAAAGAAAGGGATAGGTAGGTGACAGGTCCATAGAGAAGTCCGATGGGTCAACCAGCTGATCTAATGGACACTTTTTTGATTTTATTTACTGAGGCTTTCTTGTGTATTTGCTAAATGGTCACATGACAGTCATTAACACTCCCTTTTTTCTTTTTGAGTTCCTCTGGGGTGCCAAAGGTGATCACTGTGGGCAGCAGGATCGTGGGAGAATTTCTGCAGTGTTGATTAAGTAGGGGTTTTTGCTCCCACACCTCATAGGAAGTCAGAAAAAGTTTTTGTTAAAATCATACTATGGGAGAAACTGTTATTTGGAGTAATAATAAACATCTTTGTCTTTCGAGACTTAGTTTGAAGTCTCGAAGGGGGGGAAATATGTGGTGTCTGTACTGCTATGTTAAACCCTATATATGTATGTATGTTTTGTGCAAAAGGGTAACTTGAGATGCAGCACAAAGGAATGCGGAGAGGGCCTCTTGTAGAGTCTCTGGCCTTCCATATAAGGAGTTGACCATATGTCCAGCTATAGGTTAGGGGCTGAAGCTGTTCCTTATAGCCATATGTGGAAAGTTAGGAATGTGGGGGGTTTTGCGAATACTTTAAAACCTTTGTTCTCCCCTTGCTGAGTTGAGTTAGGGCGATTGGCAAGGCCCTGTCCCAGGCAGCAAAAGTAAAAAGCGCCTGTTTTGACACTGTCTGTTTCTTTGCAATAAACTTTGAATATATGCATTAAGACTTTGTCAGCGAGGATTTTTTCTCCAAGAACACATCCATCCAAGACATGGCACTCTCAACACAATTGATGATCAAATTCTCATCACGAGGAGATTGGGAGAAGGGGAGAAGGGGAACCCTCTTTCCTCTGGTCCGACTACACACCCGGCTGGCTATGATATGGATTCCTGTGGGGATGGAAGATAACGTTCCTGGCTGCACTGTGTGGACGTGGCATTTATATTGATACCAGGATTTCTTTTCCCGAATTGGACCTGGGGATACCTGGTATCTGGGCAGCTGTTCAGACCCTAGTAAGGCTGCCTATGAGGGAAGCAGAAACAGTACGAACTCAATCAGACTCAGTAGAGCTGAATTGAAGTGGATTACATCTGGAGGAGTGTTGGAGTCTCTGTTCTGTGTGGCGGAGTAGAACCAAATTCGGATTATTGGACTTCTGAGAGGTAACCAGAAAACTGTAAGGTCTGTCAGCAAATAGTTATGATGGCCTAAACCAAAACAATTGCACTATTTGGAATTTGGCTCCCAGACGGCCTTGGATGCTGTCTGTCTAAATCGCCTCCTGGAGATGTTTGTAAACAGATGCTCTTCACCCCGCCCCGTGTTGTGACCTGTATGAACTGGTATCCTGGCAACCAAGGCTGACTGTACCATCTTATCATGAACATTATCATGAACTGCTAGTCATAGAAGCTGTGTGTCCATCACAGTATCCTGCTCGTCTCCGCTGGCAGCCCCTCCCCTACCCACCCTAGAGCTTTCCAGGCTTTAAATATGCTACTGCTTTGCTGAGGTGTTTTTTTGGAACCTCGTAAGGTGTTCATAATGAACACAGTATGAGATGATTTTTTTTTTAACTTACCTATCCCAGTGTATCTCTTTCTGTTTTTCTGCTAAAGATAGCGCCGGTAAAATGGCTGCATGACCTCAGACACCTGTCCCCCCTGTTTGTGTTTGTCTCTATGTATTTCTTGGATGGGTGTTCTGTTAACTGTAATTTCCCCATTGTGGGACTAATAAAGGTATTCGTATTCGTATTCGTAACTCTTCTTTCTGTGACAGGTGAACACACCTGCCAGGACATAAGATCCAAACACACAATTTTGTATTATATCCTCTTGCTGCTGTCTTCCGGATTCTTTCTATCTATCTATCTATCTATCTATATTGAGAATTCCAGTGAAAAGCTATAAAAACCAAATTCAACACTGAATCAACTTCAGGTCTATATGTTTAATATGTACATTTATTAGCAATCTCTGATTGCACAGGCCATAATAATTAATAATAACACCTCCAGTTGTACAAAGAAGTAGTGGAAATTATAACTGTCTGAAGACATCATTTTACATGTGCGGATCTTGAACAGAGCTGTACAGAAATTAATTAAATATTAGATTCTGGATATTTGACAGAAGCCTTTAAGATGTGATGGTCCTGGGTCTCTGACCCACTGCTTTAATGTTCAGTGGGCTTTTGAAGTTAATTTAGTTGTTTCCATTTATGATCACTGATTTGTTTTATATTGTTTTGTGTATTTCCTTTGTGCATTAGTTTATTCTGAGTTCTTGGGTATTTATTGTTTATATTGTTCTGTGTGTTTTCCCTTCAGTCTAGTTTCCCAGTGGCCTTACAGTTCAGTTCTTTCTGGGTCCAGTCTGTGTTCAGTTTGTTCAGTTGTTTCCTGTTTTACTTTGTCTCTTGTGCTCTGTTTTAGTTTTATTTCCTTGTCTCATTTTCTGTGATTACGTTCAGCTGTGCTCCCCACCTGTTGCCTGTTCCTTTGTTGTATCTCTGTGTATTTATTATCTCAGTCTTCTCCATGTCTTATGTCAGTCTCATTGTTCTAAGTGGCAGTGTTTGTTCCCATGTTCCCTAATTTATCATTTCCCAGTTTAGGTGTTCTGTAGTTCAGAGGTGGAAAGTAATGAAGTACAAATACTTTGTTACTGTACTTAAGTAGTATTTTTCAGGTATCTGTACTTTACATGAGTATTTATTTTCCTGACTACTTTTTGCATTTACTCCCTACATTTTTACACAAGTATCTGTACTTTCTACTTCTTACATTTTGAAACAGACTCGTTACTTTAGGTTTAACTTCTCAGAGAAGTTTTTATTTCCGGTCAGTGCGCCACCAGATGATCTGAGCCTAAATGAAAGAACAATAACACATAAGAGACACATACTCGTACTGGAGTGTCCATCCCCAGATCTTATTGCATACAAAGAGATGAAAGAGTTTAAACAATAATTAATGCATCATTTATAGCACTATAATCAGGAGTTACAGTGGGTCAGACTTACGGCAGATGTCTGGAAGTTGTGCTCGTGGTTTGTCACACAGTGTGTCTGCTAGCTAAAAGAAGAGCTGCTGTATTTCAGGGAGAGCAAAGAGAGAGAGGTTCACTCAGAGATGGAGAAAGATGTAAAAAAGAGGACATCTGATAAACTGGAAATTTAAAGCTTACATTTTAAAATCAGATCTTGGATCTTTATATGATGTGAAGTTATGATTTTTCAGATTGTGAAACATCCTGAAAACAAACTGAGGTATGCTAACTTTGTGCTATTCAAAGATTGTATGAAAATACTGCAGTTTAGTGCAGGATAAACAGGTCAGTTTGCTGTACTGTGGTGAGTTTACAGTAAAGCTCTGTGTTGGACTGGCGCAGAGCAGCTGTGCTGTTCATGGTCAGAGTTGCACGTTACATCAGTGCAGCAGAGATGAGTTTGATTTTGAGTTGATGATGCTGAGATTCATTCAACATTTATACCAGCTGCATGCTGTCAGTTTAAAAACAGTATAAACAATATTCACTCTTCATACACATATGGATCGCACCCAAAGAATATGACACAATCATTCATGCTTCTGATTAGCCAGACACCAAAGACAATACTGTCTCTGTTCAGTGGCACAATGGGATATATAACAGTCAAAACATCTTTTCACTGCAAATATTTCACTCCATCCAGTCAAAGAAAATGTGCCCAGTGCTGCACTTTGTTGTCCTCTCAGTCCCCCAGGTAGAGGTGGAGGATGGGATGGAGTCTTTCCAGCTGCCCTGCAAAACCACAGTTCACCTGCCTGGAGATGCTAAAGTGGAGTGGACCCACAACTGCATTAGAGTCAGAAAGGTCCATGTGTGTCAGAGCAGCTTTGATCAGCCTAAAGAACATGACCAGGCTTATAGAGACCGAACAAACATGAAGAGAACCCTGCTGAAAACAGGCAACCTCAGTCTGACCCTGAAATACCCCACAGACAGCCACAACTGCATCTACACCTGCACCGTCTACAACAGGGAGGGAAACATCCTGCTGAATTCAATTCAGTTCAATTCAATTTTATTTATATAGCGCCAAATCACAACAAACAGTATCCTCAAGGCGCTTTGTATTGTGGGTAAAGACCCTACAATAATACAGAGAAAACTGAACAGTCAAAACGACCCCCTATGAGCAGCACTTGGTGACAGTGGGAAGGAAAAACTCCCTTTAACAGGAAGAAACCTCCAGCAGAACCAGGCTCAGGGAGGGGGGTCATCTGCCGCGACCGGTTGGGCTGAGGGGAGAGAAAGACATGCTGTGGAAGAGAGCCAGAGATTAATATCAATTAATGATTAAATGCAGAGTGGAGTATAAACAAAGTAAATAAGGTGAATGAAAAGAAACAGTCTATTGTGGGAACCTCCCAGCAGCCTACGCCTATTGCAGCATAACTAAGGGATGGTTCAGGGTCACCTGATCCAACCCTAACTATAAGCTTAATCAAAAAGGAAAGTTTTAAGCCTAATCTTAAAAATAGAGAGGGTGTCTGTCTCCTGAATCCAAGCTGGAAGCTGGTTCCACAGAAGAGGGGCCTGAAAGCTGAAGGCTCTGCCTCCCATCCTACTCTTAAGTATCCTAGGAACCACAAGTAAGCCAGCAGTCTGAGAGTGAAGTGCTCTGTTGGGGTGATATGGTACTATGAGGTCTTTGAGATAAGATGGACCTGATTATTCAAGACCTTGTAGGTGAGGAGAAGAATTTTAAATTCTATTCTAGATTTAACAGGGAGCCAATGAAGAGAAGCCAATATGGGAGAAATCTGCTCTCTTTCTAGTCCCTGTCAGTACTCTAGCTGCAGCATTTTGGATCAGCTGATGGCTTTTCAGGGAGCTTTTAGGACAGCCTGATAATAATGAATTACAATAGTCCAGCCTAGAAGTAAAAAATGCAAATATATACATAGTTTCATTTTTGTATTAAGTTGCTGATATCAAACGTGATGCTACTAATAGGTGGTTAGTTTGTGATATTACTGGAGTTTAGTGCTTGTGTTTTGAAATTGGAGTCCCAGTTCAGACAGTGGAAGTCACAATTTCAGAATGATAGAAAAGACAAAGATGAATTCCAAATATGGATTTGAAAAACATTTCAGATTATTGGCAATATAGATCATTCATCCATGAACAATGATATTTAAAGACATGGGTCAAAGTCATATCATAGAAATTGGTCAATATTCAAATGTCTTGCTGCTATAAAGCAGTAACACGCCGCACAATATTTTTAGCATGGGGACTTATTTCAGACACACAACACAATTCCACTCTGTGTTATGTGCATGGATGAGCTGGGCTTTTTCCATATCCAGGCATTCTGAGTGGAACCAGCGCCTACAGCTGACACACTGTATCTATAACAACAAATAATTGGGTTTTATAATTATCCAAGTAGATAAGTTTGGCAGAAATTTATTAATTTTCTCCTAAACAGGGAAATTCTTTGTCCTAGAGAACAATCAGGTTAAAGATCTGCGTCACCTCGAACAACCTCCGGCCTAACCACGATGTAGTGATGGGATGATGATACCTCAAGGAGTGTATGACACACTACACAAACTGTGTCGGCTCAGTATTGACACTGTGTTGGTCACTCAATAGTGACCCCTGCAGTAGTTATAATATCATTGCAGGTAAACAAAATAAAAATAAGATGGAAAAACTAACATGCTGCAAACCCAACATCAGCCTGTAAAATATTTAACCGCAGTCCTTTACTTCAAATATGATCTCATCATTGTATAATTTCATTTGCCAAGTTAAGTTGTTCATGAGAAGAGTTTAAAATTTCCTTCAAACCTTGTTTGTGTAAATGCTAAACTGAGTTGGTATGTAAAATATAGCTAATTTGTAATAAAAATTTTAACTTATGTAAGGAATTTTGTTAACTTAAGTGTTAAATCATAGGAAATAAAAGACTAAAATGGATTTGTTTACGCATTTTTATTAAGGAACCAAAGTTTTTGAAGTGTCCATGGTGATGTCTGCTCTTAGAGACCAGTTCCCCCGCCTTAGAAAAACCTCTTTCACAGGGTACAGATGAAGATGGTGAGCAGTGATGAAGTGCTCTTATTGATGTGAGATAGCTCTGTGGAGCAGAGCTGACACTTAACCTTTAATAAAAGAAAAAGTTCATTTATCTGAAAACAATTCAAACCTCTTACCAGAACAGAGTAAAAACATATTGAATTGAAAAACTAACAGTAAACAAAGGAGAAAAAGATTGACCTTATTTGGCATCACAAAATTATTCCAGACTGGAGAAAACGTCTTGGAATGATCCATGAAGTCGGTGGAACAAGGTGAGGCAAAAATCCAAACTCCAACATCCAAACTCCATCCAACAAATCCACAACATGTCCATACAGTTTGTTTCCTTATAAACACACACGACACACTTTCTGTATCGGTCACATGATTTTTTTTCTTAAAGCGATACACGCACCGATACAGGTTTCACTCTTGTGCGCTCGGCAGTGCTGACGCACCAGTGTTGCTCGTCCCGTCACTCCCACAATGATCATAGTGTTTTTTTCTCATCTAATGTTTATGTCTCCATGTAACCCAGGAAGCTCCGACTCGCCTCAGCCCGCCTGCCCTCTTGGACCCATTCGTGTGTCACTACGTATGGACCACCCTCCACACTCACTCATCCCTGCCTGCCCCCCCACGGACCATCCAAACCCCTGCTGCATTACGTGCCCCTCCTGTGCTACTTTCCCACCGTCGATGAGCCGGTGCTCGTGCCAGTGCTGGTTTCAATGAACCGGCGAGACGCTAAAGAACAGGCCGCGTTTCCACCGTGTTTCTGTGAACTGCTCCTTTACGTATAAATGTGGGCGGGTCCTCGTTTGGACACGGAAGCCGAAGCGCACAAACGTGGGAGAACACGCTCCCCTTTCTGTGCTGCAAGTACGCAGTGTTGCCAACTTAGCGACTTTTCAGACCCCTCTAGCGAGTTTTTTTCCAAAAAGCGTCTAGTGACAAATTTAGCGAGTTTTCCCGGTGATGTCGGCGACTTTTGGAGAGTTTTTTGTTAATCTGAAATCCTCCGCTATCACCATGTGTTGTGTACATACAGCCTTCGTACTGCGTCAGTTCAGATGCTTTGGCATCGCCCGGACCCCCAAGAATACCTGGCTGTTGGTTTGTATCGTGGGTCACGCTGACCTTAATAGCAGAAGTGAGTCTGTTTGTTTCCTCATGATGCAGCCGGTGGATACGACGCCGCATTGAGCGGGTGGGCGTGTTGCTTTGATACGTCAGCGTATGGATTTACTGAGCTGGCTGAAATCCTGCTGACTGAAGGATGAAGTTTGTTCATTCAGTCTGTTTCCATGTTTGTTCTCTTCCACAGGAGGAAGCTCTGTGGTGAAGTCTACTTCATGCAGACTGGCTTTTTTTCACTCAGCCTTTTGCTGTTTTTGCTCTGGATCTCTTCTGTTTACATTTTAATAGCACGTGAAGAAATTTAAAAATAAGAGTTGCTGCTTGAGCCTTTTAGGTTTCTGCGTGTTCGTTTATCGAACAGGAATGACACAAAACAACGGAATAAGGAGTCCAATTTTTTTTTTTTTTTTAAATATATTTTATTGAACATTTACTTTTTTTGAAAAAAATGACAAGAGAGAAAAAGAAAAAAGCAAAAAAAACCCAAACAAACAACAACAAAAAAAATAAACAAAAACAGAACAGGCCAGCACAGGACATACATAAAATAAAGTAGACTTAACACTTTTATATTTAAAAATAAAATGTGACCCTCCTTTGCAAAGTATATCATTTAAATCCTGAGGTAAATAATGCAGAAGGGGTTGCCATATTTTATAAAAGGCACCCAAATTGCCCTTTATTAGGGCACGGAGGCGCTCCATTGGGAAGACCCTAAATGTCTCTCTATACCATTGTGTAACAGAAGGGGGCTGTCCTTGGATCCACTGTAACAGAATGCAGCGTCTTGCCAGATGTAGAAGTTTGCGTAGTATCATCTCCTGAGGCATCAGGGACAGGCCATGCACAGATAAACCAAAAAGAAACAGCCTAGGACCCATAGGAATTGTTTGATGAAAAATAGAACAAAGTTCTATTGTAACATTCTTCCAAAACCTGTTTATCAATGCACGTTGCCAGATACAATGATAATAGTCACCCACAACTGTGTTACATTTTATACAGAGAGGTGAATATTGAGAGTGAAGTTTATGCATAAACTGTGGAGTACGCTGTGAAGAATTCTAAATTGGTTCTCCCTGAGTCTGTTGCAGATAAATGTTTTTTTTATTAGTGAAAAAGCCCTCGACCATGTTTCACTGCTAAGTTCAACCCCCAAATCTGTTTCCCAATGACTTTTGGACCTTTCAGTTGTGAGAGGAATTAGCATGATTAGTTGCTAATAAAAAAAAGACATGAATTTCATTTTATGGTCAGGACCTGTGTTAAATTTAAGCAGAGAACTTTCTATGGGGTTTAAAATTGGCTGGTCATCTGGAAAAATAAGTGATTGTACAAAATGTCTTACTTGGAGGAAACCAAAGAAGTCCTTCTGTAAGATATTATGCTTAACTTGTATTTGTCTAAAGGACACAAACCTACCTTCTTCAAACAAATCACAAACCAATTTTAAATTTTTGTGATATCAATTGTCAAATATACTTGGACCCATACCGGGGGAAAGGCTCTATTTTTAATAAGCGGCTGCATTGCACTTTCCTTCTCCCAATGTGACTCATAATATTACACCAAACTTTTAATGTTATAAGCAGTAAGTTATTTTTTCTAACCCCGACCGGAAGCTCAGCTAGATCTGTGGATAAAAGAGAGAGTAGCGAAGAGGGCTCACAACACCAACTGTCTACATGCGGTTCAGATTGGTGTAAAAAAGAATGTAACTATCCTGGTATTAACCTGGCATGACATGCCCAATAATAATATAATAAGTTAGGGACAGCCTGACCCCCCCTGTCAATTGGAAGTTGTAAATTCTTCATCTTAAGTCTAGGTTTCTTCCCATGCCATATAAATTTGGATAAGCAGTTTTCAATTTCAGAGAGGGTTGTTCTATTAATTTTAAGAGGTAGCATTTGCATAGGGTAAAGTATCCTGGGGAGGATGTTCATTTTTATTAAACTCATCCTACCTATCCAGGACAGTCGGAGGTCAAACCATCTATTCAGATCACTCTTAATTGAGTCCAGAACTGCTTTGAAATTTAATTTGTACAACTCAGAGGTCTTTGCAGATACTCTAATGCCCAAATATGCAAAACCTGTGGTTGACCATCTGAAGGGAAAGTCAGCAGGGGGGTCCCAACCAGACCTCTGAACCCCCAGTGGCAAGGCCTCAGACTTCCATCAATCCATCCATTCGCTTCCGCTCATCCTGTTCAGGGTTGCGCGGGGGCTGGAGCCGATCCCAGCTGTCATAGTGCGAGAGGCAGGGTAAACCCTGAGCAGGTCGCCAGCCTGTTGCAGGGCCAACACAGAGAGACAGACAACCTTTCACACTCACAATTACACCTATGGGCAATTTAGAGTAGCCAATTAACCTAATCCCAGTAAGTGCATGTCTTTGGAATGTGGGAGGAAACCGGAGTACCCGGAGGAAACCCACGCAAGCACGGGGAGAACATGCAAACTCCACACAGAGAGAGGGAGAGGCCTGGGCCAAGGTGGAATCGAACCCAGACCTTTCAGATGTTATTCTAACTGTGAGGCAGCAGTGCTAACCACTGCGCCACTGTGCTTTTTTAAGGCCTCAGACTTTTCAAAGTTAATTTTATACCCTGAGATCAATAACAGAGCTTAATTTTGAGATAGATGTTTCTGGTTTAGTAATAAATAGTAAAATGTCATCAGCATAGAGTGAAATTTTGTATTCAATATTTCCTAAACGAATTCCAGTAATCTCAGGGTTGATTCTTATAGCCTCCACTAGTGGTTCCACTAACAGTGCAAATAATAAGGGGGAAAGGGGACAGCCCTGACGAGTTCCTCTACCCAGGTGAAACAACTCAGAAGCAGAGCCATTTACCAAGACCCTTGCAGTGGGGGCACTGTACAGCAACTTAACCTACCCAATAAATTCCAGGCCCAGACCAGACCTGCCCAAAACATTAAATAGTTACTCCCACTCCACCCGGTCGAATGCCTTCTCCGCATCTAAAGATATTGCTAGAGCCTTATAATTCGCATTCTGTGAATATTGTAAAATGTTTAAAAGTCGTCGCACATTGGAATGGGAGTATGTTCTTTATAAATCCCGTCTGATCAGGCCTCACCAAGGTTGCCATCACATTCTCTAGTCTCCCTGCCAGGATCTTTGACAAGATCTTTCCATCTACCCCTAGCAAACTAATAGGCCTGTATGATGTGCATAAATCAGGGGGTTTATCCTTTTTCAGGATTAAGGATATGTGGGCTACATTTAGAGTTGGCGGTAGTATACTCAGTTCAAAAGATTCTTTAAACATGTTTAATAAAGGGTTGACGATGTGATTGGCCATTTTTTTGTAAAAATCAGGCCCAAACCCATCTGGGCCTGGTGCCTTCCCCCCCTGCAGAGATCTTATAGCCTGCAAATCCTCCTGGGTTGTAATGGGTTTGCACAAATCTGATCTGCTTTGCTCTGACAACACAGGGAGCTTCAATTTATCAAAAAAAGAATCACAGAGATTTGCTGTATTATAGCATTCAGAAGAGTAGAGTTCTTGATAGAACTGTTTAATTATTTTGGTGATCGTTTTAGTTTCAAAGTGTACATCACCTTTTTTGTCTCTGCACGAAAAGAAGCATATTCGTCTCCGTATACTGACGTGGGCGGCGCTAGAAAACGTCAGCTTTCGTCAGCATACGGGGATGCGCATTTTCGTTCGCCTGACACGGATATGGTCGTTTACATACCACCAGAGCCCCCTGCTGTACTCACTGTACACATATGGCTGTGTGGTCACTTCCAGCTCTACCACCATTGTCAAGTTTGCTGACGACACTGTTGTATTGGGCCTGATCTCTAACAATGATGAGAGGGCCTACCTAGAGGAGATTAAACACCTGGAGGGCTGGTGCCAGGACAATAATCTCCTCCCTAACGTCAGCAAGACAAAGGAGTTGATAGTGGACTGCAGCATAAAGCAGGAGAGGAACTATCACTCCGTTATGATCAGTGGCACCGCAGTGGCAAGAGTAGACAATTTCAAGTACCTTGGAGTTCACATCTCTGAGGACCTGTTATGGTCTTGCCACACCACTGCATTGGCAAAGAAAGCCCGTCAGCGTCTTTATCACCTTAGACACTTAAGGGACTTCAAACTACCACCCAAGGTGCTTCGTAACTTCTACACCTGCACCATTGAATCGATCATTACGGGAAACATCACAACCTGGTTCGGAAACAGCACCAAGCAGGATGGGCAGGCTCTACAAAGGGTGGTATGTTCAGCTGAGCGCATAATCCGGACTGAGCTTCCTGACCTGCAGTCCATATACAGGAAACGGTGCTGGACAAGGGCCAGGAGGATATTAAAGGACCCCAGTCATCCCAGTAATGGACTGTTTTCTCTGTTACGATCTGGGAAGTGGTTTCGTACTCTACAAGCCAAAACAGAGAGGATGAGAAGCTTTTTCCCACAAGCTATTCGATTCCTCAACGAACATAGCATTTAGGACTAATTTACACGTCAGACTTATATGTATACGTATGTGTATATATGTATGTATATGTATATATATGTATATGTGGACATAATGCATGTGTATATAAGTATATGCATGTATACTGTTTTTATGTGTATATGTATGTATATGTATAGATTAGTACTTGTATATTTATTATTATCACACTGTATAGAATTATGTAGCATCTGCACTGCTGTCGCTTTACGCACTGGTTCACTCTAAATTGCCCCTTGTAATTATATTGTTAATTTTGTTTACTTAATTTAATTTGTTCTTTTTAATTATAAGGTTGACTTAATTTAATTTGTTCATTTGTTTAATTTGTTCTTTTTAATTATATTGTTAATTTTTCTAATGTTTATATACTTGTACTTTTTAAATACATTCTATTTCTGTATAATATATTTTTTAACTATTCTGTAGTTTTGTAATCAGGGTGGCGGAGCAGTCACGAAAGCATTTCACTGCCAGTTGTACTGTGTATGACCAGGTATGTGACAAATAAACCTTGATTTGAGAAGCAGCGGGGGGTAAAGGCGAGGGGGAGCTGGCAGGCTTTACATATGAATAGCAGCGCTGCAAGCCAAAGCAGCGGCAACAGACCAACGTGGCTTGTCAGTCATTGGATGAAAAAAATAACATCACAATTCATTACACACGTGATTGGTTGGTAGATCTGTCCCCCATTGGCCTTTATAAAGTCAGGCCTGGGTAAGCCCCTCCCTAATAAATAATAACCGACTAATAAAAATTATTTTTAATTATTATTTCTGTGATATACCTTGTATGCTCTGTTGTATTCATGCCATGCTAATAACCTCAACTAAAGGGAATTCAATTAAGAGAAACAAATTGTGAGGCACAACTTTGAATTATTATTTTTTTTATTTATAAAGCAATATGCACATACACACACACACATCGTATAATATATATATATATATATATATATATATATATATATATATATATATATATATATATATATATATATATATATATAAAGAAAACAAAAACATTATGACATATAATGCTTTGCTACTTCTGGGCCATGTGGTGGTGGCTTTCTCTCAGAGCATGGTCCAGCATACAAACACTTATGGTGCACGGCGTTGTATTTAGGGTGAGCTTCTAGTCTGTCTTGCAGTTTGGCTCAGAGGTCACTGAGCTCCTGGCTGGGGAAGCTTGGGGGTCTTAATCCAGCCCGATACGCCCTCTGAGACGCCATCCTCCTCATCCAACATGAGGTCAGTGGTGACACCGTCCCAGAAGGTAACCTCCTTCACTGCCAGGACACTCACCCTCGCCTCCAGCAGCTGTTGCCTGCAAGGCCTTCTTTGCTAGCCTAAAAAATATCTGAATCACAGACTGATGTTAATTATATCTTGTCCATCAATACTTGTTAAATTATTCCAGATGGTTTGTACGGTTTCTTTCATATCTTTTCCTGTGGTCGCGCTGTTTCCAGACGTGTATTTTCATATTAAAGCATGTAACCAATCACATTTCAGCCATCATTTGTTGCCAGGGTCAAAGAAATCTGCCTGGAGGCCTTCACAATCACTTCTGCGGTCCCTGTAGCACAAAATAAGTGTCGATTAAACAGTTTGCGCAACCAGATTATGAGTTGGCAACACCGAGGCCCTCTAGCAGGCGTACGGTAACGGCAGCATATTCATACACTTTGATTGGATAGTCAGTGTACTAGCCAGAGCTAGCAAACTGCATCTGTAGTGAGCTGCACAAGCAAAAATATAGTTGTGTTGATTTTATAGCTGTTTTGTCAACCCACAATGGCTGAAGGAGGAGAAGAAATGGATTTGGTTGCAGATTTATTGCCAAAGCCAAGACGGACTTTTCAAGAAAAGCTGGACATCATTAAGAAAGGTCGGGCAACTCTGAAGCTAGCGAGCCTGTCACAACCGGGAAAAGAATTTGTCCGCCACTTTCAGTCCACTAATTACGAGCGGTACCACTGGCTCACAGGCCCCGAGGAACACTGCAAATTGTATTGCTGGGAGTGCTTGTTGTTTGCCACTGATCGACATGGTGTTCAGAGCCACGCTGGATTTGTAAATTTGACTTGCCTAAAAAGGCAGCAACAAGACACCAAAGCACTGCCGGACACTTACAAGCAAAACATTCGGGGAAACCAGAGCGGATCAGCTGAGCGAGCAAGTGCGCAGGGAAACGGAGCTCCACGACGTAAAGGTGAAGAAAAATAGGGAAATCTTAGAGACTGTTAGCTTGGCTTTTTTTGGGGGGGGGGGGGGGGCAAACAGGAACTTTCATTTCGGGGACACGATGACTAAAATGTTTCTCTCTTAATAATAATTTTATGAGGTTGTTATCAATGCATTTTTATATGTGTCGCAGCTGTAGCGGCAGTAAAAGGAGACTTGTGCACCTTGAGTTTGTTTCTTCGGTAAATGCATTTATTCTGGCTACATGAGCTCTCAATCTGCAAAGCAACAGCTCTTTCTACTGCATTTCTGCATAAAAAGATGTTTTTATTGCCATAAAATAGTTATTGAGGGTGGAGTGATTCAGGCGGATCACTACTGAAGGCCTAGGTGTGAAATGCACGGCCGCCACTGCTTTTTATACATTTTGGGTTGTTCAAAAGAAGCCAGATTTTATATAAAGTTAAAAAAAACAATAATATTTCCCAAAAATAAAACTGCATTTACAAGCTAACTACACAAATACAGCAGACCAACAAAACAATCCAATACGTCTTACCGGCTTCCTTCTTGCACGTCACCGGGCAGAGTTTTTAACCCTTGTGCTCCCGCTGCGTTTGAATTCACGAGAATGTGTCCGGGGCACGAAGGACCCCCTCTGCAATGGGGACTCACAAACGCGTGATACATACGTGGGTCTCAGGTGGGGTCGAACCGACCCCCTGACAGAGTGAATCTCCATAGTGCTGCTTAGACCCTGTGTGTGTGTGTGTGTGTGTGTGTGTGTGTGTGTGTGTGTGTGTGTGTGTGTGTGTGTGTGTGTGTGTGCGTTTATCACTAACACGGGGCCGAGGCGTATTGGGCAGTGGCGCACTGGCCACGTGTGTGTGTGTGTGTGTGTGTGTGTGTGTGTGTGTGTGTGTGTGTGTGTGTGTGTGTGTGTGTGTGTGCGCGTGTGTGTGTGTGTGCATGCGTGCGTTTTTCTATCCCGGTGGGGTCCACAACCTGACAAATGCAATACACCGTGGGGACCCATTTTTCCCGTGGGGACCAAAATCTGGTCCCCAGAGGCACAAGCATTGCTTTCAATAGAAAACGTGGTGCTGATATGCCTGGTGAAGTTTTTTTCAAAAAAAAAAATGGTCCCCAGGAAGCTGCTTTTCCTGACTTTGTGTGTGCCCCAGTGGTCATGGATGGTATTGCAGAGTGTGTATCTGCATCCGTGGGGACACAACCTGACAAAGTGTGTATCTGTGTGCCATAGTGGTCGAAAAAGGGTACTGCAGTGTGTGAACTTCTAAATGTGTCTAAAGACGGTTTTTTATTATATAATTGTAGCCTGTGCTTGATCAGAATTTTATATTATTTAAATATTTGCACTATAATTGACAAGCGAACTCATTTGATCATGAAATTTACTTTTTCCTATTTTATAATATTTTTTACATTACTATTTAAAAGAAACTGACAACAATTTCATGTGATTTTAGGAACAACAGTTAATCAGTTACAATAAATTATTTTTAAATAACTTGTCAACTTGTAAAAAGATAAAACTGGCTTAAATACTTAAATACTGAGAAAAAAATAACACTGGCCACCAAGGCCAGTGCAGTAAAATTCCTAAAACATTTTTTCCTAAAGCTAGTGGCCTCTTCATGGTTCCCATTTACCTGTGGGATTCTAAGGTACTTGTCGCTTGTAGCTGTCCTCAGTATCTGCAATGTTGCTTTCTGGTAGTGCAATCCCCTCAGTTCTTACTACCTTCTGTCTTTAGCGATGGCCTGTGCCGCTAGCTAACAGTAACTACACTGCTCAAAAAAATAAAGGGAGCACTTAATCAACACAGTATAACTCCAAGTAAATCAAACTTCTGTGAAATCAAACTGTCCACTTAGAAAGCAACACTGATTGACAATCAATTTCACATGCTGTTGTGCAAATGGAATTGACAACAATTGACAATTAGCAAGACATACTCAATAAAGGAGTGGTTCTGCAGGTGGGGACCACAGACCACTTCTCAGTACCTATGCTTTCTGGCTGATGTTTTGGTCACTTTTGAATGTTGGTGGTAGCATGAGACGGACTCTACAACCTACACAAGTGGCTTGGGTAGTGCAGCTCACCCAGGATGGCACATCAATGCGAGCTGTGGCAAGAAGGTTTGCTGTGTCTGTCAGCATAGTGTCCAGAGGCTGGAGGCGCTACCAGGAGACAGGCCAGTACACCAGGAGACGTGGAGGAGGCTGTAGGAGGGCAACAACCCAGCAGCAGGACCGCTACCTCCACCTTTGTGCAAGGAGGAACAGGAGGAGCATGGCCAGAGTCCTACAAAATGACCTCCAGCAGGCCACAAATGTGCATGTGTCTGCACAAACCTTTAGAAACCGACTCCATGAGGATGGTATGAGGGCCCGACGTCCACAGATGGGGGTTGTGCTCACAGCCCAGCACCGTGCAGGACGCTTGGCATTTGTCAGAGAACACTAGGATTGGCAAATTCACCACTGGTGCCCTGTGCTCTTCACAAATGAAAGCAGGTTCACACTGAGCACATGTGACAGACGTGACATGGAGAGCGATCTGCTGCCTGCAACATCCTTCAGCATGACCGGTTTGGCAGTGGGTCAGTTATGGTGTGGGTGGCATTTTTTTTGGAGGGCCGCACAGCCCTCCATGTGCTTGCCAGAGGTAGCATTACTGCCATTAGTTACCGAGATGAGATCCTCAGACCCCTTGTGAGACCATATGCTGATGCGGTTGGCCCTGGGTTCCTCCTAATGCAGGACATTGCTAGACCTCATGTGGCTGGAATGTGTCAGCAGTTCCTGCAAGATGAAGGCATTGAAGCTACGGACTGGCATGCCCTTTCCCCAGACCTGAATCCGATAGAGCACATCTGGGACATCATGTCTCGCTCCATCCACCAACGTCACGTTGCACCACAGACTGTCCAGGAGTTGGCGGATGCTTTGGTCCAGGTCTGGGAGGAGATTCCTCAGGAGACAATCCGCCACCTCATCAGGAGCATGCCCAGGTGTTGTAGGGAGGTCATACAGGCACGTGGAGGCCACACACAATACTGAGCCTCATTTTGACTTGTTTTAAGGACATTACATCAAAGTTGGATCAACCTGTAGTGTGTTTTTCCACTTTAATTTTGTGTGTGACTCGAAATCCAGGTCTCCATTGGTTAATAAATTTGATTTCCATTGATGATTTTTGTGTGATTTTCTTGTCAGCACATTCAACTTTGTACAGAACAAAGTACTCAATGAGAATATTTCATTCATTCAGATCTAGGATGTGTTATTTGAGTGTTCCCTTTATTTTTTTGAGCTGTGTGTAAAGATCCCTTCCCAGACATCTCAACCCCCATTCATACCTTTGTTCCAGTGACCTCAATAGGTCACATGAAACAATGGAGCAAAGTCCTATATTGGTTTAATCTGAAACTGATTGAAATGACCCATGCCTCCTTTCACACGTGGCACATGTACAATTGACAGTCATAACCACCTCCAGGGGACTATGCCCACAGGGGGTTAAATACCTGGGTCTCGCCACCATTTGGTTGAGAACTGAAGAAGCCTTTTGGATGAGAGGCGAAACGTCTTCAAGAAAAAAAAAGAAGTCCAGTCGCCTTTTTCAAGCTCCAGAGACAATGTTTTCAGTGTGTACTGGGTCTGCCCCGGGGCCTCCTAATTAGTTAATTACTTCACCTGAGTGTCCAGAGCACACAGCTGCAGATCTGATATGATCACAGAAAATCAATCATCGACCTGCAGACCATGGTTTTTGCTATGTACAAACTGTGGTTTGCACAGAAGTCCAATAACAAAGCACCAGTCAGGTTCATATCAGGGCAGGCCGTTCCTCCCAGTCATGCTCCTCCAAGTCCCATTATCACTGCCCATGAGAGCGTTGAAGTCCCCCAGAAGAAACATGGAGTCATTGGATGGAGCACCCTCCAGCATCCTGCCCAGTGACAGCAAGAAGGCTGTGTATTCTAAACTAGGCGCAGACAACAGTCAGGACCCCTTCCACGACCCAAAGGTGCATGGAAGCAATCATCTCATTCAGCATTGAAAACTCCAACATACAACTTAATCTAAGTGGACACAAAGATACCCACCCCAGCTCACTGCTGTTCACTGAGAGCAACTCCAGACTGGAACAGAGTCCAGTCCCTCTCCAGGAGACTGGTTCCCGGAGTCCAGGCCATGCACCGAAGTGAGCCCAAGTATTTCTAGTCAGTATGTCTCATCTCAGGCACTAGCTCAGGCTCCTTCCCCACCAGAGAGGGGACATTCCATGTCCCAATAGCCAGCCTCGATACCCAGATATCAGTCTGCTAGTGCCTCTGACCAACACACATTGCACCTGACCCCTACAACGCCTCCTGTGGAGGCTGCGTTTACAGGAGGGTGGGCCCATCTCTCCTCTTCAGGCTGTGCCTAGCTGGGCAACATGGGCTAAGGCCACACCACCACTCTTCTTCAAGCTCCCTGCCAGGCCTGGTTCGAGGACAGGTTAATGTCTTGTTGAATCCCAAGTTCAACAAACTAATAGTGATGTTTATGCACTGAACCAGAGAGAAAAGGGAGACACACACTCAGTGGCGGTTTCTGATATGGGCGACATGGGCAGCCGCCCAGGGCGGCTTCTCATCTGGGGCGGCATGACCGCCCCCCGTTCCTCCGAACGCATTGGGATCGCTGCAGCAGCGCCTACCGCGCTACTCCACTTGTGGGGTAATGGGCGCCCTCTGCCTCCTGTGTAGGGCATGTAGCTTTCTGCCATGGTCTGACAGACAGGTTGTAACAGGTTCTGGAGGTTTGGAGGTTTTGTTGTGTTGGGCTGGCAACTGTCAGTCAGATCTGGCAACCCTGGGGATGGGCGGCGGTTATAACCTATTCCGCTTTAGTGCGTATCATGGAAGATGGAAAGGAAAAGAGCAAAGCCATCAGGTGCGCGTTTTAGGAAAAAGAGAAAAGAAGAAGAGGAGAAACGAGCAAAAGATAAAGGTAAGCAGAAGCTGTGTCATTTCTTGTTGTGTGAAATGTGTTATGTAGGCTGTAGCCTGCTGCAAGATAGACTTTTTACTAAGATGCTAACTGGTTACGTTTAGCTGCTTAGGACGACATATTTGTTAACAGCAGCAGAGCAGAAAATATTAGTGTTTTGAAGATCGAAATTCTTCTTGAACTAAACAAACAGTATTTTGTAATGTAGTTTGGACCATGTAGACCCCTCGAAGACTGACGGCCCATTGGAGCTGATGTTTCAGTACGGCCGCTATCTCGGATGGATCCCTCTTGCGCCCCAGTGTATTCATTTGTACTGAGGATAGTCGTATACCCAGATAAAATAATCATAGCTTCCAGAATTTGTATGCAATTTTCACACGGTTTGGTTTGTTGGAAACGGCAGAGATGTGGTTGTGATACAGGACCCTGTCACACATAAAAATCTGTGCTTTTATACTGAAATACTTTGATTTATGCACCTAAACAAAGACTGACTTATGATATAGCTCATTAATAAATATATATATTTTTAATAGTAATAAATATATATTATTTTAATAGAAAACAAGTTTGATTGTTTATTTGAATTTATACTGTCTCATGCAATCAATCCTGAGCCTTCTGTACACACCAACAACAATTTCTCCTACTCTGAATTTCATACACTGGAAATATATGTAGGCTCGTTTGTTTTTGTCTTAGCTGTTAGCTGTTTTATATATCAGTATGACAGTCCCTTAATCACATTAGTTGAGAAACGCTATGGTAGCCTGCTGTAATTACTCTATGCTTTAGGCTGCTTCTTAACACAGGTTTTATAGCCTATTAAATAACCATCATGAGGGACAGAATTATGAATGTTTGATGATGACGCAATTGATGGTGTATGAGAGTTTTTATGTTTGGTATTTTGATGCAAATTCAGGGGCACTTCTGAAATACTTTGGAGCACCCACTGCCACAGGCCAGGATGAAGAGCCATCCACTTCTTCAGCTGAACAGCTATCTTCAGCAGTGGACTTGGAGCCTCAGGAACAGGAACCATCCTCCTCCTCCCCCACAAATGTGTCTCCGCATATGTTGTTTGATCGTCAGGATGAAGACCCATTTACATCTACATCCTACCAGGAATCTTCAGGTGGGTGTCAGTGTGTGTGTGTGGAGAGAGGAGGAGGTCCATTTTGAAAAGTTTTTTAATTACATTTTATTTTCCACCACTATAAATTCTAAACAATGTGTGTATACTGACACAAGTGTTTTGCTATTATAGAAATGCCTGGAGCTGAATTCCCACCAAGTCCTGCTGCTGATGAGCACCTTCCTACTGATCCTGCTGACTGGCCTTCAGGTCTGACTGAGAAAATTCGCACACTGTTGGTTTGCAGAGGACCAAGTCAAGTAACAGCTGACTTTGTTTTTCCAAAGAATGAGGATGATGGAAGAAGTTGTCACCACCAGTATTTTTGGAAGACATTAATACGTGGTGAAAAGATGCTTAGAAGTTGGTTGGTGTACTCAGAAAAAAACAACAGCCTTTTCTGCTTCTGTTGCAAGTTGTTTTCTAAAAGGAAAACAAGTCTAACAAATTCAGGTCTCACAGACTGGAAACATGCCAGTTCTCTGCTCACCTCACATGACAACAGCCCAGAACACCAAAATTCACTGAAAGCATGGAAGGAGTTGGCAGTGAGGATGAAAAAAGAGGCAACAATTGATAAAAAAGAAATGGCACTTCTTGAGGCTGAGAGACTGAGATGGAGAGCTGTGCTGATACGTCTCACTGCTATAATACAGTCTCTAGCAGTTAGAAATTTGGCACTTAGGGGACACACAGAAGCATTGTTTTCACCATCAAATGGCAATTTTCTGAAAGAGGTTGAACTGATGGCAAAATTTGACCCTATAATGAAAGAACACCTGAACCGTGTTGAGAAAGGGACCTGCAATCACCACAGCTACCTCGGTCACCACATACAAAATGAACTGATTGGTTTGTTAAGCAGCAAAACAATTTCAACAATTGTTAGTGACATTAAACAGGCAAAGTTTTTTTCTATAATTCTTGATTGCACTCCAGATATCAGCCACATTGAACAGTTGTCTGTTGTGATCAGAATTATTTCACTGAAGGAAAAGCCCCAAATAAAGGAGCATTTCATGGGGTTTTTGGAGGCAGAAAAATCCACAGGGGAGCATTTGGCCTCCTTGGTTCTGAAAAAACTAGAAGAGCTCAAAATTTCCTTTGAGGACTGCAGAGGTCAGTCATATGACAATGGGGCCAACATGAGAGGAAAAAATAAGGGAGTTCAAGCTAGGCTTCTTCAGGTCAACCCCAGAGCTCTTTTTGTTCCTTGTGGAGCTCATACACTAAATCTGGTTGTGGCAGATGCTGCAAAAGGATCCACTGATGCCACAAGCTACTTTGGGATTTTGCAAAAGCTTTACACATTGTTTTCAGCCTCCACACAGAGATGGGCCATATTGCAAAAACATGTGAGCATTACTCTGAAGATGTGGACAGAAACAAGGTGGGAGAGTAAAATCAACTGTGTCGAGCCCCTGAGGTTTCAAGCTGGTGCAGTGAGAGAGGCCTTGATTGAAGTCAGAGACCACACCAATGACTCTGCCATAAAGAGTGAGGCCCAGACTTTATCTGAGGAGGTAGGATCATACCGTTTCAGTATTTGTTCAGTGGTGTGGTATGACATCCTCAGTCAGACCAAACACGTAAGCAAGCTGATGCAGTCTCCTGACAATGGGGCCAACATGATATAGCAGTCAGTCTCCTCAAAAAGACAGAAAGAGCTCTGCATAACTACAGGGCAACAGGGTTTGCATCTGCACAAGTGTCAGCCAAGGACATTTGTGAGAACATGAATGTAGCAGCTGTTCTCCAACAGAAGAGGCTGAGATCCACAAAGTGCCACTTCTCTTATGAAGCTTTTGATGAGCCTTTTAGTGACGCTCTAAAGCAGCTGGAGGTGATCTTTTTTAATGTTGTTGTTGATGCTGCAGTGTCTGCCATTCAGGAAAGATTTGCCACATTGCAAAATGTGGGAGAGAATTTTGGGGTGCTCACAAATTTTCCAAATCTTTCAGATGAAGACCTCACAGAACAATGCAATGGCCTTAGTACAACGCTGCACTTTAACGGGAACTCAGACTTGGATGGCAGAGAACTTGTACGGGAGCTCAGGAATTTGCCTGATTTGCCATCAAAGTCTATGACTGCTCTTGAGCTGCTAAACTTTGTCCATGAGAGTGACCTCTCAGAAATCTATCCAAATTTATGGACTGCTCTTAGAATTGCAGTTACCCTTCCTGTCACAGTGGCTGGAGCAGAGAGAAGCTTTTCAAAGTTGAAAATGATAAAAACATATCTGAGGTCAACTATGTCTCAGGAACGCTTCAGTGGCCTGGCAGTCATCAGTATCAACCATGCAGTTTCTGAGCAGATTTCACATGATGATATTATTGATGACTTTGCATCAAGGAAGGCAAGGAGGGTCAACATTTAGGTGACAGTTGATGTGCACATTAAACTATATCTTGTTGTTCAAGGTACAGTACCAGCAAATAGGTTTTCTACAATGTACAATGTACAGTTTAATCTGTATCTCTTGTTTGAAAAGTAATAGTGTAATTAGTAGTCTTATTTAATGAAGGATTGGACTTTACACAATAGTTGTGCAATTCATTTTGTTCCCCAAAATGTGAAATACTATAAATTGTCCTTTAAAAAAAGTTCAGACCTTCCTCCAGTTGTGCCTTATTTTTATTTTTTATTTCTACAGTATTAATTTTTTATTTGTATTTTATACTTTTAACTTACACAGTATTACAGTTTATTTTTGTCTTGATATGTTTTACAGTAATATTTTTATTTTATTTATTTTTTGTATTTATTTCTACATTATTTATTTTCTTATTTGTGTGTTATACTTTTAACTTACCTAGTATTACAGTTTGTTTTTATGTTTATAGTAATATTTAAGTTTCTTCCACATTTTTTTCAAATAAAAATTTTAAAGAAATTCTGAGTGTTCCTGTGATGGTGAGGTGGACCTTCTGTTAAAACCTGCCTATCAGCCATGGGGGGGGGGGCGCCGGCGGGGATGCTCGCCCAGGGCGCCAAACAGGCTAGGACCGCCACTGCACACACTTCCTGATTTTTGCGGTCCCCACTATACCTATGCCTATCCCCCACCTACCATGGTCATACCGTACACATTTCCACACACCTCCAGAAAGTAGCTTAAATTAGGTTGCACCAGACAACAATGAAGACCGTTTGATCGAAAATGCTGCAGAACGAGTACTGACAGGGACCAGAAAAAGAGGAACACACACTTCCTGACTTTTGCGGTCCCCACTTTACCTATGCCCATCCCCCACCTACCATGGTCATACGGTACACATTTCCACACACCTCCAGAAAGTAGCTTAAATGAGGTTGCACCAGAGAACAATGAAGACCATTTGATCGAAAATGCTGCAGAACGAGTACTGACAGGGACCAGAAAAAGAGGAACACACACTTCCTGACTTTTGCGGTCCCCACTTTACCTATGACTACCCCTCACCTACTACGATCATATGGTGTACATTTCCCCCCACATTCACACATTTGCTTAAATGAGGTTGCATGGTGAAGACTGTTTCATGCAAAATGTTGCAGAAAGAGTACTGACAGAGACTAGAAAAAGAGACCATATTTCTCCTGTATTGGCTTATCTTTATTGGCTCCCTGTTCAATCCAGACTTAAATTCTCCAGTTATCTGGATTCCTCCCACAGTCCAAAGACGTGGTTCATGTTTTTAGGTTAACTGGTGATTCTAAATTGTCCATGGGTATGAATGTAAGTACGAATGGTTGTCTGTCTCTCTGTTTTAGCAAAAGACTGGGTACCTGGAGAGGTATTACCCTGCCTCTCACCCTATGACAGCTGGAATAGGTTCTTTGCCTTTGATAAGTGGGGAAAAATGGATAAATGTTTTGCAGAGGCATCTTTCAAATACTATGCTGAAGCTCATATTCATTATGGCCTTGACCTTTTGGGTGAAGACCCATTAAGGGGGAACCCTGTCTGATGGGGTGGTTAGCAGTACTGGGGCACTACAGGGGACAATTCTATCTCCATTCCTGTTTATCTTCTAAACCTCAGATTTCCAGTCCAACAGCTAAACATGCCACGTACAGAATTTCTCTGATGACACTGCAGTTGTTGGGTGTATTAAGAATGGACAGGAGTCGGAGTACACGGAGCTGGTGAGGAGCTTTGTGAAGTGATCCAGCAGAAATCACCTCCTTCTTAATGTCAGTAAGACAAAAGAGATGGTGGTTGAATAAAACTGCTACTAAGCCCATTAACATCTTGGGAGAGGATGTGGAAACGGTGGACAGCTACTAGTACCTTGATGTTCACCTGAATGACAGACTGCACTGAAGGACCAACAGTGTGTTGGAAGGGGCTGAGCAGACTCAACTTTCTAAAGAAGCTCAGATCCAGCAAGATGTTGGAGATCTTCTACCAGTCTTGGATAGCATGCGTCATCTACTTATCATTTGTCTGCTGGGGGAAGGGGGGGGGGGGGCAGTGCCAGAGATGCCAGCAGGGTCAATAAATTGATTCTCAAGGCTGGAACCATCATATGAGAGAATTTGGAGATGTTTGAGTCAGTCAGGGACAGGAGGTCACTGAACAAACTGCTCACTATTATGGACAACCCATCATGTCCTCTCCATCCCACACTGTCTGCCTATCTATCTATCTATCTATCTATCTATCTATCTATCTAGTGATCATTGTGCAAGTTTCGCAAACATGAATTATTTTGAATTCTGGAGGACAAAGGGATGGACGCGGGATGCCTTGCAATTGCATAATTGCGTAAACTGGATGAACTAAAAAGTAATGACAACACTAAAACAAATAGAAAGTAAATGTTCATTTTTAAGTTTGGATATTAAAACCATATTGAGCTACTTTTCTTTTGACTAATATTTTTTATTTATCTTTCAAGTAATATTTTGTTTAAACACAAGTTCATCAACTGGATGCTGAAGGTTTTGGCTGTAATGAACAGATGAGGGAGAAACACACTTCCTGACTTTTGCGGTTACCACTTTACCTATGCCCATCCCCCACCCTCCACGCTCACAGGCGTTTGGGAGGTGGCAATTAGTAATTGCCTGAGCAGCGTGGAGCCAACATGGCTGCTGCAACAGTGAAGCGACTGAAGTTTAATGAAAAAAACAATATAGAGAGAAGCTACAGATGAATGATAGCCGAAGAGGTATCTATGAAGACGTGAATAAGGTGAGTATACGAAACAAAGTATTTTGGTATGTAATTAATAATTAGGTGCAATGTTTATATCCAAGTATCTCATTTTGTTAGCATGCTGTGTTAATGGCCATGCTAATAGCATGCCTTGCTAAAGTCAATTAGCTTTATGGTGCTGATTGTTTGACAATGTTCTCAGCAAACTGTATAGGTTTGAACTGATTTGTTAGCATTGATGAGTTGTGTGTTTTATTTTTGGTAACTTGTGTACTAGATTGTCTGAATATTCGAGCATGTGTGGGTGAAATCAGCTTAATTAAGTCCAATTTTCACCTGGTGTGGCTGATTTCAGCTAGAAATAGCGTTACCTTCAATTAGCAAATATCTAGAAGGATACTTTGAACATTAAACAGCTAGACTATAGGGTTTATACCCAAATAAATGAATAGCTTTACATTAAAAATATTTTTTAAATTTTCTTCAACTTTCCTCCACAGAATAGAAGTGGGGAGTTGAGTAAATATTGGGCAGGGGGTACCAAATAGCTGTGTACTAATGCTAATGGCCATTTCACTAGCTAGCTGTGATGATAGCGATGGCTATCTAGCTCTGGAACCCTGCTTTCACACTGATGGTTGAAGCCCGTCACTGTTGTCCTCTCTCTGTAGACTGTAAAGTGTAACAGCTTTTCACTCAGTGGAAATGTGCGGTGCATCTGCACTTCTACACTCATATCTGTCTCAGGGCTTGTGTTGTAACACTGCAGCCAGATTTTAACAACAGAGTTTGATGCATATTTATGCCAATACTTTAAATGTCACCCCTTTCCCTCCTGTGTGTCATAGGAAAAAAGCTTTGCTGCTGACAGTGACATTGATAGAGTAACTGCAAGTTCCTTGTCTGATGCTGATGACCCTGAAGTACCATTGCTCCTAAGAACTGATGGCATATCTGTAAGTTTACACAATTCTTGTAATTGTTACATGATGTACAAAATTTACCTAGCATCAATTATATACACTGTGCGTAGGTCTGGGGCCACTCTCCATTCTTTGCATTTTGCTGGAGAAATAAGAAATTGGTGCAGTGACTTATTAAAAAAACAACTATTAATATTGTTTTTAAGACAGTAACAGTCTGTATAATTCAAATTTACTTTAAAGTGAACCACCTTTACTCTTCAGCACAGCCTGAACTATCCTTTGGCAGCTTTTTGTAATTTCTCTAAGCAGTTGTCAGGAAGTTTTCCCATTTTTTATGGACATGACTTTCATCTGTGTTAAATCTGTTGTACACGGTCCCTTTGTGCTCCCCTCCAAGTTTCCTCATCCATTTTCTTCTGCTTATTCGGGGCTGGGTCAAAGGGGCAGCAGCCTAAGCAAAGAAGCCCAGACCACCTCCTCCCCAGCCACTTCCACCAGCTCATCCAGAGGGACCGCAAGTCATTCTCAGGACAGCCACGGCATCCTGGGAATGACTACAGCGTGTCCTGGGTCTGCTCTGGGGCCTCCTCCTAGTAGGAGATGCCCAAACCACCTCAACTGGCTTTTTTTGATGTGGAGCAGCAGCGGCTCTACTTTAAACTCCCCCTGAATGGCTACACTCCTCACCCTATCTCTGAGGCTTCATTCACACTGCAGGCCTTAATGCTCAATTCTGATTGTTTGTGAAATCCGATTTATTTTCCACGTGGTCGTTCACATTCTCAGATATATGCAACTTGTATGTGATCTCCTGTGTAGATGGTAAACAACCTAAAAGTGTCCTGCATGTGCTGTAGAGGACATAATACTGTCACATGTAGGCAGTGTGCTCATTGTTTGCAGAAGTAAACGTGGATTAGGATGCAGGATAGTGACATTTGTTGAGTTTTAGTGACGTACAGGTTGGATGAATGCGACCTGGCTGCACAGACATAGGTCACATTTGAAAAAGATCAGTATTGGATTTAGGATCACACATCCAAGTGGCCTGGGTCGCATTTTTAAAAACTGGATCTATGTTCAGACTGTCATGAAAAGATCAGATACAGGATGCATGAGGGCAAAAAAATTAAAAATCGGATTTAGGTCACTTTAGGCTGCAGTGTGAATGTAGCCTATGGGAGAAGCCAGCCACCCTTTGGAGGAAGCTCAATTCTGCCACTTCTTTTCACAATCCTATTCTTTCAGGGACTACCCAAAGCTCATGACCATAGGTTAGGGTAGGGTCATAGCTTGACCAGTAAATCGACAGCTTTGCTCTTGCGCTCAGCTCCTTGGTCACCATGGCAGACCAGTGCAGCATCCGTATCACTGTAGATGCATTTTTCATTATCCTCCAGTGCCAAATGCAGCAGGAGTATATTGTTGCTGTACCGTCCAACTGTCACGTTTTACCTTTCTGGTCTACAGACAACAAAACCACAAATAGTTAAGCCATGAAAGCTGCCATATGTGTTCCTTACTCTTCACATATGTACAACACAATAGTCATATTTCTGGATGTTTGGTACACGTTGGCTGTATTTATCTGAAGTGGACAATAAACATGCACTTCAGGCTATGAATATATGCTACTAATATGCAGCTTCTTTCTCATGCATGGTTGACTTACCATAATCATGTGATCATATTCTGCTGTGTGATTGGCTATACATATTTAATTATCATTCACATTCTATTTTAGAAATCCTGAAATGTATATTCTATAAACAGAAATTAAAAGGTAAACTGTTGTTTTAACAGCATCCTCAACACCAAAAACAGATGCCTAATCTGACCTTGAGACGTCATATACTGAATGGAGCCCCTGTTCTGTCTCAGGTACTTCTTCACTTTCATGTAAACTTAGGCAATTATAAAAAATGAAATAATAATATTCAGGTGTGTCATTTCTCATATTAACAGGAACTGTACCAATGTAAGCAGAGTCTGATATTTGTCCCAAAACAGGTAAACTTCACACAAAGTACACCACTTGCTTTTTTTTTTTCCTTTTTTTTTGTCAGCCCAGTTGAAAAGAGGTGGGATTAAACTGAACATGGGCATTCAAAGTATAGCAACACTTTTCATTTGTGCAAACCTGGTATCTTCATCTTCCCCAGACATCCAGTTATTAAAGACAAAACATTTTTGTAGTATTGAGTTGCCCTGAATGTAGTTTGTAATATAGATTAGAATTTCTTTTTTTTTTTGATTTGTAGGTGCCACTTTAAAAAAATTAGCCTGTTGAGATTAAACACATCACTATCTGCATTAAAGTTTTATATAGTTTATGCGCTGTTGTTACTTTAAGCTGCAAGTACTGCTGCAGCAACACTTGCTTTACTTTTTTAAAATTTAACGATAACTTATGCCACAAGGTAATGGCCTGTTTACAAAATGTCACACTTTTTCACATTTTTACTATTTATTTTCTGTTAAAATGATCATAAATATATAATTTTCCTTTTAATTAACTGATTATTTTTCTGACAGGACCCCCAGGAGAGACGCCATTAATTGCTGCTGCCCCCCCACGACCTGGCCCCGGAAAAGCGGAAGAGGATAGATGGATGGACCCCCAGGATTAAAGCAAGCTCACTGGACCACAAATGGGCCTGATGATGATGCCCTTACTCTGACAGGTATTCCACAATATCACACCATGGCATTTATGTCCATGTTTGTTTATAGGCTAGTGACAATGCCCCCCAAATTTTGACATACCCCTACCGGAGGTAGAACTAAACCCAACCATGCTTTTCCTCATCTCTAAGGCCTCCCCTATATGAAATGGATTCTTGGCCAAAAATATTTTACTGCCAAGATGGTTAAATTGGTAGATACTGTTATATTTACTTTACTTTATTCCATTTTTAGAGCACTTTAAACGCAGGGACTGTAACAAAGTGCTTTACAGTCGACACACTTACACATTCACATAAAATACAACACATAGCAATAGGGACAAGCTAAAAGCAACAGTCTAAACTTGGGGTAAAAGCCAAACGGTAAAAATGGGTCTTAAGAAGGGTCTTAAAGGTAGATAATAAAAGAGTACTCCTAATATTTAATGGAAGGTCGTTCCACAATTTAGGAGCAGCAATACTGAAGGCCCTATCTCTCCTGAGTTTAAGCTTTGACCTAGGTACTCTCAGGAGTAGTTGGTCAGCTGACCTGAGTGAACTCGTCGGAGTATATGGGTCAAGTAACTCAGAGAGATAAAAAGGAGCAGAGCCATGTAGACATTTAAAAACAAGTAAAAGGATCTTATATCGAATTCTCAAATGTACTGGCAGCCAGTGCAGGGAAGCCAGTACAGGGATAATATGTTCTCTCTTTTTAGCTCTGGTTAGTAACCGAGCAGCGGCATTCTGAACCAGCTGGAGGTGCTTTATAGACAGCTGGCTAATTCCACAATAAAGAGCATTACAATAATCTAGACGAGAAATAATAAAAGCATGAATTAAAATTTCAAGTAGTTGCTCGAGGAGAATGGGTCTTAACTTAGCCAGCTGTCTGAGATGGTAAAAACAGGATTTAACCACTGACCTGACTTGGTGATCTAACTTGAGGTCACTGTCAATCTTAAAACCCAGATTTGAGATGGTCTGCTTTAAGTAGGGCGTCAAAGGTCCCAGGTCAACAGAGGATCCTTCACATGAAATGCTAGGGCAGAAAACCATTACCTCTGTTTTCTTATCATTAAAATTTAAAAATTTTAAGGCCATCCATGCTTTAATATCCTCAAGGCATCACAGCAGTGGCGTGATTGACAGTGCATCTTTTTTAAGGGGCATATAAATTTGGCTGTCGTCAGCGTAAAAATGGAAAGAGATCCCATGCTTCCTAAGTATTGAACCCAGGGGTAGTAAATAAAGAGAAAAAAGAAGAGGACCAAGAATTGATCCCTGCAGGACCCCATAAGATACAGGGGCAGTTTTGGATTCATACTCAGCTATGTTTACAGCCATAGTCCTGTCTGTTAGATATGATGTAAACCATTTTAACACAGAGCCATGAAAGCCAATCTGGGTCTGTAAGCGGGATAATAAAATATTATGATCCACCGTATCGAAGGCAGCAGTTAAGTCCAAGAGAACGAGAACAACAAATTCCCCCATATCATTTGCCCTAAAAACATCATTAAAAACTCTCACTAGAGCAGTTTCTGTACTATGATGAGTTTTAAAACCAGACTGAAAAATCTCCATAAAACCATTATCCTCTAAAAAAGGTTTAACCTGAGAAAGGACAACTTTTTCTAAGATTTTTGAAAGGAATGGCAGCTTAGAAATAGGTCTAAAATTTGCTAGCACCGTCTGATCAAGGCCAGGTTTCTTGAGAAGGGGCTGTATTACAGCATGCTTGAGACCCGCAGGAACTACGCCTGATGACAGACTGCTATTTACAATATCTAAGATGACCTGTCCTACGCTAGAAAAAACTTTCTTAAAAAACCAAAACTAAAAAAGAACTCAAGTACAGCCTGTCCACATGGGGGTTAACCCACAAAAACTGATGTAGATTAATAACACAAGGCCTGAGAGCTTTCAGAATAGACATGTATGTAGTCAGGATTTTGCTTTATCCACTAGAAAAAACTGGATGGGAATATATTAAAGTACGGGGTAGACAGAGACCTTGGAACACATATCTAAAATGACAAACTTGGAAAAAAATGTATAAATGCAAAATGTTTTCATTTACTTTGTAATTGCTTTGCCAAGGTTTGTCATAGAAACACATATGATGACTTGTTGGAAAGGTGAGGTTGTGCTGAATCCACAAATACCAAATATGTAAATGTGGCCTGCAAAACCAAGGTGTTAAGTCACTTAATATATGACGTGCCCCAAATGAAAAGTATAGAGAAAATTGAGTGTCCAGTTCCAAGCTTTATTATGCTGCATGTATTGTCATATAACACAGTAGGCTTGTTGAATTAATGTGCTTGTTTTCTAAATCCAGCAATACCATATGTAAATATACCACGCATAGTCATTTAAAAATGTGTGATCTGTCCCAAATGAATGAATATACTGCATTTCATTGCAATATACTAGACTGTACTGGTAAAATCAACAGAGATGAGAGAGTACGACAGGAAACCACAAGAGAGTATAACAGTTTGGCCTTGATGGGCCTTTTTAATAAAA
Source organism: Amphilophus citrinellus (assembly GCA_013435755.1). Lineage (NCBI taxonomy): Eukaryota > Metazoa > Chordata > Actinopteri > Cichliformes > Cichlidae > Amphilophus > Amphilophus citrinellus. Next base: position 61,189,616 of record CM024194.1, on the reverse strand, counting down.
CCATAACTTAACTACACACAGTATAAATCAGGAGCAGAACTCCATGCATGTCAAGCTCACTGACAGACACCAGCATTTGCTGATCTCACTGCAGTTGCCATCATTACAGTAAGGTCCTTACAGTCCTTACTGGTGCCTTCTGAATCAAAACTGGCTAAATGAACCTGTCTTCTCTGAGCCTTCATCCTCTACCCGCTGGGTCCCAGAGAAGAGGCTTGGGCAGGTGGTTGTGACACCACACTGCTGCTTGGTATAAAGCTCTCTGCACATGTTGTGAGAAGGCATCCTCAGTCAGGGGTAATTAAGCTGCTGATGAATTTGTGGTAGATGCTAGTATGTACCACAGGTCATCCAGGTTAGTGCAGAGACATCCATCCTCCCTGTTCTTTTGGCCATACAACTCCAAACATCCCTTTGCTTGAATAGTACACAAGCAAAATCAGTACATCTGTATCATCACATTTTACAATGAGCTCTGAATGTGAAGGTGTGAGGTGCAAGGTGTATTCCATGTAACACCAGCCTTGTGTCAGCCTCTTCTTGGTCACTGTAAAGTTCTGTCAAACAATCAATACCTGACTTGCTAATCTTTCTGACCTCTTCGCCATTTTCAAAACCACCTGCCAAGATGACTGTGTTCCCTAACGAGATTCTCTTTGGACCAATACTGATGATGTAGCTGCTGATAAAGCTACATACAGCATCTTTGTTCCCACTGATCCTCAGATAGCTCTTGTAGTTTGGCACTTTTGCCTGGCCTGAGATATGTGTTGCCTGCTGGTTTGAATGGTGCCTCTTCTTTGCCTTTCAAGATCTTTGACTGAGTGTTGATGGTCATATCTCTCAAATACTAATACAGCACAGCTCATGCCTTCCTCTCCCATTAACACTCTGATCTTTTTTCCAAACATATTCTCTGAGATCATTGAATGTCTGAACGAATCATGGAGACTCTGTAGAAGAGCCATGCCATCGATGATATATGCTGATGGTTCATTAACATTATGAAGCTGCTGTCTCTCTCCAATGACAGACTCCAGTTTCTTGGAATGGGTAGCTTTTGTCATCTTCCTCATGCTTCCATCATCATGAATCAAAGAAGGTGAGACAGCTGCAAGCTCATGAGACATCACAGTCTCCATGGACGCATCTCTTTGCTTGGAGGCAGCAAGTAACCTTTGAAAGAGTACATATGAGTCCATGTGAACCTGTTTAAATACACTGACTCCAAATGATTTTTTTCATATCTTTGAATATTGTTCACTGCTGTCTTTTCTCAGGATCCCAGAAGCTCTTTGTTGGTTTTGATTTTGTCAGACATTCTGGAATAAAGACAGCATGCTGCTTTGCACCAACTTGTAGGAAGCTTGAGGGCTGTTTTGCAACATTCTCAGATGTAACCTGTCCACTTGCAATGTTGATTAGTTCCTTAGGAATGCTATCAAGGTCAAAGGAATTCTGCTTCTGCTCCATCGCTTCCATTATCTTCTGTATATCTTTCTCATCTCTTTTCATTCTGGATGCTCCATGCTCCTGGTGTTTTTTTGGGGGGCTCTTTGCTCCAGTTTCACAAAGCTCTTTCATGGCATCCGCATATTCTGTAGTCACATGTCTTGTCATCAACCTTCTTGTGAGTGCTTTTATAATGTGAACCCAATTACTTCACCCTGACTCTTGCCCTCTCGATTGATGTTGCTAATGTACGCTTTCAAAGGTTACTTGCTGCCTCCAAGCAAAGAGACGTGTTCATGGAGACTGCGATGTCTCATGGGCTTGGAGCTGTCCCACCGTCTTTGATTCATGATGATGGAAGCATGAGGAAGATGACAAAAGCTGCCCATTCCAGGAGGCTTGTACCTATTTGCTTAGTTAAGTCCATGTGGCAACTTTTTTTTTTGGCCTGGCAGTGTATCATGAATAGCATGGCTCTTCTACAGAGTCTCCATGATTCGTTCAGACATTCAATGATCCCAGAGAATGTGTTTGGAAAAAGATCACAACCTTAATGGGAGAGGAAGGCATGAGCTGTGGTGTTCTAGTATTTGATAGATATGACCATCAACACTCAGTCAAGGATCTTGAAAGGCAAAGAAGAGGCACCATTCAAACCAGCAGGCAACACATATTATCACAGGCCAAGCGAGAGTTCCAAACTACAAGAACTATCTGAGGATCAGTGGGAACAAAGCTGCTTTATGTAGCTTTATCAGCAGCTACATCATCAGTATTGGTCCAAAGAGAATCTCGTTAGGGAACACAGTCATCTTGGCAGGTGGTTTTGAAAATGGCGAAGAGGTGAGAAAGATTAGCAAGCCAGGTATTGACTGTTTGACAGAACTTTACAATGACCAGGAAGAGGCTGACACAAGGCTGGTGTTACATGGAATACACCTTGCACCTTCACATTCACATGTCATTGTAAAATGTCACAGCCACCTGCCCAAGCCTCTTCTCTGGGACCCAGTTGGTAGAGGATGGAGGCTCATTGAAGATGGGTTCATTGAATCTGTTATGTATCAGAAGGCACCAGAACCTAAAGAGGTCCATGACCTCACACACCTATACTGTAAGGATGGCAACTGCAGTGAGATGATTATTTGAAAGAGTGGCAGTGATATGTTTCAGTGGTGACATCATGGGGGGCTGACTTTACCAAAGTAGTTATTGGACATGGCCTACCCCTAGTATAGCTACAAAAGCAGCATGTGTTCTGGCTGCTGCTAAAAGCCTCAGGTGTAAAACTGGACACTGCAGCTCGAGAAAAGGAGGAATTCCACCTCCACGCTTGTTTGTTTTGTTGGATGGCCTTTTGTTTGATTTAACTCAGGAATTTGATTTATACTGTGTGTAGTTAGTTATAGTTTTATTAAAAAGGCCCATCAAGGCCAAACTGTTATGAATCAGAAGGCACCAGCACCTAAAGAGGTCTGTGACCTCACACACCTGTACTGTAAGGATAGCAACTGGAGTGAGATCAGCAAATGCTGGTGTCTGTCAGTGGGCTTGACATGCATGGAGTTCTGCTCCTGAGTTATACTGTGTGTAGTTAAGTTATGGTTTTATTAAAAGGCCCATCAAGGCCAAACTGTTATACTCTCTTGTGGCTTCCTGTACTACTCTCTCATCTCTGGTGATTTTACCAGTACAGTCTAGTATATTGCAATGAAATGCAGTATATTCATTCATTTGGGACAGATCACACATTTTTAAATGACTATGCGTAGTATATTTACATGTGGTATTGCTGGATTTAGAAAACAAGCACATTAATTCAACAAGCCTACTGTGTTATATGACAATACATGCAGCATAATAAAGCTTGGAACTGGACACTCAATTTTCTCTATACTTTTCAGTTGGGGCACTTCATACATTAAGTGACTTAACACCTTGGTTTTGCAGGCCACATTTACATATTTGGTATTTATGGATTCAGCACAACCTCACCTTTCCAACAAGTCATCATATGTGTTTCTATGACAAACCTTGGCAAAGCAATTACCAGGGTTATAATAGTTTTGGATTTTACATTATAGTTTAGTTTTAGTTAGTTTTTACTTTTTTTTTTCTTTAATTCAGTTAGTTTTAATTAGTTTTCAGAGTGGTTTTGCTCGTTTTTATTAGTTTTTATTTTTGGTTTCATGCTTAGTTTTAGTTAGTTTCAGTATTAGTTTTAGTATTTTCATACCTAATCAGGTGCAAGATTCAAGGCGCAAAGTGACTATTGTGTAATGAAAACTTGACAAAAGATACTGTTTAAAGAAATATATTCAACAACCAGCTGTTCACAAGATGTGCTAAATGTGTGTAATATTAAGGACACACATGAACATCAACAGGGAGAAACAAAGAAAAACATGAACTCCCAAACTCAATAACTTCTACAATAAACTCCACAATAAACTTCAGCATCAGTGCAGTAGATTAACAACACCTACATGTGGTGTTTGACAAAAACAAACTCTTTGAAGGAGTCAAAGCTCAAATCCAGCTGCATCCTTATGTTCTCACCACCTGATGCTGCTTCTGTTTTGGAGCTAGCTTGGTTAGATGCTCGCTAATTAAACTTGCAGGGTCTTTGCGGCCTCTTTACACAACCTACGGAAGTTGTCGACCTCATGTCCACATTTATGCTTGTGTAGCTGGATTGTGTGTGTTAATTACCTTGTGGTCGTGTGCAGGTGTTTTATATGCGGTGCAGGCTGTGACTTCTTTTTTGGTCTTCGCTCTTTGTGCTCAGTTTTTTGGCTGCAAACATATTTGTCCCTGTTTTTTTTCCACTTTCTTCATTCCTTCACGTCCATTTCGATAGTTTCAGCAGTCTCCTACCAGGAATTTGCTGACAGTTGTGAGTCCTTATATTGATGCTTTGATTATTATTCCTTATTGTTATTCTCTCACTGATAAAGTAGCCGGAAACGCACAAGGACTAAACAGTTCAGTCATAACTTTCTGGGCTGCGTGGACCCGACAAGTAGTCCCGTTTCTCAGAGGCGCAGGCCAGGTTACCTCGTAGGATCAGAGCGGTTTCTGTAGCCGTTGTGTGCTTCTCAGCTGGACTTTGATGTTGCTGGTTTTTCCTGACTGAGAAGCGTTCCGCACATTTTTCATCATCCACAACAACACTTTCAATTCTATCTGTGCTCAAAGAACCTCCATACGGGACTCTGCCGCTTTCTCTGCAGACCGCAGCCATTACTTTGCGGACCAGCGGGTGAGCGCACGCACATGCGCACTCACACAGTTGTCCGATGGCGCTCCCAGCTTAAACTCGGAGAGCGGAAAAAATGATTTCATATCAATCCACAAGGCTTAAAAAAAAAAAAAAAAAAAAAACAAGTAAATGAAAGTCAGTTTATCGATAATTTCAGTTAGTTTTAGTTAGTTTTGTAAACTCACAATTCAGTTTTAGTTAGTTATCGTTTTTTCCTTTTAATTATAGTTTTTATTTATTTCAGTTAACGACAATGTTTTTTCAATTTCAGTTTTCGTTATTTCGTTCGTTTTCGTTAACTATAATAACCCTGGCAATTACAAAGTAAATGAAAATATTTTGCATAGATATATTTTTTCTATGTTTGTCTTTTTAGATATGTGTTCCAAGGTCTCTGTCTACCCCATACTTTAAGATATTCCCATCCAGTTTTTTCTAGTGGTTAAAGCAAAATCCTGACATGTCTATTCTGAAAGCTCTCAGGCCTTGTGTTATTAATCTACATCAGTTTTTGTGGGTTAACCCCCATGCGGACAGGCTGTACTTGAGCTCTTTTTTGGTTTTGGGGTAAATAAAAATATCTATCAATTTAACCATCTTGGCAGTAAAATATTTTTGGCCAAGAATCCATTTCATATAGGGGAGGCCTTAGAGATGAGGAAAAACATGGTTGGGTTTAGTTCTACCTCCGGTAGGGGTATCTCGAAAACTAAAGAACTTTCTGGCCGTTTGTCACTAGGCTATTAGGCATGACCCTTTTTCCACGCACATAGTCTATACCAGTGGTTCTCAAATCCAGGCCTCGTGGCCCGGTGTCCTGCAGGTTTTAGATGTGTCCCTGATCCAACACACCTGAATCAAATGGCTGAATTACCTCCTCAGTATGCAGTCAAGTTCTGCTAATGACTTCTATATTTGACTCAGGTGTGTTGATGCAGAGACACATCTAAAACCTGCAGGACACCGGGCCACGAGGCCTGGATTTGAGAATCACTGGTCTATACTAAAATAAGTACTGATTATCTGGTTTTACTCACTCTCACATAATTTTATTTTAAAACTCTATACATGCTCCAAATAAAACTTCACATGATGCAGAAATTACAAATTTATTTGTAGTGATTAAAAAGAACTTCAAAATTTTAATGAGAAATATCTTAATTTTTCAGTACTTGCACTCAAGTGGCCAATAGTTTGGTGGTCAAGGTTTCATTTTTCAGCATTTGTCTGAGCAGGATGCATTACACAGTATAAAGGCAGCCTGCAGCTGTCTGTGCAGGTGTTACACCTCTAGAGAATGATTGGCCAGTTTTTCATACTACTTTTGATTTTACTAAATGCCACATGTTGGCATGTCATTTGATTGGTTGATATGGTGCATTTTTCCCCCACAATACAAAAGGGTTTTCAATTCAATTCAATTTTATTTATATAGCACCAAATCACAACAAACAGTCGCCTCTAGGCGCTTTGTATTGTGGGTAAAGACCCTGCAATGATACAGAGAAAACCCAACAGTCACGACCCCCTATGAGCAGCACTTGGCGACAGTGTGAAGGAAAAACTCCCTTTTAACGGGAAGAAACCTCCATCAGAACCAGGTTTAAGGAGGGGGGGTCATCTGCTGTGACCGGTTGGGGGTGAGGGGAGAGAGACAGGACAAAAGACACACTGTGGAAGAGAGCCAGAGATTAATAATAACTAATGATTAAATATAAAGTGAAGTATAAAGAAAGTAACTAAGGTGAATAAAAAGAAACAGCCTCCAGTAACACTGTGAGAAATCTTGGAGTCATTTTTGACCAGGATATGTCCTTCAATGCACATATTAAACAAATATGTAGGACTGCTTTTTTGCATTTGCGCAATATTTCTAAAATTAGAAACATCCTTTCTCAGAGTGATGCTGAAAAGCTAATTCATTCATTTATTACTTCTAGGGTTGACTATTGTAATTCATTATTATCAGGCTGTCCTAAAAGCTCCCTGAAAAGTCTTCAGCTGATCCAAAATGCTGCAGCTAGAGTACTGACAGGGACTAGAAAGAGAGAGCAGATTTCTCCCATATTGGCTTCTCTTCATTGGCTCCCTGTTAAATCTAGAATAGAATTTAAAATCCTTCTCCTCACATACAAGGTGTTGAATAATCAGGCCCCATCTTATCTCAAAGACCTTATAGTCCCATATCACCCCAACAGAGCACTTCACTCTCAGACTGCTGGCTTACTTGTGGTTCCTCGGATACTTAAGAGTAGAATGGGAGGCAGAGCCTTCAGCTTTCAGGCCCCTCTTCTGTGGAACCAGCTTCCAGCTTGGATTCAAGAGACAGACACCCTCTCTATCTTTAAGATTAGGTTTCAAACTTTCCTTTTTGATCAAGCTTATAGCTAGGGCTGGATCAGGTGACCCTGAACCCTCCCTTAGTTATGCTGCTATAGGCCTAGGTTGCTGGGGGGTTCCCATAATGCACTGTTTCTTTTCATTCACATTATTTATTTTGTTTATACTCCACTTTGCATTTAACCATTAATTGCTATAATCTCTGGTTCTCTTCCACAGCATGTCTTTTTTTCTCTCCCCTCAGCCCAACTGTCGCAGCAGATGACCCCCCCCTCCCTGAGCCTGGTTCTGCTGGAGGTTTCTTCCTGTTAAAGGGAGTTTTTCCTTCCCACTGTCACCAAGTGCTGCTCATAGGGGGTCGTTTTGACTGTTGGGTTTTCTCTGTGTTATTGAAGGGTCTTTACCCATAATATAACGCTACAGCACTACAGTGGCAGTGGCACAGTGGGTAGGCGTTCGCCTTGCAGGCGGACAGTTGCTGGTTCGAGCCCCTGTCCCTGCACTGCGTTGTTTCCTTTGAAGCCTACACTTAAACCACATTGCCTAACGGTAGCGCCGGTCTCTGGCTGCATGACCGCAGATGCTCGTCTCTGGACGAGTGATCTGGAACGATCATTTTGTTGTGTGCCTTGTGCGCACAAAGACAATGAGTTGAATCTAACATAAGTAAAATTTTAATTAAGATTTCTGAAAAAGGACAAAGTATCTAGCCATTCTTAAGCGAAGATATTTTGTCGTATTTCAATAATCTTACCGAGTGCAATTATTTTACTGCAACGGCAGTTTATTTCACTGGCTTTGGGAAGATTCAGACTATACTCAAGTGTTAACATCTAGTTTTTAGACAAAATATATTTAATCTTACACATTCAGCTGTTGCTTAGTATATCACTCTCAAAACAAAATCAAAAATACTTTTTTTTTGGCTGAATGTAAGATTATTAGACTTAGCAAGACAGTCAGTTTTTGCAGTATATTCCCAGATAGTCATGCAGCAGCCTCTAGGTCTGTGAGACTAGGGCCTTTTCACTTGATCCTACATTATCATGATTGTCAGAGAGCGGCAGACAATTCCAGTAATTGATTCACAAAACTTGAATGTTTTGAGTTATTATAATTGAGCCAGCTGTGATCAGCCATATCAGTTATCTGAAACAGATGTCATTTCCCTCATATTTTGTGGCATCTTTCCTCCAGCCTCATTGGGAAGAACTAATAATCAAGTAAAAGAGAAACTATAGAAAAGTTGGTGATTTTTCAGGATCATGGACATGTATCGATTGTAATAAATACTTAATGAGTAATTTACCAGTTGTGTTTTATTGATATTCTGAGTATTTATGAATTTAACTGGACATTTAACCCTCTAAAAAAAATAAGAAAGCAAAATTTGAAGATAAGGACTTTAAAACTGTAGTTTTATTATGCACTTTGCTTAAAATTGCATTACTACACTGTTTTCCACTGTCTTTAGTTTAAATTATTACAGCTATATTAAGTTGCTGTTCTGTTTTGTTTTTTATTTCAGAGAGGTCAAAGAAGAGGACATGGAACTCAGAAGAGGTTGGGGCTGTGGAAAAGACATTGTCATTGAGTCTGGCAAAGTACCAGGAAAGTCAGAGTGCACCGTATGTACTAAAACATCACCAGACGCACTTAAAAACAGGAGCTGGACAGAAGTTTGGTGCTAAAAATAGACTCAAGGCACTGATTTTAAAAATAGAACATTACAATGTGCTGCATTTTATTACGGCTTAAGATGAAACAGACAGCTATGATTAAAACAAATGAGTACAGGAAAAAATGCCACCATGGTCATCACCATGTATCTTTTAGCCTAGTCTAAATTTTGTTTAATCATTGAACTGACATTATATTTTTTTAAATGAGTTGGAAATAGACTGTTTAAATTTCCCCAGGCTTTGAAATAAATGTTACATGATAATAACTTCATTGTGTCCACTTCATGCAGTGAGTTCTTCACCTTCAAATGCGGTGTACAAGAAAATATTTCAGCATTATATGTTAATTTTATATCAATTGCCAAATTGCCATCTTTTGCTTTTGCCACACCTACTTACTCATTGAAAATCCACTGACAACTTGGTATTTAACTTTAAATGATTTTAATTCCATAATGTTATTAAGTAAAACGCAAAACAAAGCACAAGTTTATCTTTACTTTTGACATATTCTTAAATTCAGAAAATGTTTTAATAGCCTTAACTGAATGCTTACCCAGCTCTTATGTTTTACATTCTAACCTCTTCTGAAATGTCTGGCAGTCAGGATTAGAATTATTTCAATCCTTCCAATTTATTCTACTCATCCAGTTCAAGGCTTTAGTCCAGGGGTAGGGAACTCCAGGCCTCGAGAGCCGGTGTCCTGCAGGTTTTAGATGTGTCCCTGATCCAGCACACCTGACTCAAATGACTGAATTACCTCCTCAGTCTGCAGTCAAGTTCTCCAGAGTCCTGCTAATGACTTCTATATGTGATTCAGGTGTGCTGGATCAGGGACACATCTAAAACCTGCAGGACACCGGCTCTCGAGGCCTGGAGTTCCCTACCCCTGCTTTAGTCATTATGTGATCTAACAGTATGGGTTCAGTCCACCAGAAGCTTAATTTAAAGGTTCAGTCTTGACTTTATGTCCATAGACATCAAAGAGTCCCCACCATGAGTAGGAAAATCAGGTGTAGTCCCCATGAGGACAAAAAAATCTGGTTCAAAATTTGTCGGTGAGTATTCTTATTTTTAGGCCATTTTCATGTTTACATGAATTTTTGATGAATTTAGGAGTCAAAATCATCTCTATACACTCCTTAGAAAGGGTGGACCCCACGAGGCACCTCCCAGTCAGTGGTCCCCACGATGTAGAAAAAACACGTATGTGTGTGTGTGTGTGTGTACGTGTGCGTGTTTATCACTAACACGGGGCCGAGGCGTATTGGGCAGTGGCGCACTGGCCAAGTGTGTGTGTGTGTGTGTGTGTGTGTGTGTGTGTGTGTGTGTGTGTGTGTGTGTGTGTGTGTGTGTGTGCGTGCGTGCGTGCGTGCGTGCGTGCGTGCGTGCGCGCGCGTTTATCACTGACACGGGGCCGAGGCGCAGTTTGGACAGTAGACCACGGCGCACTTGCCGCACACGTGCACGCGACAGCCGCGACACAGAGTCTTGGTCTTGGCGTCCCTGCTCCTGGGGCACACGCAACACCTCTTCCTCCTCGCCTCGGACGACGCCTCGGACTCGCCGCCGCGCCTGCCGTCGCGCCTGCCGTCGCGCCTGCCGTCGCGCCTGCCGTCGCGCGACGACCCTGTCGCGTTGTCGCTTTTGCCGTCGCCGTTGCCGCCGTTACCCCTCGCCCTCTCCTTCGTCCCCTCTCTTGCGGCGGCTGCGTCGGCCGCCAGCTCTTTGCCCAGCCGTTCCAGGAACAGCCTGCGTTTGTTGCGCTTGCCCGGCATCCAGGCGGGATTCAGCTCCCTCCACAGCACGAAGGCGTTGTACGCGGACACGTCCACCATGTTGTGAAAGAGGGCCAGGGGCCAGCGAGTTGTCCTTCTCCTGCAACTGTACGTGCCCAACACCTTGTCCAGGTTGTCCACGCCTCCCTTGGTGCGATTGTAGTGGAGCACCGCCAGGGGCTTCCCGTCCGCCCGCCCGCTCAGCCCCGGGGCGCGCACGTGCTGCTCGTGCGTGGTGAGGATCAGCACGTTCTTGTTGCGCTTGGCCAGGTAGGAGACCACGGCCGCGTCGGGACGCTCCGCGGTCGACGAGAACACGAATCGCGACGACGGCACCGGTCTGCCCTCGACTTCGAGCAGTCGCCTGGGGATCTCGGCCCTGTTCGCGCGCAAGGTCCCCAGCGAGGTGAGGCCCCTTTGGACGAACAGCCTCCTGACCAGCTCGTACGACGTGAAGAAGTTGTCGAAGGTGACGTTGCGGCCCGGTCCCAGTCCCTCGGTCAGCTCGAGCACCACTCTGGACGCCAGGTTTTTCTCGGGAGGACCTCGCTTGTCGCGTTTCCCGGTGTACGCCAGCATCTTCCACGCGTAGCTGGACTTGGCGTCGCACGCCACCCACAGCTTGATCCCGTACCTGGCCGGCTTGCTGGGCATGTATTGCCTGAAGGGACATCGACCTGGGGTGAGGGGGTGGGGGTGGGGTGTAGAATAGGAGTTTTTGTTTTTCTTCTTTTTTTTTTTGGGTAGCGCTTCATTACGCGTAAAACCTTGCACACCGCCTCCGTCGTACACACGCACACCGCACACACACACACACACACACACACACACACACACACACAAACACGCACACACACACACACACACACACACACACACACACACACACACACACACACAGGCACGCACCTTTGAAGGGAACCAGCCTCTCGTCCACCGTGACCTCGGGTCCGGGCTCGTACAGGAGAGGCAGCCTCTCGCACCACGCGTCCCACACTTCCCTGATGGGCGCCAGCTTGTCGTGCCCGGCGGCCAGGCGCCTGGCCTCTCTGGTGTCGCGATCGTCAAATCGCAGGGCCGCGGAGTACGCGCGGAACGTCTTGAGGGGCATGGTCGCGCGAAATATCGAGCGACCGGTCTCCGCGTGCCACAGGCTCTCGCACGCCTCGCCCCTCGACCTGTACACTCCGGCGAGGATCAGCAGTCCCACGTACGCGCGAAACTCGGCTCGACCCATGGGTCGCCAGCCGTCGATCCCCCTCCCCGCCCCGGCCCTCCTGCCGGCCTCCAGGTTCGTCATCGCGATCACCCGGTCCTCGAGCTGGGGTTCAAAGTACGCCAGGAACGCCGAAGCCGTCGAGTTTTGTTACACGGCGTCGCGGGCGCGCTCCGTGGGACCCGGGTTCGACGAAGACGACGAGACGCGCCGCTGCCATCGCGAGGAACGATGCCGGCGATCGGAGGAGAACGGAGTCGATCTCCACGTAACCGTCCCTCCATTCGACTCCATCAATTCCTCCTCCTCCTCCTCCTCCTCCTCCTCCTCCTCCTCCGTGTCGCGATCTCTCTCCTCATCATGCCCTCCGGCACCTTCCTCTTCTTCTTCTTCTTCTTCTGCTTCTTCTTCTTCTTCTTCTTCTGTATCGTAATCTCCTTCATCATCATCATCATCATCATCATCCTCATCCTCCCTGTCGCAATCTCCCTCCGTGTCACGATATCTCTCCTCATCCTGCCCTCTGGCACCCTCTACCCCTTCTTCTTCTTCTTCTTCTTCTTCTTCTTCTTCTGTATCGTAATCTCCCTCGTCATCATCCTCATCCTCCGTGTCGCAAACTCCCTTCGGGTCGCGATATCTCTCCTCATCCTGCCCTCTGGCACCCTCTACCCCTTCTTCTTCTTCTTCTTCGGTATCGTAATCTCCCTCTTCGCAGTACCCTCCGTCCCCGGCCCGGTCCTCGCCGGTAGACTGCGGTCCGCAACTCCGACCCCAGGAGGAACCCCGATCGTCCGAGGCGGCGTGGCCGCGAGACGACGCGATCGCCGCGATTGCCTCAGCTAGCCGAGGCGACGGGATCGCGGCATCCGGCGGCGGCGGTCGCGTCGCACGCCGGTAATCGAACGCTCGCGTACGCGACATGACCAGACTTTCCTCTGCCTGCTGTGTCGACGGTCACGGTCCTTTACGATTCGCGTGACAGCGCTTTGTTTGTTTTAGTGTGTCGTTTGTTACGCGGTGACGGAAGCAAAACTCGGCTTGGGGCTATCGCGTTGCGAAGTCCGCGCTCAGTGGTGCGTGGTTTTTTGGGCGGTTTTGGGTTTTTTTTGTTTTTTTTTTATCTCAATCGCTATCGAGTGTGGTTGTTTGGCGATGGTGATGATGATGATGATGGTGATGATGGTGATGATGATGGCGATCGTAGGTTCGCGTCGTGTCGCCTCACCGATAAACGAAGCCGGCCAACCCCATGAGTGCGATTTTTTTTTTTTTTTTTTTTTTTTTTTTTTTTTTTTTTATCGCGATCGCGATCGAGCGGTTGTTTGGCGAAGCTGAAGTCGATGACGATGGCGATCGTGATCGCGATCCCCGGGTTCGCGTCGTCGAGTCCTCGACCTGCGATTGCAGCGGCCTTTGCGTAGCCTCGCGTGCTTGAGTGTGTGTGTGTGTGTGTGTGTGTGTGTGTGTGTGTGTCTGTGTCTGTGTGCGAGTGTGTGCGAGTGTGTGTCTGTGTGCGCGTGTGTGTGCGAGTGTGTGCGAGTGTGTGTCTGTGTGCGCGTGTGTGTGCGAGTGTGTGCGAGTGTGTGTCTGTGTGCGCGTGCGTGCGTGCGCGTCTGTGTGTGCGCGCGAGTGTCCCCGTCACACGCGGTGCAATGACTATCGCTGGCCACTGGGGGGCGGGGCAATAGCACGCATGCAATGAATGTCGCCGGCCACAGGGGGTCCCGTTGAGCTGGGAGACCTGGGGTGCCCTCGACCCCCCCCCCCACCACCGCCGCCACCACCACCGCCATTGTTAGGCCTGGGGTCTCCTTGACACCCCCCCCCCCCCCCCCCCCCCATCCCCCACCCCCGCCATCGAGAGGCCTGGGGTCACCTCGACCCCACCACCGCAGGGGAGGTCCCGTTGAGCCGGGAGGCCTGGGGTCGCCTTGACCCCCACCCCACCGCCGCCGCCACCGCCATTGGGAGACCTGGGGTCTCCTTGACCCCCACCCCACCGCCATTGCTAGGCCTGGGGTCACCTCGACCCCGCACCTCCACCGCCGCCGCCATTGCTAGGCCTGGGGTCACCTCGACCCCGCACCTCCACCATTGCTAGGCCTGGGGTCACCTCGACCCTGCCGCCGCCATTGCTAGGCCTGGGGTCACCTCGACCCCGCACCTCCACCGCCGCCGCCATTGTTGTTAGGCCTGGGGTCACCTCGACCCCGCCGCCGCCGCCATTGCTAGGCCTGGGGTCACCTCGACCCCGCACCTCCACCGCCGCCGCCATTGTTGTTAGGCCTGGGGTCACCTCGACCCCCCCGCCGCCGCCATTGCTAGGCCTGGGGTCACCTCGACCCCGCCGTCGCCGCCATTGCTAGGCCTGGGGTCACCTCGACAGTCTGTGGAAAAAAACATGAAAATAAATAAGAGTAAAAACATTTTAAGTTCTTCTCTCCTCCACACATTGAATACTGCTGCTTTGTTTCTGATTCTTACCTCTGCAGAGGATCATACCGGCTTTTATTGGATTCAGAGTTGTGCAGGAACTGCTTCCTATAAGATGAAATAAAAATAAGAAACCAAATCACAATATGTCTGTCAGCTTACTGTGACCATTCCTCCACTCTTAGTATTTTTGTTTTAGAAACGATCAAGTCTTACCGCAGTTTTCGGATTGTGCTGCCGTCTTTTCCTCTTGAGTAGGTGAGTCTTTGTTAGAGTCCAGAGCATCGAGTCTCTACACAATAGATGCCATCTTGTCTTTTAGTTGTGCTGGTAGAAACTTGAGTAACGAATGAGATAACCCACTCATTGCAGCCAGCAGTGTCTTCTCGTCTGCAGCGGGGCTGGTTGAAGCTGGCCGGTAGAGAGGCCCGCTTTCACGAGGAGCTTCTGGGGTGTTGAAATATAGACGACCTCCATTGTCGTACCAGGAAAGCAGCGTAGACAAAGAACGCCATTCAGTTTGAACGGAAGAGAACGACCGCACTGATTTCCTTTGGTCCTAGAGATCTTCAGCGTGATCCCGCACGTGATCTGTATTGTCCAATCACAGGCGAGGAAGCTGTCACACAGAATTCAATTCATTTCATTTTAAGTCAATTCAATTTTATTTATATAGCGCTAAATCACAACAAACAGTCGCCTCAAGGTGCTTTATATTGTGGGTAAAGACCCTACAATAATACAGAGAAAACCCAACAGTCAAAACGACCCCCTATGAGCTGGAAGACACACATCCACTGTCTAAGCCGGACAACTGAGAAGGTGACTGTTGCATTAAAATTTTTCCTTTTTTTTTTTTTTTTTTTTTTTTTTTACATTTTTCTAATGAAGGTTTTGCTGATATCTCTTATGTACATCCATGTATAGCAAAATAAAAGTTTATATGTTTATATGTTTATGCTTATTACATCTGCCTTGGTAGTCTTTAATGTCATTAATGCATGTGAACATTCACTGAACGTTTATGGCAGCGTTCATGGGATGTTGTCTGAATGTTCAATGCTAGCTGGGAAGCCACTGCACAGGAGAGGATGATGGTGTGACAGACTTTTAGTTACAGTGAATTAGACTGAAAACTGAGTTTGCTTTTCAATGAAAATAATGCTTGTAGTGTCACCAAAATCAAGTTATAGCCTTTGTTTATCTCCCTCAGTCCACTAAAGTTCAGGGTTCACAAAAAACTCCATGACAGAAGCTCACAGACAGAAGCTCACAGCCTTATTGGAAAAAGGGACAAAAGCTGAAAACGTCCAAAAGTATATTTTCAACTAGATAATACTAATTTATAAATTAGAATGATTTCTTGTGAGTTTAGTTTTGTTTGAATGTTTCACTGTATAATAATTTATGTGTAGTCACATTGTAATGGAAAAAGGCTTAAAAGATGATAATGTAAATTTGATTACATATATCTCAAAATAAAAATGTTGGTTACAACTGTTGGGAGGGGTAGACCACTGGTGAGTACTGGTGACCACTGGTGAGTACTTGATTTGCATTTGTATGACTCACAGAAACCTCCTTTACATATGAGAGCCTGCCCTAGACCTGAGGAGAGGGGGGAGCTGAGGGAGCACTGACACAGAGAGTCCACGGCAGTTTCCCTACAGTTTACTGTTCTGACCAAAGCCTCCTGCTGAGAGCCCTGAAGCTCAAGGCGCGCGGCAATATTACATGCCAGAAACTGTTGAAAAACCCACTTTTCACGCAGTGTGTCCTTCAAAGAGGATATTACATAGGGCCCATTTTTCCCTTGAGCAAGTCGGGCGAGAAGGCGTCCAGGTTTATTTCCAGATTCAAATAATCTATGTTTTGCATAATATATTGCTTTTTCTGCTTGTTGAGTAAGTTATTGATCTAATGCAGATCTGGCTGCATTTAACTTTTTTCGACACTGAGGTGGATGGAGACTGTTTAAAGTCCAGATCCAAGGTAAGCACTTCTTGTTGAAGTTCAAATTGTTTGCTGAGGGTGTTCTTTTTTGCTGCTGAAAAGGAAATAATAGAGCCTCTGAGAAATGCCTTACCTGCTTCCCACAGAGTAGAGGCACTAACATCAGGTGTGTCATTTTTGGATATAAATAGGTCCCATTGGTCTTCTAAGGAGTCCAATTATTAAATTTAATAAAGCCATTTCAAACAGTGTTATAGATTAATCTGGTTCAGAATTGTTGGAGCTGCCTGATGCAGTCAGTCGGTGCAGCTTCACACAAGTCTGACCCCGCTCTCTATCTTAGTTCAACTTTGATACACAAACTTAGACACAGTTAAACAGTTACTGAAATATGCAAGCATGTAGCAGCTTATCAGTTCCTTCTTCTGTGCCCTTCACTGTCGCCTGTTAACGGCCTCATCTGGATCCTGTAGACACAAAACATCAGACCAAAACACACATTCTTTTCCAGGAAATCATCAGCATGTGATTTTGTTGTTTCTCTGCTATGCAGTCTGATTTCTGTCTGCTGTGCAGTTATTTCAACAAAAAAAAAAGCATTAATTTATTTGAGGAGCATTATTATTTAAATATGCCAGTGGTTTATTTTTGAGCAATTTCTCCTGTACATCTACAGCTGAATGTTAATAAAAGTGTGTGTGAGACATCTGGGACATGTAGCTTTGACTCAGAAGAAGCCACAGGTAACAGGAAGCTTTCACGTCTCTGAGTTCTTCCAAATGATTTGTGCAGCTCAAATATCCTGTGTTCCTAACATCCATCCAGCTGAAGTGACAAACAGGAAAACGAAGCTCATTTTATCCACAGTTTGACTTGAACTTAGTTTGTAAACCAACTATAGAGTTTTAGTTAGTTCCACTTTTTTCCTTTGCTCATTTTGATTGATTTCAGTGAAGCAAAATGTTTTGGACTCTTTGTTATTTGCTTGGTTTTGGTTCACTAGAATAACCTGCAGAGAGCTCCAACAGTCAGAGTGGCCTCATCTCTGTTCACTCCAATGGAGCTTTGTTTGTGAAATATCAGCTAAATCTAATCTAGAAATAATTGTGTGTGTGAGCTCAGGAGGATTGAGCCTGAAGACTCTGCAGTGAGACAGCACCCTGACCCTGAGACTCCCCCTGACAGCTTCAAGCTTCTGATTTGGAAGAAAGCCAACATGACGCTTCCCAGTGCTCTGACCTTTGGAAGGAAAAGAAAAGGTCAAAGGTGGAGCCTGAATAGGATTCATTTGCATATTTGCTGCTGTTTGAATCCATAGCTGAGATTGTTGTTTGTAAACGAAGCCAAACATTTGTCTCCTCCTGGTGTCGCTGGGATAACTGTACATGTACTCTGATCTGTGAGTGAGTGCAGCACAGCACACAGCAGCAGAGACTGGATACAAGGAGAAGAGCACAAAGGACACACAAACACTGGGAGACATGCTGTTCATTTGATGAGTTTATTAGAGATTTCCATCATGGAGTCATTGTGGGAACGAACTGCAGGGAAAAGAGCAAAGATCCAGAAATCCAATCCAGAGTTTCTCTGTGACAAACACAAACATGTTAAGACACAAATAGACATTAATAGTCTTTAGTGACTGTTCATCCACATCAGTGTTTGTGTTGAAGACATCAGTGTTGGTCTCAGTGTGGTTAACAGCAGTCAGCAGTCCAATTATAAAAAGCTCATTTCAAACACTTCATGCAGTTCATCTTCTCACCAGCAGAGGGCCACAAATCACCATCAATGAAGACTTCAAGGAGATGTTAGTGACATCAGAGCTGCACATCAACATCTGATCAATATGGAAGTTCATGTTTCTGTCATTGGATCAGTTCAAAAGCACAAAGCATGCAAATGTGCTCTTATTGTGAAAAGGTGCTCCTGCTGAGAGCTTCCTTCCTGTCCTGCTTCCATCAATGAGTCCAACAGTAAGAGCATGTGGAGAGGTTGGAAAAATGGCATTAAGAAAGAGAAATCAAAGATTTGGATTGATTTGAATGAGCTCAGACTTGTTGAAAATGCAGAGGAGCTGGTTGTGAAGTGAGCTTCAGAGAAACACAACATCCTGATATTCACTGTGAAGCTTTGAGTGGAAAAAGACAGAAAAACAACATGTGGATCCTGGAATAATGGCAGCTTCCATCTTTAAAGGACTGAAGAGGAAGAAGTTTACAAGGAATCATTGAGAACAGTTTCAAACATCAACTGATTGAATCCATGAATGTGAAAACGTGTTTGTGAGTGAAAGAGACAGACATGTACAGACTGAACTATCTGTTCAACAGTCAGAGTGTTTCTCTAACAGGAGGACGCTCTTTACACTCAGCTCAGCGCACACACACTGAGGAACCAGGAGGATAGAAGACCCTAAACCCAGGATAAAGAGGTTCAGTGAATGTGGTGTTGAAGGTGTGGAGGTGGATCAGAGTGTCAGAGGAGATTCTGTAGAAGGACAGAGTGCCAGCAGGACAGTCCACATACACTGCTACTCTGTTAGAGCCAGAGGAGGAGGAGGAGGAGGAGGAGGAGGAGGAGGAGATGGATGTTTGTCTGTTACTGTGACTGGCAGAACGAGGACCACCATCATTGCAGTTCAGACTCCAAGACTGATCATTCCGTCCCAACAAACAGTCATTACTGAGTCCTTTCCTTCTGATTCTTCTGTAACTCACTGATATATAAACATTTCCTCTCCACTCGACCTCCCAGTAACAGCGACCAGTCAGACCATTTCTACACAGCAGCTGTTCCCACCAATCAAACCTGTCTGGATGATCAGGATATGACTGAACCTCCTCCACATGTGTCACCTTCCTGTTGTTGTCAGACAGTTGTAGGTCTGTGTGTACTGTGTTTGTGTCGATTGTGAGTTGACAGGAATCTGATGGAGAGAACAAACACAATCCAGCTGCAGTTATTGATCCATCATCTGTTCATTGATTGACACTTTGATGATGACTCCTGACATCAGAGATGTGAATGAGTGATGTGACAGTTTGAAGATGGTTGAATGTGTGCTGCTTTGTTTTCATCAATCACATTAAAAACGCACTTACACTTCCTCAGACCTGGGATCAGCCATCGCACTCCAGCAGGCTCCGCCCTGAAAGGAGGAGGGGGGTCAGAGGTTATTTCCTGTCTTCCTCTGAGCGTCTGCGTCTCTGTTTTCTACATGTTTTTGTTCTGGCTCGGCCGCACGGCTAATTTCCCTTTAGGGCCGATGAAAGCGAAGCTGCGAGCACCACGAGGGATGACCGCATCATTGAACTGTTCTCAGATCAGCATCAAAACCCTGCAGCTGCAGGTCTGACCCGGCTACAGGCAGAGGCAGTGATGGCCAGTGGGAGCCTGTTTGAACCCTTTGGAGTTCATTCTTTGAAGCTTTCAGTCTGGATGTTGTTGATGAGAAAGAAAGCATTCAAATGCAGCACTGGTCTCATCAAACTTCTTCTCCATCATTAAGTAGAGGAAAAGAAGTGACAGAGTCACAGCTGTGCTTCAGAGGCACACACACACTTGAAGATGTCTGACCTTTGAATATGACAAGTATAGGAAAATGATCCACGGATCAAGGAGATCAGATCCTGTGGATTAGTCTGCAGCACCATCAGATTGTTTTCCTGTTTTTGTCTCAAAGTGTCCTTTATACAGTCAGAAAGGCACAAAAGTCAAGAGGATTTAACCCAACAGCTGAAATGATGTTAGAACAGAGGATGTCCACGTGTTGGGCTCTTTGTCTTTCAGCAGTGCTTCACAGGATCCTCCAGTTACACATTGTTTTCACACTGGAACAACATTTGAATCTTCATTTGAACATCAATTCAAAATGACTCATTGAAGGGAATTTGCAGCTTTTGTCTTCCAGCTGAGAACTTAGAAGATCTGCAAACTGCACAAGGTTGTTAAAAGACTTGAAGCTGGAAATGAGCTCAAAATGGAAAACTGGCTCTGAAATCTGAGACTACATCACGCAGAATAATCACACCAAGAAGAACAACTTCCTCTGTGGAGCTCAGGGGCGGAGCTATGAAGAGGAGAGGGCAGAGGAGATGAAGAGGAGAGGGCAGAGGAGATGAAGAGGAGAGGGCAGAGGAGATGAAGAGGAGAGGGCAGAGGAGATGAAGAGGAGAGAGCAGAGGAGATGATGAAGAGGAGTGAGCAGAGGAGATGAAGAGTGCAGCAGAAACATGAAGAAGAGGTGAGCATCAAAGAGGCGACAGAGGAAACCTGCGCTGGTAAAGTTTGAAGCTGAACTAAATGCTGCAGCTCTCACAGATGATGCTTCATCAACATGTTCCAGTTTCTCTGAAGCTTTTCCTCCTGCTGCTGACAATAAAAACACGAACAACGCTGAACAACTCAAACTGCACTCAGTGATTATTTCAGGATCATCGTGTGACTTCAAGCTTTAGCTCGTACACAGTCTTTGACATTTCACATTCATTTTCCTCTCAAATATAGGAAAGAATTTAAAGAACGGCTCTGTTATCCAGGGAAAATCCAAAAGCTTTTAGGCTCCGCCCCCAATGTTTCAGAGCCTAGCAGCGGCCCTGGTCAGAAGCTTCCAGAAACAGGTAAGGGTACCAGAGCGGGCCTATCCAGGCTGTGGGTCAGGACCCCTCCCACCGTTCCTTCACAGCCCCAAGTGTGTAATCCTTAATCCAAGAACAAGCGACAGCAGCAACAGCATCCAGGAAGAATTCCAAAAGCCCACCAATCCTGACACGGACACACCGTCCAATCAGCTCGTCTCTCAGCGTCTGCACCTGTGCTTTGCTCCCACCTGTCTCTGGTTTGCAGGTAGCTCCCAGTGGATATCCTGTCCTCTTTTCCTGCCTGCTTTGGATTTCTCTTTGATGGACTTTGTGTTTCCTCATTTTGGACTTTTGCATTTGGCCCAATAAACGCTCCTTTTTCTCACTTCCTTCCTGCCTCTGGATCTGCACCTGGCTCCTCTCTAAATGCACTGATTTATTGCATTGTTGTCACTTCCATTATTTTATAGTGTGTGTTGGCTTTTCAAAGCACACTGTGACCTTTGTCTCTGAAAGAAATGCAGAAATGCATTTGTGCAGGGCTGCTGCCTTTAAATGAAAACATCTCCCTGTAGCTGTCAGCTTCTACCACAGCTCTGATTAGAAAACTCTGATCAGTTTGTTCTTCTTTGGATCAAGCTAGGCTAACAGTTTCCTGCTTCCAGTGTTTGTAGGAAGCTCGGATCAATATGTCCTCGGCCTCTCTGTGCACACATTCATCTGATCTGAATCAGGCTCAGAGGGAAAAATGAGTTTTCCCAAAATCCTGCACTGTTAAATATCCTGAGATATCTACAACTTGTTCCTGGAGACGTTCTCCTTGGAGACCCCCTACATTAATATCCCTTATTGTTCACTTCCAAGAGTGTTTTTGTTGTGAGCAAAGGAAAAATGTTCCTGCATGTGTGATTGTTGATGTCACATGTGCATGAAACAAACAGGAAGTGAGTGAAGGACACAGGAAATGCTTCCAGCTCTTCCTCCTCTATCAGACATCCTCTCCATACCTGAGAGTGTCCAGTCTCCAGCGTGGATCCTTCAGTGCGGCCGACAGCAGCTTCATTCCTGAGTCTCCTGGATGATTGTAGCTCAGGTCCAGCTCTCTCAGATGGGAGGGGTTGGAGCTCAGAGCTGAGGCCAGAGAAGTACAGCCTTCCTCTGTGATCAGACAGCCTGACAGCCTGCAGACACACAAAACAACAATCCATCTGTGAGCAATCATTTCCTGTTTGTCACATACAATAACATCTATCCATTTCCATCCATTCAATTGAATGGAGCTTTATTTATAAGTGACAATTGACAACAGACAACAGCATCATCTCAGGTTGTGTAACAGTGTAAGGTAACAGCCTCCAATCTTAGAGAGAAAGCCCCAACCATCAGACAATCCACTGTGAGCAGCACTTGGTGATGGTGGGAAGGAAGAACTCCCTCTGACAGAAAGATGCTTCCAATGAAAACAGGCTCCAGGAGGAGCTCGGACCATGACTGGTTTCAGTGTGAGGGCAAAGACAAGAGAGCAGAGATGAGCTCAGAGAGACAAGAACCAAACACAAACTAAGGAGAGAGAAGAGCAAAGTTAAGGAGCTGCAGTAGTGGCAGATCAAAGCATCATGAGGGAAAAGAGGGGAGTGCAGAAGAAATGCATCATGGGAAGTCCAGCAGCAGCCTGAGCCTATAGCAGCAGAACTAAGGGAGGGTTCAGGGTCACCAGACATTAAATTCCCTCCATCCATCTCTGATCCCAGCTGAGCTGAAGTCCAAACCAATGAGAATCCTGCAACACAACAACAAAGCTCACTAAGTGAATGATACCTGCAGCCCACCTGTGCTCACTGTGGCAGGTAAGGGCCCTGGGTTCTTTAAAGCAAACAGCCTTCATGAAACACGAGGACTTCCAAGAAGATTTAGTGTCCTGAGTCTTGTTCTTCCCTTCAGATGAACTAGAAGAACACTAGAATAGCTGCACTGCAAACTGTGCAGTGTGGGCAGCAAAGTTAGCACACTCACAAATGCTCAGTGTAACACTGAGTCACCAAATCCTCTGAACTTATTAGCAGGAAATAAGAGGAAGAAGCAAACAGCACTCAAAGCAGCTGCAGACACAATGAACTGAAATGATTTGGAAATGTTTAACAATGAAATGAAAGATTAGAATTTCTCTGAAATGTCCCTTTAAGTTTGCTCAATGACAAAAGTCTCAATGAGGCTCCATGAAGCAAAGGTGGGCCCACACTCTCTCTGCACACACACTCCAGCCAGCAGATATTCTTCCAATAAACCAACTGGAACACCAATGAAAGCTGCTGCAGGCCTGAAGTGATGCTCGGGAGCTCTGTGGCACAAACTGGTCGGCCGTTTCACTCCAGGAGCAAAAAGAAAATCTGCTCCTTATAATGCTGAAGCTGCACATTTACAGTCTGGGAGGAGCAGGAGGAGGAGGAGAGCAGGCTGATGAAGATCTCTGCTGATGCACAAGTCTCTGCACCTCCAGCTCATCTCTGCTGGAGTCTCTCAGTCAGCCGAGGAATGATCCCGAGATGGTGCCGTCTCCGTGGGAACTCTGTAGCTCCAGCTGATGGAGCTTCACAGTCTTCCTCATCAGTAACATCAACTACAGCCTATAATGTCAGCTGAGGGAGCTAAACAGTGGCTATGAGTCCATTCACTCTGCTAATGAATGCTAACATGGACTCAGCAAGCTAATGAGCTCACACACACACACACACACACACACACACACACACACACACACACACACACACACACACACACACACACACACACTTCCTCCTTTTCCAACCAATAGCAGAACAGCATCACTCTGATCATGAAAACTACTTGCTTTTACAATCATGAGTGTGCCCTTAGTCCAACCTTTCAATTCAAGCTGTCACTGCTGGCTCTCACTGCGGTATTCTATCACTTCCTGTTCCTGTTTCGGAGCACAGTTGTGTTTTGCTGTCTGTTAGCTGTTAAATCTGTATAGCAGTGTTTTTCAACCAGTGTGCCGTGGGAAATTATCCAGTTTCACGTAATATGCCATGAGTGTCTGTGCTGTAGTAGTGACTGGGAATATAATCATGTAATACTCTTCCACATCACTAGACTAGATAGCAGCAGGTAGCGAATTGCATTGTACATAGAGACAATTGAATTAGGTCGCGTTTCCATACGGAACGACTCAACTCGCTGCGATTTGACGGCATCTCCATTAGAATCAGGTACACTTTGCCGGTCCTTATTCAGTACTCACTGACCCGAGGTTCTAAGCGATCCGAGGCGATACAAAAATATGACGCGGAGTACACACTATGCCACTGATTGTCCAGGGAGTATCGTCACTAGCAGAGGCATGAGAGCGACTCCTTCACCAGAATCATTATTGAAACCCCACAGCAAGAAACTGGAGGCACTCTACAAGCCGGGGTGGCTTGGGCTTCTCTGGCGAAGGGGGGGGCTCTGCGGTATGTCGGGCGGTTCTTGGGCACCTGGGCCCTGGGGCCCTGCCGCCGGCCTCTGGGGGGGCCGGTTTCCTGATGCCTCGAATTCCCTGGGGCCCTTGCCCCTCGACTGGGGGGGCTCCATCTGGGACCTCCCTCTCCCCTCTGCTGGGGTGGGTATGCGGTTGTCGCTGGAAACCCGTGGCTCTTGACGGGCTGCGGATGGCTCGGATTTCCTGGGTCCCTCTCTGCCTGCCTCTGGCTCCTTGTGGGCGGAGCGGCGGCTTTCTGCCCTCGTTGTTAAGTGCATTCCATGACACAGACACTAACGCAATCACAGCATAACAAAATTGTTGTCCTTATACAATCATGCTTCATTTTGTTGTGCCTTTTCCACATAGTTATTTTTCCAGGTATTGCTTGTTCTGTTTTGGTATGTTGTCTCATTTCTGTTTTTTTTGCAGTTGCAGCATTTGAATTGTTTTGGTTAGTTTAGTGGTGCTCTGTCCTCTTTTATTGTTTTCTCTCTCTCTTTTTTTTTTCTCCCCAGCCTGTCAACTGAATTAAATGTATATGTACACAAATAAATAAATAAAACAAACAAACAAACAAACAAACAAAACAACATTAACAAGAAAAGCTTATAGAGACTCTATAGAGCTTATCTTGGAAGAACAATGGCACAACAATGCATTCAGATCACAATTCTGCTTGCAAACAGTGCCAGATATGACAGGCTTTTTAAAAAAAAAAAAAAACTGGAGGCACGCAAAGCACCGGTTGAATCCCCAGACCGACAGTTTGCAGCGGAATTTTTGCAAGTTGAAAGCCTTCTGAAACGCACACACAGCATATATATTATAACCCTATACTGCCGGGCGATCACGGCTACTAGCCGAACAGCTGGTTAGCGCAGAGCCTGAGGCAGCTGATCAAAAGAACTTTGTGTTACCGTAATAATGTTTGTCCTATCGAAAAAAATTCAAATGGTTTCTGAAAGCTGAGAAACTGCACTTCACAACCAACATAGGGTATTACTGTGATGTTATTACGCTAATTGTTGCCGTAACTCTGCGAACGGCGACACTTTTGAAGTACACTGAGCCGATTATGACATGTTCGGTGGTATAGTTATAGTTAATGATAAACTTCATCCATTAAAACATTGTACGGGGACTTACGCATGATGATGATATTAAACTGACATTAGCTGTGAGCTGGCCTCTTTCTCATGTATTGTTGTGTTGTGTTATTCCTGGTAATAGAATGCTTTTGGACAGAATTAGAGTTTGTAAAACACTTAAGTTTTCTACTATAAGACCACATTGTTGTGGCATTTGTTATGTTCAAGCTGTGTTTTTGAAGTGGACATGTTAAGTGCACTTTTTATTTGAAAGAAGAAATATATTATATGATAAAGTTCTTTTTTTGTGTTTATTTGATTCCTATTCAAGACACTTTCATAAGAATGACTATATTGTTAATATAGGCTACAGAGTATCATTTTTTAACATTTTTGGCTGGTGGTGTGCCTCGTGATTTTTTCAATGAAAAAAAATGTACCTTGGCTCAAAAAAGGTTAAAAAACACTGCTGTATAGCTCGATCTATCTGGATAACAACACATTTTAGTGTAATCTTCACATACTTTATCTAGAGCACACTCTTTGCTGAATCTCCTGTATTCACATTATTTACTTTGTTTTAGTGATGTGTGAATCGATCCTGAAATATCGATACTTCCGATACCTGACCTTTACGCTTTAAAATCGATTCTCAGATCTAAGTATCGATACTTTCAATACTTCAGTCATTTGAGATAATGTATCTTATCAAGAACACGTTAGAAATTAACTAAATTATTGAGATCTTGCTTAAATGAGACGGGATGATGGGAACTACTTTTTCTTCTGCCTGCTACATGTGTAATGCGTAAGGACGTACCGTATTTTTCGGACTATAAGTAGCTCCGGAGTATAAGTTAAAGAACAGGGCGAACACGGTTACGCTTACGTTATGGTAACGTAACACATTCAGCTACATGATGCACAACGAACTGAGTACATGTTTGGTATGTTAACATAACATTAACAGTTATTCAGATAACCATAGCGTAAAGAACATACTAACAAGTTAACCAAACCATCAGTTCATTGAATTCTTCGTCCTCTGTGTCACTTCTAAATTACTCCGTACACTCCATGCGTAGACGAAGCGCCACTTCCTCTTCTATGTCGCTTTCGACAGATTCGTTGTCAGCTGCAGTTCCAATTATTCCAGCCTTTCTGAATCCCGACAGGATGGCTTCGGTTGTCACTGAAGCCCATGCTTTGTTGATCCATCCAATGACTTCCAGGAAAGTTGGGTGGTGTATTCTCCCAGTTGCCGTGAAGCTGTGCTCTCCATCCATCATCCACTGCTCCCACAGATTATGCAAGACTGCCTTAAAGCTCCGGTTCACGGAGATGTCAAGTGGCTGGAGTATTTTGGGTAATGTCTTAATAATTTCACATATAAGTCGCTCCGGAGTATAGGTCGCACCCCCGGCCAAACTATGAAAAAAAGTGCGACTTATAGTCCGGAAAATACGGTAATGCCGGAGCGTAGCGTGCTGCTACTGCTCACTCACTCAAACACAGATACGATGGCAAACGGTCTCGTGTGGAGCTATTTCAGCTCCACAAGTAGCCAAGACGCAAACTGTTTTTGGGAAAACAGTGAGAAGTTGTGGTAACACAACAAACCTCAGAGGAGGAGAGCCAAACGTCAGGTGCTGCTGTTAGTAAGTAAGTAAGTAAGTAAAGCTTTATTTATATAGCACCTCTCAAAACAGGTGTTACGAAGTGCTTCACAACAGGACAAAGAATAATAAAAACAAATTAAAAACAAATTAAACAAATGCCAAGCAGGGTTATTATAGTTAACGAAAACGAACAAAATAACGAAAACTGAAATTGAAAAAACATTGTCGTTAACTGAAATAAATAAAAACTATAATTAAAAGGAAAAAACGATAACTAATTAAAACTGAATTGTGAGTTTACAAAACTAACTAAAACTAACTGAAATTATCGATAAACTGACTTTCATTTACTTGTTTTTTTTTTTTTTTTTTTTAAGCCTTGTGGATTTTTTCCGCTCTCCGAGTTTAAGCTGGGAGCGCCACAGGACAACTGTGTGAGTGCGCATGTGCGTGCGCTCACCGCGCTGTAATGGCTGCGGTCTGCCGAGAAAGCCGCAGAGTCCCGTATGGAGGTTCTTTGAGTACAAGAGCACAGATAGAATCGAAAGTCTTGTTGTGGATAATGAAAAATGTGCGGAACGCTTCTCAGTCAGGAAAAACCAACGACATCAAAGTCCACCTCAAACTGTAGCGTCCTTGTGCGTTTCCGGCTACTTTATCAGTGAGAGAATAACAATCAGGAATAATAATCAAAGCATCAATATAAGGACTCACAACTGTCAGCAAATTCCTGGTAGGAGACTGTTGAAACTATCAGGATGGCCGTGAAGGAATGAAGAAAGTGAAAAAATACAGGGACAAATATGTTTGCAGCCAAAAAACTGAGCACAAAGAGCGAGGACCAAAAAAGAAGTCCCAGCCTGCACCGCATATAAAACACCTGCACACGACCACAAGGTAATTAACACACACACCAGCTACACAAGCATAAATGTGGACATGAGGTCGGACACTTCCGTAGGTTGTGTACAAAGACCCTGCAAGTTTAATTAGCAGCATCTAACCAAGCTAGCTCCAAAACAGAAGCAGCTTCAGGTGGTGAGAACATCAGGATGCAGCTGGATTTGAGCTTTGACTCCTTCAGAGTTTGTTTTTGTCAAACACCACATGTAGGTGTTGTTAATCTACTGCACTGATGCTGAAGTTTATTGTGGAGTTTATTGTAGAAGTTATTGAGTTTGGGAGTTCATGTTTTTCTTTGTTTCTCCCTGTTGATGTTCATGTGTGTCCTTAATATTACACACATTTAGCATGTCTTGTGAACTGTTGGGTGTTGAATATATTTCTTTAAACGGTATCTTTTGTGAAGTTTTCATTACACAATAGTCACTTTTGCGGCTTGAATCTTGCACCTGATTAGGTATGAAAATACTAAAACTAATACTGAAACTAACTGAAACTAACTAAAACTAAGCATGAAACGAAAAATAAAAACTAATAAAAAACGAGAAAAACCACTCTGAAAACTAATTAAAACTAACTGAATTAGAGAAAAAAAAGTAAAAACTAACTAAAACTAAACTATAATGTAAAATCCAAAACTATTATAACCCTGATGCCAAGCTAAAAAGATGTGTTTTTAAAAGACCTTTAAAATGCATCAGTGAGTCCGCCGCTCTAAGATGGACAGGGAGAGAGTTCCAGAGACGGGGAGCCACTGAGGCAAAAGCTCTGTCTCCTTTCGTTTTCAGTCTTGTAGAATGCACAGACAGTAGTCCCTGATCACATGACCGCAGTGATCTAGAAGGGGTATATAAGTGAAGGAGTTCACTAATATACAATGGGGCTTGCTCGTGAAGAGCTCTAAATGTAAGTACCAAAATCTTAAACTGTATTCTAAATTTCACAGGTAGCCAGTGTAACTGAATCAGAAGCGGGGTGATGTGAGAATATCTGGAAGATTTGGTCAGAAGCCTAGCAGCAGCATTCTGAACAGCCTGTAAACGCT
The DNA here is from genome assembly GCA_013435755.1 of Amphilophus citrinellus. NCBI lineage: Eukaryota > Metazoa > Chordata > Actinopteri > Cichliformes > Cichlidae > Amphilophus > Amphilophus citrinellus. The sequence goes on along the minus strand of CM024194.1, from coordinate 61,160,778 downwards.
CCAGGGAATGTTTGCTAAGACAGGTAAACAATGCATTACAATAGTCCAGGCGAGAGCATATAAATGCATGAATAACCATCTCAAGTTCAGAATGAGATATGATGGAGGTAAGCTTAGCAATATTCCTAAGGTGGAAGAAACAGGAATGCGACAAAGATTTAACATGAGAGTCAAGCACAAAGGCAGGGTCAAAGGTTATCCCAAGGTTCCTAATAGAAGGCTTAACGAATTTAGCAAGAGGACCAAGGGCTATCATTATATTGGAGACAGATTTATCTGGAGCACAGATCAGAATTTCAGTTTTGTCCTCAATTTCGGCTAGCCAGCTTTTAATGGATTTTAAACACATTATTAGTACCTGCAACTTTGAGACATGTTCATGCTTGAAAGAAATATACAGCTGAATGTCATCAGCATAACAGTGGTATGATATTCCCTCAAAAGTGTTCAGAACATGCCTCAAAGGGAGCAAATATAACAGAAAGAGCAGAGGGCCCAAAACAGAACCTTGGGGGACGCCATATGTAAGATAAGCAGAGTCGGATCTGAAATCAGAAACTGCCACATGAAATGTCTGTGTAGATTCTCAGTCATCCAGGTCATAGTAGTCTCTGGAGCTTGAAAAAAGGCGACTGGACTTCTTTTTGTTTCTTGAAGACGTTTCACCTCTCATCCGAAAGGCTTCTTCAGTTCTCAACCAAATGGTGGAGAGACCCAGGTATTTAAACCCCTGTGGGCGTAGTCCCCTGGAGGTGGTTATGACCCTCTATTGATCATGTGCGTGGACACATGTGCCCAGGTGTGAAGGGGGCGTGGGTCATGTTTAATCAGTGGTTTCAGTTGAAACCAATTTAGGACTCCGCTCCATTGTTTCCTGTGGCCTATTGAGGTCACTGGAACAAAGGTGTGAATGGGGGTTGAGACGTCTGGGAAGGGAGCTCAGGACAGCACTGTAAGCGGGGGAAAGATGGTTTTTGAACCCTAAGACAAAACCCTAAGACAAAAACTGGTTCATCCCAAGGACAAACCCTCCAAACACAAGATCAGCGATGTAGTGTATGCTGTTCAGTGCAGTGAAGAGTGCTCGGACCTCTACATTGGTGAAACCAAACAGCCTCTTCACAAACGAATGGCACAACATAGAAGAGCCACCTCGACAGGACAAGATTCAGCAGTACATCTGCATCTGAAGGAGAAAGGGCACTCTTTTGAGGATGCCAATGTTCACATCTTGGACAGGGAAAACAGATGGTTTGAAAGAGGAGTGAAAGAAGCCATCTATGTCCACTGTGAACAACCATCATTGAACAGAGGAGGTGGATTACGTCACCATCTTTCCCCCGCTTACAGTGCTGTCCTGAGCTCCCTTCCCAAATGTCTCAACCCCCATTCACACCTTTGTTCCAGTGACCTCAATAGGCCACAGGAAACAATGGAGCGGAGTCCTAAATTGGTTTCAACTGAAACCACTGATTAAACATGACCCACGCCCCCTTCACACCTGGGCACATGTGTCCACGCACATGATCAATAGAGGGTCATAACCACCTCCAGGGGACTACGCCCACAGGGGTTTAAATACCTGGGTCTCTCCACCATTTGGTTGAGAACTGAAGAAGCCTTTCGGATGAGAGGTGAAACGTCTTCAAGAAACAAAAAGAAGTCCAGTCGCCTTTTTTCAAGCTCCAGAGACTGCCACATGAAATCGACGATTTGACAAGTATGAAGTAAACCATTTCAGGGCAGATCCAAATATACCCACCCAGCGATGTAGTCTATTAAGTAAAACTTCATAGTCTACAGTGTCAAAAGCAGAAAAAACATCCAACATCAATACAACGGAACATTCTCCTGCATCCCTACTCAACAAAACATCATTGGAGACTCTAAGGAGAGCTGTCTCAGTAGAATGAGCTCTACGAAAGCCAGATTGAAATTTGTCCAGGATATTATGTTGTTCCAAAAAGGCAGTAAGCTGCTTAGCAACAACCTTTTCCAGTATATTAGATAAGAATGGTAATTTAGATATTGGTCTATAATTATTGAAAGCAGCGGGGTCAAGTTTGGATTTCTTTAAAAGTGGATGGATGACAGCGGTCTTAAGATAAGCGGGAACTTGACCTAAGAGCAGTGAAGTATTTATTATGGAAAGAATACATGAACTGATGTGCGGAAAAACATTTTTAAATAGGGATGCAGGTAGAACATCCAGGGAACACGAAGACACTTTCATAGATTTAACTAATTTTAGCAGCTCAGGTGAAGTGATTGGTGACAGTCTTTGTTAGAAAAGATTGGTGCAGTAGGTAAGGCAGGATTAACAATAGCAGTAATGGTATCAAATAGCACTCTTGCATTACCCTTTCTTTTCGAGACCAGATAAGAAAAATAGGTGGCCCTCACATCTTTAACTGAATTATTAAAGTAGACTAGGAGGTCCTTTAGATTTAAAAGGTGGACATGTAAGTGAGTTTTCTTCCACAAACGCTCAGACTTGTGGCAAGACCGCTTTAAGACACGAAAATTATCGTCAATCCAGGGCGATGATTTAAGGATAGGAGTTAATCTCGTTACAACTGGACAGAATTTGTTTAAAATATTATGACAATGAGCATTAAATAGATTTGTTAAATGATCAACATCGTCAGACAAAGATAAAGATAAATTGAATCTATCTGAAAAAACATCTGCTGTTGAAGAGTTTAGGGCAGGACAGACGGAGTCCTGTGGTGTTGCAGACAGGTAATATCCAGGTACAGAGAAGGGAAATATAGAGTTTTAAGGGGCGATAAGCACGGTCACTGTTTGAGTTGAACAGATTAATTAAGATAGTACAAGTAACGATATAAACACATGCTTCAACACATAGCTCCATGATTTCAGCTTGGAGTAATATTTGTATCATGCCTACGTGAGATAATCTCACAGAGGTAAAAAAGCCGAGATTTATTCAAATAAGCTTTCCTAAAGTGTAAGATAACTGAAAGTGGTTTAACAGGTGTCATTTTATAAAAACTCCTATGACGAAACATAAAAAAAATATATACTAGAAAAGATGAATAAAAAAATAAAATTTTACCAATAAAATATAGCTCATTTATTATCAGTCTACTTTGTGTTATTTGTTAAATGATCATTTTAAAATATAGGTATATTGACAAACATGCAATTATTGTGGCATTTATTTATTAAAAATTTTTACTGGCAATTTTAATATAAGTCACCCAGTGACTGGAATGTTTGTATTCCGGTGTTGTAGGCTATTTGGAGAGACTGCATATAGTTCAATCTAAATAAGACTAAGTAATCAGTGTTGAATAGCCCTATCATTTGTTTTGCCCTGTGATTTTAATTCATTTAAGATTTTAGCACAAAGTATTGGTATCGGATCAGTATCGCCAATATCAGTTTGAATTTTACTCAGTATTGCATCGGAAAGAAAATATGGGGTATCGCACATCACTACTTTGTTTGTTTTTAGAAATTCGCTAGCTTAGTGCAGCTAATAGCTTAGCTCTTAGCTGTCTCACTAGCAGCATGGCTTCTTCTCCTGTCTCTCCTGCACTTTCCTGCTCTGGGTGTCACATGTTTAGTTACTCCTCGGCCTCCTTTAGCAGTAACGGTACTTGTAATAAATGTAGTCTGTTTGTAGCTCTGGAGGCCAGGCTTTCTGAATTGGAGACTCGACTCTGCACCCTGGAAAATCCTATATCTAGCCAGGCCCCTGTAGTGGGTGCGGACCATGGTAGCTTAGCCGCCATTAGCCCCCCCCCAACAGATCCCAAGGAGCAGGGAAAACAGGCCGGCTGGGTGACTGTGAGGGTAGTCCTAAGCAGAAGCCCCGGGTACACCACCAACCTGTTCACGTCTCTAACCGTTTTTCTCCACTCGGCGACACACCCACCGAGGAACAAACTCTGGTTATTGGCGACTCTGTTTGGAGAAACGTGAAGCTAGAGACACTGGCGACCATAGTCAAATGTCTTCCAGGGGCCAGAGCAGGCGACATTCATGGAAATTTGAAACTGCTGGCTAAGGCTGATCGTAGATTTGGTATGATTGTTATTCACATCAGCAGTAATGACACCCGGTTACGCCAATCGGAGGTCACTAAAATTAATATTGACTCGGTGTGTAACTTTGCAAAAACAATGTCGGACTCTGTAGTTTTCTCTGGGCCCCTCCCCAATCAGACCAGGAGCGACATGTTTAGCCGCATGTTCTCCTTGAATCGCTGGCTGTCTGAGTGGTGTCCAAAAAACGACGTGGGCTTCATAGATAATTGGCAAAGTTTCTGGGGAAAACCTGGTCTTGTTAGGAGAGACGGCATCCATCCCACTTTGGATGGAGCAGCTCTCATTTCTAGAAATCTGGCCAAATTTATTAACCCTCCTAAAACCTGACTACCCAGGGTTGAGACCAGGAAGCAGAGTTGCAGTCTTACACGCCTCTCTGCAGCTTCTCTCCTCCTGCCATCCCCCCAAAACCCCATCCCCATAGAGTCGGTGCTGCTCCCAGACCACCAAAAAACAAAGCTAAAATCAGCAAAAAGCTATTTAAGCATAAAAATTCAAAAACAATAAATAATACAGCTTCATCAACTTCACCAAAGAATAAAGCAATTAAATGTGGATTAATAAACATTAGGTCTCTCTCTCTCCTCCAAGTCTTTGATAGCAAATGATTTAATAATTGATCAACATATTGATTTATCCTGCCTTACAGAAATCTGGTTACAGCAGGATGAATATGTTAGTTTAAATGAATCAACACCCCCGAGTCACAGTAACTGTCAGAATGCTCGAAGCACAGGTCGAGGAGGAGGAGTAGCAGCAATCTTCATCTTCAATTCCAGCTTATTAATAAATCAAAGACCCAGACAAAGTTTTAAATCTCTTCATGCCCCACGCGAAGTGAGGTTGGGGGGTGTCCCCCTCGTGGCGAAGTGGGGGCACAGTGGCGCTATGTACCCAGCAGATGGTGATGGTGGCGAGTTCGTCTAGTTGCTGTGTGCTCACGTACCTGCTAACGTTTCCTTGTTCCACCATCAGAATTACAGTGGTGGGCGGATCGATCTAAATGTCGATAGTATCGGATCGATGCTTCAGTTTGTTTGTCTCCTGGAAGTTCAGAGCGTTTCTCCCCTTCATCAGGAAGCAGACATGTCTGTGCAAACACTGGTCCTCTTTGCTCCGCCCCCTCCTCCTTGCTCTGTTCTGAGTAGCTGTCTGTGGTCACATGACTCAGCAGCACTGAGCAGTCATGTCAGCTGCAGTGAGTGAGAAAGCGGATACTCACCCAGACCCCAGCACAGAGGTCAGAGGTCACAGTCCTTTCAGAGAGCCAAAGAATATCCAGGTAGCACATATAGAGGTCAAAGGTGATGTTTCAGTCATCACTCATGAGGCTTCTTCAGCATTAGTTCATGTTAAAGTGGAACTGCTTATCTCAGCTGTTACTGCAGCTCTCATTTCCTATAGACTACATTCAGACTGACCCTTTGTGCTGACTCATCACATTGTTACTACACTAAGTCTATGATTGTTACAGTGAATCAGGTTATGTTCACAGTTTCAGTTTATAATCAGCTGGAAGCTCCACAATTTCACACATTCATTTTTAAGCAGGTCTAAAGTGCAGTACAGACTCTGCTGGGAACACGCTTCTATGTGCAGCTTGTTAATCCGGACCTACTAAAACCCTGAATGAAGCACAAACTGTGTGTGGCCTCATCACAGGAATGTGTGTGTATTCATTTGGTGATTCAGGAAATGTAGAAAATGTTGTTCTCTTTGATTCTGATCTGCTGTGAGTCTCTTTGATGAAAACAAAAAGACACACCAAGAACAGCTGTTAATCACATTCATCTCACTTTGATCTGTGACAAACTGCAGCCATTCCTACGTCTCCTTTATCAGGCTGTGGGACAGCAAATGTTTCAATGCTGCCCTTTAAAGTTTCACAGCTCTGATGTTCAGCAGCACTCAGAGTGCACTCACTAATACAATAATTAAGAGCAATAAAAATGTTGATGTTAGCCTCTGTGCACTGAATCAGCACATTAATGATTTGCTCTGCATTAATCTGGGTCCTTTTTCACAGCAGTGTTCCACTTTACTGGGATATTTTTATCTCATTTATGTGATAATGTCTCAGGAGCAGGCGGCACTCATAGGGATCATTGTCTGTGGAAGAAGAGTCATGTGACCTGTGAAACTCCTCTGTTAGATTAGTTAGATGCTGCCAGCCCCGCCCCTTTGATGTGACCCTGCAGCAGAAACCTTGGGTTAACTTAACCTTATAACCATGGTTTATCCTGATCATCAGTGTTAGGCTCAGTGAACCCAGATCACCCAAAAAGACCCTGGGTATGCTGAGCTGGCTTCGTAGTACAGGGCCCTGGTCTCCAAAAAGGTCCAGTTTCAAAGTCCATAAAAAGCTCAAAGATGTGTTTTATTGGCTGGGCATTTGTCTGTGGTGACCGGCTGGGCGCAGCCTGAAGAGGTTACATGGGCCCGCCCTCCTGTAGGCCCACCACCTGCAGGAGGCGTCATAGGGGTCGGGTGCAGTGTGTGTCGGGTGGTAGCCAAGGGCAGAGGCCCTGGCAGACCGATCCCCGGCTATCGAGACTGGCTATTGGGACATGGAGTGTCACCTTTCTGGTGGGGAAGGAGCCTGAGCTAGTGCGTGAAGTTGAGAGATACCAGCTAGATATAGTTGGGCTCACCTCTCCATGGAAAAAGACTTTCGGATGGCATAGACACGATTCTGGCAAACCGTCAGGCGACTCAGGAGGAGAAAGCAGTGCTCCACTCACATGGTTTATAGTGCGGGTGGGGTGCTGCTGACTTCAACTGAGGCTATAGTCGGACGGTGGAAGGAATACTTTGAGGGCCTCCTGAATCCCACTGACATGCCTTCTGTAGTGGAAGCAGAGTCTGGGGACAAGGTAGATGACTTGCCCATCACTGGGGGTGAGGTCTCTGAGGCAGACAACAACTCCTTTGTGGCAGGGCACCTGGGGTGGATGAGATTTGCCCTGAGTTCCCGAAGGCTCTGGATGTTGTAGGGCTGTCTTGGTTGACACGCCTCTGCAACATCGCGTGGCGATCTGGGGCAGTGCCATTAGATTGGCAGACTGGGGTGGTGGTCCCCATCTTTAAGAAGGGACACTGGAGGGTGTGCTCCAACTTTCAGGGGATCACATTCCTCAGCCTCTCTGGTAAGGTCTATACCAGGGCACTTGAAAGGAGGGTCCGCCCATTAGTCGAACCTCGGATCCAGGAATGAACTATGCGGCTTTCGCCCTGGTCGCGGATCTCTGGACCATCTCTTTATCCTCTCAAGGATATTTGAGTGCGCGTGGGAGTTTGCCCAACCAGTCTACGTGTGCTTTGCGGACTTGGAGAAGGTATTCGACCGTGTCCCTCGGGGTATCCTGTGGGAGGTCCTGCGGGAATATGGGATGTCTGGCCCGTTGTTGCGGGCCATTTAGTCTCTGTACAACCGCAGTGAGGGCTTGGTCCCTATAACCGGTAATAAGTTGGATTCGTTTCCTGTGAGTGTTGGACTTCGTCAGGGCTGCCCTTTGTCACCGATTCTGTTCATAACTTTTATGGACAGAATTTCTAGGCATAGCCAGGTGGCGGAATGCTTCTTCCTTGGTGGCCTCAGAGTCTCATCTCAGCTCTTTGCAGATAATGCGGTCCTGTTGGCTTCATCAGGGGGTGGCCTCCAGCTCGCAGTGGAACAGTTCGCAGCCGAGTGTGAAGTGGTTGGCATGAGAATCAGCACCTCTAAGTCTGAGGCCATGGTCCTCAGCTGGAAAAGGGTGGAGTGCCCTCTCCGGCTCAGGGACGAGTTCTTGCCCCAAGTGGAGGAGTTTAAGTATCTCGGGGTCTTGTTTGCGAGTGACGGGAGAAGGGAGCGGGAGATCAACAGATGGATCGGGGCTGCTTCTGCAGTGATGCGGACGCTGCACCGGTCTGTCATGGTGAAGAGGGAGCTTAGTGTAAAAGCGAAGCTCTCAATTTACCGGTCGATCTATGTTCCTACCCTCACCTATGGTCACGAGCTTTGGGTAGTGACCGAAAGAATAAGATCATGAATACAAGCGGCAGAAATTAGTTTCCTTTGAAGGGTGGCTGGCCTCTCCCTTAGAGATAAGGTGAGGAGGTCAGCCATCCAGGAGGGGCTCAGAGTAGAGCCGCTGCTCCTCCACATCGAAAGGAGCCAGTTGAGGTGGCTCGGGCATCTGATTAGGATGCCTCCTGGCCGCCTCTTGGGTGAGGTGTTCCGGGCATGTCCCACGAGGAGGAGGCCCCGTGGTAGACCCAGGACACGCTGGAGGGATTATATCTCTCGGCTGGCCTGGGAACGCCTTGGGGTCCCTCCAGATGAGCTGGAGGAGGTGGCTGGGGAGAGGGAAGCCTGGGCTTCTCTGCCTAGGCTCCTGCCACCACGACCCAGCCCCGGATAAGCGGAAGAGAATGGATGGATGGATGGATGGATGGATGGGTTTTATTGTGTTAATTAATTATTGTGGAGAGGAAACATTACAGTGAGTCAGTGCTCATTAAAATGTGTTTGTCAAAGTGATGATGTTTCACCTCATAAATCCTGACACATGGCTCTCCTCTACATAAGCTGCCTGTATCAGTATCGATATCAGCAATACTGGCCCTGGATTTACTTGGTATCAGATCAATACCAACATTTGCAGTATCGCCACCACTAGAGAATCAAGATGAGGGTCAACATTTGTTCCGCATCACTTTTCTACCAGATCCTTCCTCAGCAAAATGGATCATTGGGAAGCACTCACAGACTGAGAGGAAGGACAGGGATATTTATACACCTGAGGTAATCGGGAAACTGAACACAGCAGGTAACGAGACACAGCTGAAAATAATTAGACAATTACAGGAGAGGAAGTCAAACTAAACGTATGACACGAGAGATGATACCTACCAAAATAAAATAGGAAGCATGAATGAAACACAGAAACCTGAGTGACCTTAGCAAAGTGAGGAAGAGGAGCAGTGAGGAAACTAAAACTCCACAAATACAAACAGGAACTAAAACTAATAAGAACTGAAGGCTCAGAATACTCAGAATGACAGAAAATCAAAGCTATGAGCAAAGCTAAACTAAGAAACCCTAAAGCAACCAAAGACAGTGCACCTAAAAATAACCAAGAACTCTGAAGTACAAAAAAACCCAACCTCGGATCGTGACATATTCAGTGTATGCGCAGCCTGCAAATATGAAGCATGTGAAGGGAGCCTGCAGTGAAATTGAGCCACTGATGCAGATGACTGTTGAAGGTAACGTGCTAACATGGATAACACTAGCATCATTGGTTGTAGCCCCGCTCTGCTAGAAGCAGCATACAGCTCTTACATGGTAGACATTTTACTGATTAGCTCATGTTAGCTTGTGAAAGAATTTCATCCTGTCAGGATCATGGATATATGAACATTCATTCTGAACTGTAAATAAATGACCATCAAGGACCAACCTGTGGACTTTGATTTGATTTTTACATGATGGACGTCTATTACATCTGATGCAGTCTGCACATTAAAGTACAACAGCTGGAATTTATATGAATACATCCAATCTAAGTCCCAATCTAATGCTATTACTAATTGGTAGGCTAATGCTAACCGCTAAATGCTGCTCCCATTTATTAATTGAGTGACGGGGCCTACGTATGTGACTGGAAAGCACCTCTGAAATCTAGGCAGTAATCAGCCTTTTTGGACGTCTAGTTACATTTCTCGAGGTGCATGTCAGGTTCGGTTCAGAGAGGATTTTCAGTTATGTACGTAGGACCGATACAGAACTCTAAATCAGGCCTTATTAGATTGATAGAGTGATAATATTTGCATATAATCCAGAAGAGTTACACTTATATGTTATGCATTTAATGGGTCCCAGAGTGCCGTTTCCTTCCACTAATGGGTTTGAAGAAAGCATACACAACAAAAACATAATCCAGATGTTTTAACGATCAGCTGCTAAAAACATTTCCTACGTTTGAATATCAGCCACCATGTTGTAAGCATAAACTATCATGTTTTTAACAGGAAGTGACATCCTCTTGCTGGAAAATGTAGTTTTTTTCTAGAAGGCCTTTCACAGCTCCACTGGTGCTGAAAACTAATGTTTGACTATAGCTTTCTGAATACAAGTAGGGCTGCAACTATCGATTATTTTAGTAATCAAGTATTCTATCGATTACACCATCCATTAATGAAGTAATCTGATAAATAATTTTTCGTATTAACAATTCATCTGCATATTTTAACTTCCGTACTGCAGTTTTTCCTCTGTGTGAAACAAACAGGGTGGATGGAGCAGTTACGAAGTTCTCTTTTCTTCATGTTGCTGATCGGGTGGTTGATGAAGGACCTCCAGCTGTTTCCCAATAAAGGTTTTAAGGTGGTTATGGGAACAAGAACTCCTTTCCTCCACCTGAGCTCACTGTCTCAGTAACGGCTCCGCCTCTTTGCAGACTTCAGGTAAAACAGTTGGTGCTGTGTCTTTGTTGAAAAACTGAGGGCTGCATGAGCTTAAAGCTGTAATGCTTTTTATTCACAAGCATCCTCCAAATTACGTTTCTACTGCAGGTCTAGTTTTAGTTGTGGGGGGGGGGGGTCGCTACTGCTAATGACAGCCCCCTGCTAGCAAACTGTAGTTCTAGCAATCCGTTCTGGTAGCTACAGCTGAAGTAAAGACAAAAATAACAGTTGACCTTCTCTGCGCAGTGAGCACAACACACACTCACAGCACAGAGCAGTGGAGGCATGGAAAAACTTGTCAGTGATGATCCACTCATGTTAAAGGGTCATTTTTTTTCGAAATGATGCAAATCCATTGCAGTGACAGAGAACTTTAATGACGCTAATGTGAATGAAATGCTCCGCTTACACGGAGACACCTGAGCTGCAGAGTTAAATTTGTGTCGAGGAATTTTAATAATCAAATTGAGTTACTCGAGGAATCATTGCAGCCCTAAAATTTGAATTAAATATTCAGTTTGTGTATCAAAATACATGAAGGTTGGTATTTACTAGGGGTGGGACTTTAAGATAAGATAAGATAAGATAAAAACTTTAATGATCCCACGACGGGGAAATTTGCGCATTACAGCAGCTCAGTACAGAGAACTAAAAATAGAATAGAATAAAATAAAATAAAATAAAATAGAAAAACACTATACACATATACATAAGCACTATATACATAAAATATATAGTCAATACACACATGTACATATACACACATATACACACACATCAAAACACTATATACAGATATCAAAATATTATATACATTTGTAGCCAGTAAGGTACACAGCATACACGGTATGCATTATATGGGTGAGTGTAATAAATAAAATGTATCTGGACTGTATGGATAAAGTGATGGCAGAGGAGGTAAAGTGTCCAAGTGACTCAAGACATTATGATGTGTTATACAGTCTAACTGCTGTTGGGATGAATGAGCTGTGAAAGCGCTCCTTCCTGCAGCGAGGATGTTTCAGTCTCTGACTGAAGGAGCTGCTCAGCTCACCCACGGTCTCATGCAGAGGGTGATGGGGGTTGTTCATGATGGATGTCAGCTTTGCTAACATCCTCCTCTCACCCATCACCATCATAGACTCCAGAGGACATCCCAACACAGAGCTAGACCTCCGCACCAGTTTGTCGATCCTGCTCCTGTCCCTTTCGGTGCATCCACCCCCCCAGCAGGCCACTGCGTAGAAAAGGGCAGATGCTACCACTGTGTCATAAAAGGTCTTTAACAGAGTCCTGCAGACACCAAAGGACCTCAGTCTCCTCAGCAGGTGTAGTCGACTCTGGCCCTTCTTATACAAGATGTCTGTGTTTGTAGTCCAGTCCAACTTGTTATTGAGATGAACACCCAGATACTTGTAAGAGACCACTGTCTCAATATCCTTTCCCTGGATGTTCACCGGTGCTGTAGGGGGTGGCTTCCTCCTGAAGTCTATGACCATCTCCTTCGTCTTGCTGGCGTTGATTTGGAATGCTTTGTTCTCACACCAGCCGACAAAGTCACTGATGACCCCCCTGTATTCCTGGTCGTTCCCATCTGATACACATCCAATGATGGCCGTATCATCTGAGAACTTCTGTAGGTGGCAGTGGTCTGAGTTGTACCTGAAGTCTGAGGTGTACAGACTGAATAGAAAGGGTGAGAGGACCGTGCCCTGTGGCGCCCCCGTGCTGCAGACTACCACATCAGACATACAGTCATGGCACCTCACATACTGTGGTCTGTTGGTGAGGTAGCTGATGGTCCATGCCGTTATCTGCCTGTCCACTCCGGCTCCCTCCATCTTCCCTCTCAACAGTGCAGGCTGGATGGTGTTGAAAGCACTGGAGAAGTCAAAGAACATGACCCTCACAGTGTTCCCCGCCTGCTCTAGGTGAGAGAGGGATCTGTGCAGCAGGTAGATGACGGCATCGTTCACCCCAATGCCGGGCTGGTAGGCGAACTGCAGGGGGTCCAGCCCTGAGCTCACCAGTGGGCGGAGGTGATGAAGGATGAGCCTCTCCGTGGTCTTCATCAGGTGAGAAGTCAGGGCCACAGGTCTGTAGTGGTTGGACTCCCTGGGCTGTGCGATCTTTGGCACTGGAACTATGCAGGAAGTCTTCCACAGTTCAGGAACCCTCTCCAGATTCAGGCTCAGGTTGAAGATATGCAGGACCACCTGACAGAGCTGGTCTGCACAGTCCCTGAGCAGTCTGGGGCTGATTCCATCTGGACCCGCTGCCTTCCTGATCTTCGTCTTCCTGAGCTGACTTCTCACCTGATCAGGTGTGAGGTGGATGTGAGGCTGGGTTGGGGTGGGTGATGGGGCTGGCTCCGCTGTGGGTGAGGGTGAGGAGAGTGCAGGCAATGATGGCATTGCACCAGGAGAGAGGGGGGTCAGCATACGGAGGGGGGCAGATGGGAGCTGAGGGGTGGGGGAGGTGGTCAACGACCCAGAGTCAAATCTATTGAAAAACAGGTTCAGGTCGTTAGCCCACCCCCGGTCAGCAGACACTGTGGCTCCTCCATTGTCCTCGAAGTGGCCAGAGATTTTTTTCATGTTTCTCCAGACTTCTCGGACTTTGTTATGTTGGAGCTGTTCCTCCATCTTCCTCCTGAAGCTCTCTTTGCCTCTCCGGATCTTGTATTTCACATCCTTTTGCACTCTCCTCAGTTCCTCCTTGTCTCCAGATCTGAAGGCCCTCTTCTTCTCGTTCAGCAGGGCCTTCAGCTCTGGGGTCACCCACGGTTTATTGTTGGAGAAGCACCGTACCTTCTTGGTTGGCACAGTGTTCTCCACACAGAAGTTCATGTAGTCTGTGATGCAGTGGGTGAGGGCATCAATGTCCTCACCGTGAGGCCTGCAGAGTTCCTGCCAGTCTGTACATTCAAAACAGTTTCTCAGGGCCTCACTGCAGTCCTCAGACCACAGTCTTATTGTCTTCTTGGTGGGGGGTTTCCTCTTCACAATGGGGGTGTAGGTGGGGTGAAGAATGACCAGGTTGTGGTCTGAGTGGCCAAGCGGGGGTAGAGGTGATGAGCTGTAAGCCTCCTTTGTGTTAGCAAACAGCAGGTCTATAGTTTTATTGTCCCTTGTGTGGCAGTCAACATATTGGGTGATGTTAGGGAGAGTGGAAGAAGGTGAGGCATGGTTGAAGTCCCCAGAGATGATAATCAGGGACTGCAGATGTGCCGTCTGTAACTGAGAGACGGTGGTGTGGATGTCCTCACAGGCTGCTGTAGTGTCGGCCGAGGGCGGGATGTAAACAATTAACACAATAACATGTGAAAACTCCCGGGCCAGGTGGTATGGCCGAACGCTAACCGCTAACAGTTCAATGTCTTTGGTACAGCGCTGCTCCTTCACAGTGATGTGTCCTGGGTTACACCATCTCTCATTAACGTACATCGCCAGTCCCCCACCTCTCCTCTTACCACTCTCCCTCATGCTCCGGTCCGCTCTCACCAGCTGAAAGCCCTCCAATGTTACGACGGAGTCCGGTGTGTGATCCGTGAGCCAAGTCTCCGTGAACAGCAGGAGGCTGCTCTGCTTGTACTTTAACGCGTTAATTACGATTAATTAATTATGGGAAAATAACGAATTCAAAAATTTAACGCATTTTAATCGCACTTTGCACCGTGGAACGTTTCTCACTAAAGGAGTCCAGGCATACAGATTATATCGACGCACAATGTGATAAGCGTGATGAGCTGTGTGCAAATTCATATCGCATATTTGCAAAAAGTGCTCCGCTGTTTTCGGAGCTGTCCATTGCTGCTGCTCTACCAGCAGCTCGCCTCGCTAGCTGTCACCTGACCGGACTATCGAGGTTTGCTTTAGCCGGAGAGAACGTCCGACTGCCAGCACATCATTTTCAACCTCCCGCTGGTTTTCACCGCTGAGTGGAAGTTAAACACAGATATAACTCATTCAGACAGGGGCACTGGCCATCGGGAGGTTTCCCGAACGGCCAGTGATCAGAATTTTTTTTTTTTAACCCAATTAAGCACAGCAGCCTGGCTGCTGCAGCTCTCCTGGCCACAGGTGCAGTCCGCACCTGCAAATAAAGTTCTCTTGTCTTAAAATTATGGTTTGTCCGTTTGCCTCTCCAAACCAAGCTCCCGGGCTGAGTTTTAACCCCAGCCCGCCCCTGGTTGGAAATGAATCATTCACTCATTCAATCATTCACTTCCTTGATGTTGAAATGTGTTATGCTTGTTTTAACAGCATATTTTGAATTAGATTTAAAATCAAACCACAAAAAGGAGCAAAAGTTCGTTCTCCGTTTAACCAGCTGCTTTTACACAGCTGTGGTTCGTGCTGTCACGGTTGCTAGGCAACATGAGCTACGCTCGGGTGAGGGCAGGTGGTGCTGATATGAAAGTTAGACCGTCCAATTTCACAACCTTTGTGGTCTATGTGGGCTGGGTCCTTCGAAGGATGCCGCCCCTGAATTTGGACACAGCTATGGAGATGATGGAAGAGACTACACTGGTGGATGGGAAATTTAAATACAAGAAACTTCCAGATGGAAGTACAAAAAAAAAAATGCTGAGTTTGCTTATCACAGGAGCACTTCCACTCTTCGTTGGTCTGTGTAGTAGACTGGTGGGAAAATAAACAAGATTTTGAAGTGTAAGCTTATGTATATTGATTCATTCATCAACCAAACTTAAATCAATATTTCTCATGTTAAATACTGAAATGCGATTAATTTCAATTAATTAATTACAAAGCTTCTAATTAATTAGATTAATTTTTTTAATCGAGTCCCAGCCCTAGTATTTACCTTTCATGCTGGGATTTTTTTGTTGAATTGGAAGCCTGAAATTTTCATTTGATCTTCATTTTTCTTCTTTCTTCTCCTCGAGTTAATTTGTAACGGGGGGCTAACTGCGGGTGGAGAGTCTAGCGAGATTAGCTAGGGCTAGCACTAGCCATGCCCAGGTAACTCACAAACATAGCCGACAAGGTTCCGAATACAGTGCCTTTATTTGGCAGAACTTACGACCATCAAACGCCAGGTCTCCACGGCTCTACATAGCCAGATCATACATGACAATAGGCAGAGAGAGCGTCCCGCGATCAGCTTGTCACAATGTAGAGCTTGCGCTCCAAGATGTCGGCTGGGTGGGCATCAGCGGCGTTCTGCAGTGGTTCTCAGTCCAACACACACAACAAGGAAGAAGCACCACCTTGTGGCATCATTCAGCCTTGCAACATATCCCATCTCTGTTGCTCTGGCTGTTACACATGCTGGTTGTCATTTTGATTTCTGTAGCTCACGAAATCAAGCACACGCATGACCGTAGTGAGATCAAACGTGCACATTGTGAATGAAACTTCCCGTGCCCTGTGGTAGATCCAAACTGCAGTGAAATGATACAGGTGCCTGTATGATACACATGTCCTGCTTCAGGAACATCTCCTGGTGCTCACAGTTGGAAAAGTTTGTGAGTGGGATCCACAGTGTTTGTGTGGCAGGCTGTTGTTTATGGGCAGGTCAGGAGGATTTTCTGCTCCTTCACTCATTCACTCAGCTGTCAATGTTAATGATATCCAGACTACATGGCACAGCCTACCAGCAGTGGAAAGTTAGTTCTATTACTAACACTTCAGTCTGCTAATGTGCAGTCGCAGGTTCAATTCCCAGCCTTCTTCAAATATCTGATTAATTCGAGTTACCAAAGAAACACAAGAAACACACTCTCACCCTGTGGGTGCGTCTGTGTGTTTGAGTGGGTGGGGAAGGGGGAGGGGGAGGGGGAGAGGGAGAATGGTCACTGTTTTTACCATCAAACCCCCAATCAGAAACTAGCTGCTTTTCATTTGTGGATTCAAACGGACTTTTTCAGGTCTGTTTCAAGATCAAGAAGACTTTATTGTCATATATATGTAAACATATAATGAAAACATATAATGAAATTTGCGTTCCAGAACACCCATCCAAGAAATACAAAAAACAGAAACAAACAGGGGGGACAGGTGTCCTGAGGTCATGCAGCTGACTCGCAGCGCTACCTTTAGCAGAAGAACAGAAAGAGATACACTGGGATAGGTAGGTTCAAAAAAATCATCTCGTACTGTATTCATTATAAACACCGTACAAGGTTCCAAAAAACACCTCAGCAAAAGCATATTTGCACATTTAAAGCCAGGATAGCAATATGGTGGGTAAGGTCAGGACAGGAGGGGATGCAGACGGAGACGAGAGGGTGGGGGCATTGTGGAGCCCAGATGCCAGCTCCTAGCCAAAACAGTTCGCTGATAGTGATGGAAATTCATCAGCGGCCGTGGTACACCAGATCCAGCTTCACAAATCACAGAGAGGGCTGGGGGGGAGAGCGACCGTCACACATTGTCCTGGAGAGATATGATTGCCAGCCCAAGGCCGGCTAGGGAGCCGAATTCCTGATAATGCAGATGTTGTTTTGGAACAGGCTGCTTGTTTTTTCCAACAGCCTTCAGTCTCACTGGGGAACCATTCAGTAATCCAATATTCCAAATTCATTAGTTACCGTCCTCGCTGTGCAGAACCGAACCTTATCTCCAGATCGAACCCCTCTCGCCTGCGAGCACGTTCTCAGCTGGGCTACTCACCAGCTTTACGGCTCAGGTCCAACAGGCTTTGAGTCTGAGTTTGTATGGCCCTGCAACGCCCATCCACCTGGGTCGGCAGCCTCTGCAGATGTCGAACTGCCGCCCAGGTTTTCTTGATTTCCCGGTTTCCCGGTATCCTCCGAGCCCAAACAGAAAAGATACCACTACCAAATAGCCGAATATGTACACGTCTTCCACGTCTTCAACCTCGAGGGCTGAGAAGCACACAGGTCTCCACGAGCTCCAAGAATCGATGACGTATCCAACCGGGTCTGTTCCACTCGGACACGCAGGCTCCCCTTTCCCCGATCTCATAGTGGAAAAAATTCAATCAATGGTGTTGAGGGCCCAATTTGCCAGATCCATGTTGCTCTCAATCTTATTCTTATTCGGACAGTGTGTAAGAGACGCTCTCACAGCAAGCAGCAAGCAGGAGAGATGGAGAGGGCAGGGAGAGAAATAGAATGCGACCGTCTCCGTCAAGAGCAGGAAGAGAAATTCTCTTTCTCTTGTCCTGCATTTATTTCAACACACAGCTAATACAGCTCTGACCAGGGCTCAGAGACACACAACAATACACTCACACAAGTCATGTCATTTTATTAGGTACACCTGTGTCCCCCAAACTGTAGCCGGCCCCTTCACTGAGTAATGTGTCTACACCTGCCTCAGGCTCTGCAGCCTCTCCAGCTGTTTACTGTGAGCACATTATTGTAGTATTAAAATCTGTGCCAGCTGTTGAGTTTTCTCTAGTCGCTGTGACATTTTCTGTCCTGTGATGTCACAGTATTTGCCATGGAACTGCTAAAAAAGGGGCATGGACATCCGGCTAACCAATCTCGTGAATCCGCCATTTTTTTTTTTTTTTCGAGCAGTGATTTTGTAGTCCAGTTTCGTTATGCCGAAGTTGCACGTAGGTTCGTTGTCTTCATTCTCCTGCTCTGGGTCAGACTCTGGCTCAAACATATTGGGCTGGATGGATAACTCTTCCGTTGTTGACATTTTTAATAAACTTGTGAATAAAAGGTTGCTCTGCCGGTAGTCGTATCGCCCGTAATCGTATCACTGCTATCAAACTACAAAAATGGCAGAACGAGGTGGAGTGGAATGCTCTGTGACCTGAGGGGGGCGGGGCGTGAAATGTCTCATTAACATTTAAAGAGAGCGCACCAAAACGAGCTGCTCTAAGATGCCTCAGAACAGGTGTAAAAGAGGGGTCTGTGGAGCTGCAATAACAAGGAGTTCAGACCAAAGCATTGCAGTTCTACTTTATATAGACCACAATGAAGGATTTACATATGAAAAAGAGAGGTTTTAAAAGCATGATATGTGTCCTTTAAAACTTTTCACCTTGTTCTACATGTTATACTTTTACTGAACCATCTTTGATTTTTCATGTTTGTTCATCTATTTAGACTATTTTTATTCCAAGTTGGTTCAGTTCATTGAACGTTTCTTAAACTAATGCTGTTCCGCTCCATGCAGGCAAAAATCCGAGCTTCTTGTTTCTGATGGCGTTCAGCTGCTAGTTTGGCTTCATTTACGGTAAATGTTTTATGAAGTCATTTGAGCAAATGCAGTTCAGACTTCAACACTTTGTCCCCTTTATTTAGTGCAATATTAGGTTTTGGTTCTGGTACTTTTTACACTTTGGTTCATATTTTTGCTGCTAGGAAATGCTTTTTTCTAGTTATTTTTATTCTGTTTAAAAGGGGTGAACAGGCCATTTTCTCTCTAAATATGTGACTTTTAAAACTGCTCTTAAGACACATTTTTATTCCCTGGCTTTTAATACATGCTGAGACTCATTTTATTCGTATTATTTGTTTTACTGTGTTGGTGCTTATTGTCGTTGTTGTCATTGTTATGTGTATTAGTTTATTTGACTTCTATCTGTACAGCACTTTGTTGCAATTGCTGTTGTTTTAAAGTGCTTTATAAATAAAGTAGTAGTAGTAGTAGTAGTAGATATTTCCATTTTTCAGAGCAGAAATTTGATCACTGATAAAGTGAGAGTCACAATTCTTGTTTCATGTTTTCCACCCAGAAACAGTCCATCAGATTATTTATTTATGCATTTTCCTTTAGGAATAAAATGTTGTATAACTCTCTGATAAAGTCTGATAATGAACAAACAGCTCTGTAAAAACCTTCTGAATACACAGAGAAATGAAACTCTTGTCACCTGCATGATTTTACTTCAACTCTCCGTGGCCCTCAGGTCATGGTGGAGGTTTAGCGACTGCTTTCAAATCGAACTTTGACTGTAAGCAGTTGTCTCCTTTAGTCTCAAACTCCAGCTTTGAACAGAATCTTTTAGAGTTGGTTCACTCTCCTGCGCTGCTCTGTGCGGTGGTTTACCGTCCACCAAAGTATAATAAAAAAATTTTAAGTGACTTCTTTGATCTCTTGGCTGAAATCATGCCAAGGTATGACCAAGTTTTAATGGTTGGGGATTTTAATATTTATGTTTGTTACCCAGAGAAGCCTCTGGTGAAGGATTTTTTAGATTTAGTGGACTTTTTTTTCTTTTTTTTTTTTCAACCTTTATTTTACCAGTTAAAAATGTTTGAGAACTAGTTCTCATTTACAAACATGACCTGGCCAAGAGGCCCCAATCGAATTAGGTCCACTACACATAAATACACATAAATATAAACATACAAACATACCAAAGCAATCAATCAATCAATAAAATCTGAGATTTAACATGGAGTATGCGTGTAAGTGATGACAACTGGATAAAACAGGAATGAGAAGAAACGTACACGAGTTAGCGAAAAGGGAGAGAGTTGACATTAACGTGTTTGTGTGATTGTACGCGTGTATGAGTATATATAGGAGAAAGTGTATGTGGGTATGTAAATTAGTGTGACCTGAGGTGGTCAGCATGAGCAACAGTCAACTATAATCTGTTGAGTTTTATGGTTGAAAGTTGAAGGAGATGTTAAAGTTGCAAGTTTGAGGGAGCTTTGTAAAGTATTCCAGTCATTTGCTGCTGCAAAACGAAAGGAGTTGCAGCCAAAAACAGTAGAGGTTTTGGGAATGGTGAGCTTAATGTATTCACTTGACCTTGTTCGATATTTATTGTGAGCTACATGAAGAAGAGATGACAGATAAGGTGGTGTCTTGCCCAGGATTGTCTTATAGATGAAGTGAAACTAGTGATGGAGCCGCCGGGTATGAAGGGAGGGCCAGCCCACCGGTTTATAGAGGTCACAATGATGGGTGTGAAAAGGCGCGTTAGTGGAAAAGCGGATGGCTGAGTGATGAAGAGTGTCCAGTTTTTTGAGAGCAGTGCTTGATGCCATTTTATAGATGATGTCGCCATAGTCCAGAATTGGGAGTATTGTCATCTTGACAAGAGCATGCTTGGAAGCATGAGTGAAGGAAGCTTTATTGCGGAAGAGGAAAGCTAGTCTGGCTTTGACTTTTGTCTGAAGATTGTTGATGTGTGTGGTGCAGAACAGAGATGAATCCAGCCAGATGCCTAGGTATTTGTAAGATTTAACGTACTCCAGAGCTGTGCCATTGGCACAGCTAATCTTGGGGGGATTGGAGGCCTCATTTTTTCGACCAAAGATGATGCATTTGGTCTTACTGGTGTTAAGGCAGAGATGGAGGCTGTGAAAGGACTGCTCTACAGAGGTGAGGCTGAGTTCAAGTGTAGATGCGGCAGAATGTAGTGAAGGTCCAGTTGAGTATAGGATGGTGTCATCAGCATAAAGATGGATTTGGGAACTGCCAGCAGCTTTGACTACTTCATTAATGTAGATAGAGAACAATGTTGGTCCCAAGATGGAGCCCTGAGACACACCTTTGGAGATGGTTAATGGTTCTGACAAGATGTTCTCTGTTTTTAGCTGCTGGACACGGTCAGCTAGATAGCTGGAAAACCAGTCACAGCAGGTGGTGGACAGACCAATGCTGGAAAGCCGACCTAAGAGGATCCTGTGATCGACTGAATCAAAGGCTTTGGCAAGGTCAATGAAGGCAACCATGCAGAACTTCTTGCTGTCTAATGCTGTAATAAATGTCATCAAGGACCTTCGTGATAGCGGCCATACATCCACGAAAACCAGATTGAAGGTCAGACAGGATATTGTTAGAAACAAGATAGTGGCTTAGCTGTTTCTGAACCAGCCTCTCCAGGACTTTGGATAGGCATGGTAAAATAGAAATGGGTCGATAACAGTTGGGGTCTGAGCTAGAGCCACCTTTGAAGAGGGGGAAAATCATGGCCGATTTCCAGTCAGAAGGAAAGACAGAGAGCTGTAGAGACAGATTAAATATTCTTGTGATCGGAGCAGCAATGATGTGAGCGGATGCTTTTAAGAACATGGGATCAAGTCCATCAAAGCCAGCAGATTTATTTGGGTCAAATTTAGTGAGTTCATCTAGTACTTCTGAGATAGAGAGGGATTTGAAGGAGAAACCATTATTGCTGGAAAGGAAAGGCTGAGCATCAGGTAAGGCAGTAACTGAGCCTGGAAGAGTAAACGCTTTGGTTGAATTAACAAAGTAATGGTTGAGGAGTGAAGCCATGCAGGGCTTATCTGTGATAACAATGTTGTTGAATACCATAGAGATTGGCAGGTGTGAAGAGGTCTCTTTTAATCTAATTCAGTCTGAATGGTCCCACTCAGGAACGTGGGCACACATTGGATCTTGTTTATCTGTTCTTAATTTGGAAGTTGGTGATGCTGTGTTCTCAGATCATATGCCTGTTTTATGATTTTGTTCCTCTCTGTCACCCTGCTAAAAAATGCACTCCTGTTTGCCGCTTCTGTGCTCTTAAACCTTCCACCGCCGTTCATTTCTCTGCTGTTTTTGACCATGAAGTGACCTCAAACTTTTCTGTGGCCTCCAGTACTGAGGAGCTGACCCTTCAATTTAATTCTATTTGCCGAACCGTCCTGGACTCTGTAGCTCCATTAAAAATTAGGCAATTAAAGCACAGACCAGAGCCATGGTTAAATGGACTAGCACTTTTCTACTCTGTTTGAGCACTCAAAGCACTTATACAACACGTTTACATTGACCTCATTCACACAACCACTTCCACGATTAACTAAGCACTTTTATTATCTAACATTCACACACATTCACACTCCAACGCTTGCAACTTGGGGTTAAGTACCTTGGCCAAGGATACACCGGCATGCAGCCTGGAGTAGCCAGGAATCGAACCGCCGACCTTCCGATCAGTAGGTGACCCGCTTTACCTCCTGAGCTACAGCCACCCCTAAATGAGTATACTTGTGCCATTAGACAGGAAAGCTGAACAGAGGTGGTAAAAGAACAGACTGCAGGTATATTTTGCAGTACTGAGAGAAAGATTGCAGCGTTATCAGAAAACTGTGAAAGCAGCTAGGTCAAAATTATTTTCCTATATCATAGTCTAACTCTCACAACCCCCGTGTGCTTTTTACCACACTGAACTCTGTCCTAAATGTCCATGAACCTGTTCATCTGGAAGCTTCCAGTGAAATTTGTGATAGATTCCTTCATTTCTTTTTAGAGAAGGTGATAATCACTAGGGCACTAATTTCACCACCTTCTCATGATCCATCAACCCTAATACCTTACCTTATTCAGCTGAGTTTGACCACTTTGAGCCAGTCTCGTTCTAATTTTAGAACAGTTGGTTTCCAGTTTAAAGCCATCAGGTTTCCCATTTGATGTTGTCCCCTCTCGGCTTGTTAAAGAAGTTTTCCTACCCTTGGTCCATTCATTCTCACCATTATTAATAGTAGTTTGACCTCTAGTGTGGTGCCAAAAAGTTTTAAACGTGCTGTTGTGCAGCCCTTGCTGAAACCTGGCCTAGACTCTTCTGTTTTATCAAACTTTAGGCCAGTCTCCAAGCTACCATTTTTGTCAAAACTCCTGGAAAAGATTTTCACCCAACTAAAGACTTTCCTGGATGAACATGCAATTCTGGAAGTGTTCCAGTCTGGGTTTAAAACCCATCACAGCACTGAGTCCACTCTGTTAAAGGTTTTTAATGATATTCTTTTAGCAACTGACTGGTGACTGTGTGGTACTTGTGTTATTAGACTTAACAGCTGCGTTTGACACTGTGGACCATGAGATCCTCATCTCCAGGCTGGAGCGGTGTGTCGGCATGACAGGTGCAGCGCTCCAGTGGTTTAGGTCGTACCTCTCAGATAGAAGTTTCTGTGACAGCATTGATGATTTTGAGCGTGCCTCTGCTGCCCTCCCTTGGGGGGGGGGGGGGGGGGGGGGGGGGTCCGCAGGGCTCCATTCTGGGACCTCTCCTGTTCTCCTTATACCTGCTGCCACTTGGAACTATTTTCCAGAAGCATGATATTTCTTTTCATTGTTACGCAGATGACTGTCAAGTGTATTTTCCACTGAAACACACTGGTTCAATGCTCTGTCCAGCCTCTCCTTGAATGCCTTAGAGACATCAGGGGATGGATGTCATTGAATTTTCTGAGTTGGAATGAGAAAAAGACAGAAATCATGTTGTTCAGATCCAGTGGCACCAGCAGTACCCCCTGTGTTGACCTTTCCTCCCTGGCCCCATATGAGAAATCCATTATCACTAATTTAGGTGTGAAAATGGACTGGACTTTAAGGCTTGATGCTCAGGTGAACGCAGTGGTGAAATCCTGCTTCTTTCAGCTGAGAAGACTGTCAAAAATTAAGCCTTTTCTTTCAAAATGTAACCTTGAAACAGTAATACATGCTTTTATAACATCTCGTCTTGATTACTGTAATGCACTTCTGACTGGAATCAGCCAGGCCTCCATTGCTCGTCTGCAGCTGGTGCAAAGTCCTGCTGCACGATTTTTATCTGGTACAAGCAAGCGAGAGCACATCACCCCAATTTTAGCTTCTCTTCACTGGCTTCCGGTTAATTTACGAATCCATTTTAAAATTCTTTTATTTGTTTTTAAGTCTCTTAATGGTCGTGCTCCATTTTATCTATCTGAACTGCTGCACCCATATGGTTTCATCTCGTTCCCTTAGGTCAGCAGACCAGATGCTTTTACTTGTTCTAAAGACGCAACACAAAATCAGAGGTGACAGAGCTTTTGCAGCTGCGGCTCCAAAATTATGGAATGATTTGTCGCTTTATGTCAGACAAGTTCCTTTACTTGCTGTTTTTAGATCTTGTTTAAAAACACATTTTTATTCTTTGGCCTTCGACCCACTGTGAGACTCTGACTTAAATCGTAAGACACTTTTATAGTTCTCAATTTATCTATTTAGTTATTTAACTCTTACACCTTTGTTTTGTTTCTGTATCTCATTGCCTTTTGGCCTGTTTCGGTCTTTTATGTGTGATGTTATTGTACAGCACTTTGGTCAGCCCTGTTGTTTTGAAAAGTGCTTGATAAATAAAGTGGTATGGTATGGTTTGGATGGAAGCGCTGCAGAAATAAAGATTTCTCACTCAGGATCAGATAAAAATCTCATTTTGAGAAATCAGCCTTTAAAAATATGAAGTGTAAAATTCCAGCTGTTTTGTTACAATGAAAAACAGTTAAACAATATCACCATTAACGTCCTACATTGATTATTTATTAAGACATTTCTATCACAAGTTTCCTTTAAGTATAATACAGTATGGAGATCATGGGTTATTAGATATGAAATCGTTTTTGTTAATGTCTAACACACATCTAAACATGTCATTTGGACACTATCCTTCCACTATGAATGGCAATTAGTATGTTATGGATGCAAATAGCCCTAAATCTCTAATTGACCAGTGCATGAAGTAATTTTTCTTTAACAAATAAAAATGTGAGTGAAAATTCTTTAGACAGTAATTCAGAGTCTAATAATCCACCAAAAGGTAAATAAAAAGGCCACTTGATAATCCTATAAAGCAGGCCTATTCAATTCTTCTGGGCCAGATTTGAAAATTTTGAGATGCCACTGGGCCGAAGACCCCTACTTATATTATTTCTTGAGATTTAACTCTAAATATGCTAACACCTGAACTAAGTCATAAAAATAAATAAAGGAATTCACAATAAAGGCTTTATACTGCATCATTTATTGATGAGCAAAATAATTCAAGTGCATTGCAAATTTTAACATTTGGTCCAAACCTTGACCAGAATATTTTTAACAAGACAGCTATTCACCACACATATGTTTAATAAAAAAAAAATGTAATAATAACTTTTTGCAACAGTAAAGTCTTCTATAACATTTTAGATGTATTTGCAAAAGTGCATTTGTTGAACTAGAAAGACCAACTGATGCAGTGCTTTAAATATTTCAACAGAAGAAATTGCACCAAGTGAACACTTAATAACTGTAAAATTAAAGCTTCTTCTGCATATTCAAAGTAATGCTGACTTAATGAGTTCAGTCTTAGAGTTCAGTCTTTGGGGTAAAATAAACAGATTTATCAGTCCAAGCAGGGTTAAAACAGCGATTTTCATTGTCAATTTTACGTTTTTGATCTGTCAGTGATATATTTTGGCGGTTGTCGCACTTGGAGAGAGTATTCTGGGCTGGTGTTGCTAGTGGTGCGTTCAAGTACAAGAGGAAGGGCGGGAATTTTTAAAACTGTCACAGCAAA
This sequence comes from Amphilophus citrinellus, assembly GCA_013435755.1. NCBI lineage: Eukaryota > Metazoa > Chordata > Actinopteri > Cichliformes > Cichlidae > Amphilophus > Amphilophus citrinellus. The sequence continues at coordinate 61,135,048 of CM024194.1, read as the reverse complement.
TATGATTTAAATGCGTTTTTGCAGCTTACGTTGGGTCAGTCAGGGGGTGGGCCAGTCAAAGGGGGTTCGGGGGCTGGATGTGGCCCCCGGGCCGCTAATTGAATAGCCCTGCTATAAAGGTTAGGTATTTCTACAATAATATGAATCAATGGAAAAGTCTGAATCCTGACCTGAGAGTTTCCAGTGTACAGTGTGGACTCTTCACTGCAGCAGACAGAAGCTTCACACCTGAATCCTGCAGGTTGTTGTTACTCAGGTCCAGCTTTCTCAGTCTAGAGGACTGGGAGCTGAGAACTGAGGACAGAGCTTCACAGCTTCTCTCTGAGAGGTTACAGTGACTCAGCCTGAAAATTAAAACAATAAAGCAAACAGTGTTGTTAAAGTGTAAAGTGTATGTATCACATACTGGACCCTGGAGTAGCCTCTCATTTCATCCTCTAAAACAAGCTGCATTGGCTTCTTCCCCTTTAAGACCACCCTCCCTAAAAGTCTGGCTAGTTTCATGAAGCCTGTTGAAGAGCAGCAGTCATTGTGAGCTCCACCTCCTCCACCTTCTGGTTTAGGAATTCTTAAACAATGTCTTTTTATTAAAGTCTGTTTTCCTTTATACATACAAAAAAAAAAGAAAAAAAAAAAACAGAAAGAACCAAATATAAAATAATACTACCATTCAAACATAGCCAAAGGAAAAAAAAAAGAAAGAAAGAAAAGAAAAAAACAAAATAAATAAATAAATTCAGAAAAATAATCCCTACAAAGTAAACCCATTCAATCCTACCCAGGTGACTGCCATAGATTTACACATTTCATCCTTACCTCTAACAGGAGCGGGGCTTGTATTTAAAAAAAATGAATTAATCTGAAATATTACTGTATAGTTTGGAAAGTGTCAAGAAAAGGGCCCTATATATTTTCGAATTTCCCAATAGAGTGCTGAAGGGAGCATCTTATTTTTTCCAGTTTTAAGCATGACATGAGGTCATATAACCACTGCTTATGTGTTGGAGGAGCAGCGCCCTTCCATCTGATTAAGATTGTACATCTGTTTAGCAAAGAACAAAATGACAGCGCCTGTCTTTTGGCTGGTAAGGGCAACTTCTCGTCACTAGTGCCAAAAAGAGCCAGGAGAGGACTAGGTGTTATTGCAATTCTGAAGGATCTGGACAGAGTGTGAAAAACATCTGTCCAGAACTGATGCAGACCAGTACATATGAACCAATGTGGCCTCAGCAGTTTTGCATTTGTCACAGTATGGGGTGATTTCCTGATAGATACGAGATAGTTTGCTTTTAGAAAAGTGGGCTCTATGTACCACTTTAAATTGAATAAGACAGTGACGCGCACACAAAGAAGATGTATTAACAGGTTTAAGTACAGAGGCCCATGTCTCATCTGGAATGGTCATCTTCAAGTCTTCTTCCCATAAAGTTTTAAGTTTGGATGAGGAGGTGTCTGTCATGTTTAGCATTTTATTGTACAGCCACGAAATCAGGCCTTTACAGGTCGGGTTCAGTAATAAGATGGTTTCTAACAACTTAAACTCTGGTAGAGAAACTGTGCCTGAAAGAAAAGACTGAATAAAACTTCTGGCTTGTAAACATCTAAAAAAGTGGGATTGTGGTAGACCATATTTATTGCTGAGTTGTTCAAATGATGCTAGTTTCTTCCCTATGAAAAGGTCCTTGAAATGAGTGAGACCCCTCCTGTTCCATTCTAAAAATACCCCGTCCTGAACAGATGGTTTAAAAAAATGGTTAGGCACAATGGGGGTTAGAGAGGAAAAATCATGGAGTTTAAAATATTTCCTAAACTGGCCCCGTATTCTCAGTGAATGTTTCACTGCAGGATTTAAAATGGAATTAGGAGAGGAGGGTGAAAGTGGGGAACAGAGCAAAGCCAGTGTAGATGTATCTTTGTCACTCTGTAGTTCCATAGTCACCCAGTCAGGGCGGTCACTCAGATTATGGTAGAAATACCAGAACACTAAACTCCTAAGGTTGGCAGCCCAATTGTAAAACCGGAAGTTGGGGAGGGCAAATCCCCCCTCCTCTTTAGGTTTTTGAAGGTGTATCTTATTAAGCCTTGGATGTTTACCATGCCAGATGTAGGATGAGAAAATCAAGTCCAGTTCATTGAAAAACCTATTAGGAATGAAAATAGGTATTGCCTGGAAAAGGTATAGAAATTTGGGTAATATAGTCATTCTAACTGAATTGATACGTCCTACCCTAACCCTACCAAGGTCATGGAAAGCGGCATCCATTTTGTGAGGGATCTTTTCACTTGGTTCAGCAAAGGAGTCACATTCTCGTTAAACAGGTTTTTGTGTTTTTTTTGTCACCGTGATACCCAAATATGTAAATTTTTGTTTTTCACGGTGACAACCGTGACATCCGGACCTGGGCATTTGCCAGATTGCATTGAGGCTATTGCTAAAGAGACTTCTGACTGAGAGATGGGTTCATCTAATCTATTTTTAAGTTCTGATGAAATTGCAGGAATGCGAAGTTTAGTTAAGAAATCATCAATCATGGTAGAGGTAATTTGTGATTGTGAGCTGTAAAGCTTTGAATAGAAGTCCCTGAATGCATCATTAATTTTTTCGTGATCTGTGACTATACCACCATCCTGTTTTCGAATTTTAGGAATAGTTTGCCTTGCCCTAGAGCTCTTAAGTAGGGTTGCTAACAGTTTATCGGTTTTGTCACCATGTACATAGAATTTAAATTTGACATGCAAAAGCAAACGTTCGGCTGTGTGTGTTGTCAATAAGTCAAGCCTTGTTTGAAGTTCGACGCGTTTTTAAAAAAGTTCTGGACACTGAGTTTGAGCATATTTTACGTCGACCTCTTTGATTTGCTGCATTAGGTTATTCTGTTCACAGATGGATTGTTTTTTAATTTTTGCTGTGTAGGAAATAATCTGGCCTCTGATGTAGGCCTTAAAGGCATCCCATACTATAAGGCTGGAAGTCTCTTGGGAAGAGTTAGTAGCAAAGAAGAAGCGTATCTCATCCTGAATAAATTTTAAGAAGTTATCATCTGACAACAGGGTTGAATTGAAACGCCACTGTCCTGCTCTTAGGCGAAGATGAGGAAAAGACAGAGACATAGTGAGTGGGGCATGGTCTGAAATAATTATGCTCTGGTAGTCACAGGAGCGGATCTGCTGCAGGTATTTAGTATCAATGATAAAGTAGTCAATTCTTGAGTAAGTTTTGTGTACGTGTGAGAAGAATGAGTACTCCCTCTTATCAGGGTTTAAAGTATGCCACACATCACATAGCCAATATTCAAACAGAAAGGTTTGAATAACCGATGCAGACTCGCTTGTGACATTTTTAACAGATGAGCGGTCCAAGGCTGGGTCTAAACAACAGTTAAAATCACCCCCTAGGACCAGAGAATATTTATTAAGATCAGGTAGAGTAGAAAATAGTTGTTTGAAAAAATTCTCATCATCTGTATTAGGAGCATAAATGTTCACCAGGGCAACTAAGGTGCTGTACAGTTTCCCACTCACTATAACAAACCTGCCATATTTATCGACTACCACATCATGGGCCTCAAATGGAGTATTCTGGTTGATCAGTATGGAAACCCCTCGTGTCTTAACCTGGAAGAGGGAATGAAAACGTTGACCTCTCCAACATGCCAGGAGACGTCCACTATCGGAGCTCTTGATGTGGGTCTCCTGCAGAAACGCCACATCTGCATTAAGTCGTTTAATATGGGAAAAAAACTTTTCTTCTCTTCACTGGATGGTTTAGACCTTTGACATTCCAACTTAAGAAGTTTAAATACTGACTCATACACTTTCAGAAGTAGAGCCTGTGTTTGCCCTCACTTTAATAAATGACATAACAGTATAGCAGGTGGAGATTGAGGTAAAAAAGATGAAGAAAAAAATTAGGTGACTGTGTGAGACTCCTGGCAGTGACCATAACCCTCCCCCAAATATATCCCCCAACAAAAACGGCTGCCGAAAAATCAAAAAAACAAAACCAAAACGGCAGCAAGCCCTTCAAACTAAACATTCCTAGCGTAATAATCTTCCTATAGATAACCTTAGTATCAAGAAGCAGAGCATCCTATAGCAAACTAACCACTGCCCCTAGTAAGCTTGGCATAAGTGAAAGTCCCCCACAGTGTTATTAATTTCTGAGACATATTTTAAAGGCCACCATGACCACAGTAAAGAAATAGGAATAATATAATGGAACTTAACGTAACATCGAAAGAAAAACATGAAAGGAGCCTCCAGTCTTTACATAACAGATGTTGTGGGCCACAGTCAAACAAGCATTTATGGAGCTGCCTTTCCTTTGATAAGAGTCCCATACAGTCCGAGAGGATGACCGGAATCAGTCCTTTGATAATGAGATAACAAACTATGCCCGTAATACGTAACTACACATTGAAGAGGTAAAACAGCTTCTTTAATGTCTCCGGAGTGTGTGTTTTTATTACCTCGCATATAGTATCACTGTTTAAGTGGCAACATTATTCGTTTATGGGTCCTCCGATGATTTGGGGAGCCTCCTGATGTACTGCTGAGCCTCCTCTACCGAGCCGAAGAACTTCTTGGCACCACTGGGCTGCGTTATGCAAAGCCAGGCTGGGAAGAGAGGAGCCGGTTTCAGGCCCCGCTTGTAGAGCTCTGTCATGGTGTCCTTATATTCCACGCGCCGGCTCAAAACGTCTGGGCTGTAGTCCTCCACAATACGAAGAGACATGCCTCGATATTCGAACTTCTCTCTCCTCCTGGCTTCCCGGATGATGAGGTCTTTGGTCAGGAACTGATGTAGGTGAATAATCATCGGATGAGGTGGACGCCCTGCGGGCCATTTAGCTGCGAGAGTGGTGTGCTCTGTCAAGCTCTGGTGGAGTCAGGAGAACCTCTTTCCCAAATAGCTCGCAGAGGAGGCTGGAGAAAAATTGAGTAGGTCGTCCACTTTCAGTGTCTTCAGGTAAGCCAAGGATGCGGATGTTCTGTCGCCTGCTGCGGCTTTCCAAGTCATTAAGTTTATCCTTTAGCTTGGTGTTGTCTTCGCGTAGAGCGGCACATGAGTTTTCGAGGCTAGCTACCCACTGGCTCAGATCTTCTGTTACGAGCTCTAAGGAGGAAACTCGCTCTGCCTGTTCCTGTCGCACCTGGTCTAACTTGGAACTAAGCATGTTGGCTGAAGTTTGGAGTTCAGACACCAGATCCTCCTGATGTTGCTGAAGCAATTCAGTGATAGCCTCCAGGGTCAAGCCAGCGTCCTCCTTCTTACTTCCTCTCGTATTCTTGCCAGCCATCTCCAGTAAGTAAGGAAAGATTTAGAACTCTAACAAGAATATTATTATACCTGCAGGCGGCCTAAAAATAGCTATCTGTGGGGTGAAATTAGTTAATAGGGTGAACTTGTCACCGGAGCAGTTCATTACTACGTCTACCCTGTTCGCATGGCAAACCGGAAGTCCTGGTTTAGGAATTCTGAAAACAAACTGTAAACCTATCAAAAATCTGATTTCTGTCTCATGATTGGGAGTCAAATCCTCTCAGATCCATCTTCACATTTTAGAGCCTGATTCTGGAATATGACAGTGGAAACAGGAACATCCACAGCAACAAAGATTACAGCAGGACGTCTCTGTTTGGGAAGTATTCCCCTCATTACCTGCTTAATGTGAGGAACACTGGATTTAAACACTAGCTGTAGAAAACAGTGTTCCTGTTAAAGGTGTCTGTGAAGGAGATGAGCTGAAATGCTGACTCAGGAAATCCCAAAGATAAAGCTGTGAGTCAAATGTAATTCTGTGGGAACTCTGGTTATGGCAGCCTTACAGTAAGTCATGCTTTCTGGCAACAAACAGCAACCTTATTGGCAATTTCTTTTATGAAGACCCAGTTTGTCCTCCATGCTGGATGCAATTAGAGCAGCCATAGCAGAGATTACAGAGGAAATAAGGGACTGCACTGAAGGTGGGATACAAGCCAGAGCTTGGATTAGCAACATGAGAAGAAGATGTAGTTACAGTCTGCTGTGAACAACCTGAGGCCAGTAAAGCTGCCAGAGGGCCTGAAGGATCAGACCTTTGTTCTTATTTTGGTCAAATGGATGCTGGAGGTGCTGAATTATTCTGGACAGAGGGCACCAGGTCAGGTGCAGAGAGACAATAATGCTCCACCAAGAACTCTGATTATGACAGTGGGTGGAGAAATACACTGTTTAAGAATTAATGATTAGATCTGAAAACAGGAAGCTACAAGCAACATAAGGAATAATCTTGAGTTCAGCAGCAGCTGCAGAGCCTGGGTATATGATGCAGAGTTACTGAGAACTGAAGCGAGAACAGTACAGAAAGAACATTGATTGGATCCTTTGGGATGAACAGAACATGCCACAGATTTTTATTAATATGGGTTTTTGTTTTTGAGAGATTAATGATGGGAGTTAATGACCTATGCGTCTGGATGGTACTTTGATAAGAGTTAGACACACAAATGTCTCAGAAACACTTTCTGCTGCTTTGGGACATTAAAAGTATCATAAGCTTGATTATAGCTGATGATCATTGAATTCATATTCTTAAGTTTTTAAAAGAACAGCACCCATCACACTGTTTATGATATAAATAAAGGGATGATGACATATTTACTCACAGAGCTTTGTTGGAGGCTTTGACCACTGGCAGCAGCCTCAGCAGAGCCTCCTCTGAAGCAGAGTATTTCTGCAGGTCAAACACATCCAGATCTTCTTCTGATGACAGTAAGATGAAGACCAGAGCTGACCACTGAGCAGGAGACAGTTCATCTGTGGAGAGACTTCCTGATCTCAGGGACTGTTGGATCTCCTCCACTAGAGAACCATCATTCAGTTCATTCAGACAGTGGAACAGATTGATGCTTTTCTCTGCAGACAGATTCTTACTGAGCTTCTTCTTGATGTACTGGACTGTTTCCTGATTGGTCTGTGAGCTACTTCCTGTCTGTGTCAGCAGGCCTCGTAGGAGACTCTGATTGGTCTGCAGTGAAAGACCCAGGAGGAAGCGGAGGAACAAGTCCAGGTTTCCATTTGGACTCTGTAAGGCCTTGTTCACAGCACTCTGATGGAGAGCTTGTAGCATTGTTTTATTAAATAATTGAGACCTCTTAGAGGTTGTTTGTTGTTCTTCCAGCAGATTGCGTCCAGAGTTGATGAAGGTCAGATGGACATGAAGAGCAGCCAGAAACTCCTGAACACTCAGATGGATGAAGCAGAACACCTTGTCCTGGTACAGCCCTCTCTCCTCTTTAAAGATCTGTGTGAACACTCCTGAGTACACTGAGGCTGCTCTGATATCGATGCCACACTCTGTCAGGTCTGATTCATAGAAGATCAGGTTTCCTTTCTGCAGCTGATCCAAAGCCAGTTTTCCCAGAGACTCAATCATCTTCCTGCTCTCTGGACTCCAGTGTGGATCTGTCTCAGCTCCTCCATCATACTTGACCTTCTTCACTTTGGCCTGAACCACCAGGAAGTGGATGTACATCTCAGTCAGGGTCTTGGGCAGCTCTCCTCCCTCTCTGGTCTTCAGCACATCCTCCAGAACTGTAGCAGTGATCCAGCAGAAGACTGGGATGTGGCACATGATGTGGAGGCTTCGTGATGTCTTGATGTGGGAGACGATCCTGCTGGCCTGCTCCTCATCTCTGAATCTCTTCCTGAAGTACTCCTCCTTCTGTGGGTCAGTGAACCCTCTGACCTCTGTCACCATGCTAACACACCGAGGAGGGATCTGATTGGCTGCTGCAGGTCGTGTGGTTATCCAGAGGTGAGCAGAGGGAAGCAGGTTCCCCCTGATGAGGTTTGTCAGCAGCACATCCACTGAGGTGGACTTTCTAGGGTCAGTCAGGATTGTAGTTTTGTGGAAGTCCAGAGGAAATCGACACTCATCCAGACCATCAAAGATGAACACAACCTGGAAGTGTTCAAAGCTGCAGATTCCTGCTTCTTTGGTTTCAGTGAAGAAGTGATGAACAAGTTCCACCAAGCTGAACTTTTCCTCTTTCAGCACATTCAGCTCTCTGAAAGTCAATGGAAACATGAACTGGATGTCCTGGTTGGCTTTGTCTTCAGCCCAGTTGAGGGTGTATTTCTGTGTTAGGACTGTTTTCCCAATGCCAGCCACTCCCTTTGTCAGCACTGTTCTGATTGGTTCATCTCTTCCAGGTGAGCCTTTAAAGATATCTTCTTGTCTGATTGTTGTTTCTGGTCTGTCTGGTTTCCTGGATGCTGTTTCAATCTGTCTGACCTCATGTTCCTCATTGACCTCTGCAGCCCCTCCCTCTGTGATGTAGAGCTCTGTGTAGATCTGATTCAGGAGGGTTGGGTTTCCTGCTTTAGCGATGCCCTCAAACACACACTGGAACTTCTTCTTCAGAGCAGATTTAAGTTCACGTCGACAAACTGCAGCAGGACGTTCTGAATGAATAAAGAACATCGGTTAATGTTTTACAAAATAGATGTGACTATTTCATCTCCATAAAGAATGCCTGTTTGAATCCATGCTGTTTAATCTCTTTAAACTTCAGTAAATGTCTCATTCATCCAGCAGCTTCAATCTTTAGAGAAATCCTCTTACTGCTCTGCAGACGCTCAGCCAGCTCCTCCTGCTTCATTCTCCTCAGGAAGTCCACTGTGATCTTCACTAATGCCTCTCTGCTGCTCCTCCTCTGCTCTTCATCCTCTCTCTCTAAGCATTCTGGGTAATCTGGACTCAGGATCTTCTGGATCTTCTTCAGCTCGTCCTTCACAAAAGTGATGATGTTGTCCTCCAGCAGCTGGAACAGAATACTTTATGAATGAGCCAATCAGACTGAAATCATGGAGCCAAACATCAGATCCATGTTGGACACACTGACAATCCACTGGTCTCCAAAGAGCAGCATGGAGATGACTGTGAGCAGAATAAGTAAGTAAGTAAGTAAAACTTTATTTATATAGCACCTTTCACAGATAAAATCACAAAGTGCTTTACAATGTGCAAGTAAAATAAATAACAATAGCCGATAAGACAAAGTAAGACATTTAACTGAAAACTTGTCTGAATAAAAGTGTCTTGAGCTGCTTTTTAAAAGAATCAACAGATTCGGCCATACGGAGAGACAACGGCAGGGCATTCCACAGCCTGGGGGCTACTACTTGAAAGGACCGGTCACCCCGGGTTTTAAACCGGGTCTTAGGGACCCTCAGGAGGTTCTGGATTGAGGACCGAAGAGTGCGGCCTGAAGAAAAAACGGTCAACATTTCGGTGATGTATTCGGGGGCCTGTCCATTAAAAGCTCTGAAAGTCAAGACTAAAAGTTTGAAATCAATTCTAAATTTTACAGGTAGCCAATGTAGAGAGGATAAAACAGGTGTGATGTGTGCCCTTCTGTTGGTTCCTGTCAAAAGCCTCGCTGCAGCATTCTGGACCAGCTGCAGACGAGTTACAGCAGATTTATTAAAACATGTAAAAAGAGAATTACAATAATCTAAATGAGAGGAAATAAAAGCATGAATAATCATCCCTAGGTCAGATTTGGATAAAATTGACCTCAACTTGGAAATATTCCTCAGATGATAGAAGCAACTTTTTACCAGATGTCTTGAATGTCTGTCCAGAGACATTGACTGGTCAAACAGAACACCAAGGTTTCTGAGGCTGGACTGGGAGGAGGAGCCCAGAGGACCAAGGTGTTGTTTGATCCAAGAAACTTTTTGTTCCAGTGCAATGATCAGGGTTTCAGTCTTACAAGAATTTAACTGAAGGCAGTTGTTAGCTAGCCAGTCCTTAACACAAGAGACACAGTTACGTAAGTCATCAAGCTTGTGTAATTCTGAATCATTGAAGGAACAGTAAAGTTGAATATCATCAGCATACAAATGATAAGATACCTTATTAAAGCTACTGATAATCTTACCAAGGGGGCTGATGTATAATAGGAACAAAATGGGTCCTAGGACTGAACCTTGAGGAACGCCATGCAGGAAGGGAGCGACTTTGGACATTACGTTATTTGCAAACAAGAAAAAGGTTCTATTGCTCAGATAGGAGGAAAACCACTTAAGAACATTTCCAGAAATTCCTATCTCATTCTGCAATCGGTGTAACAGGATTTTGTGGTCGACTGTGTCAAAAACAGATGACAAATCTAATAGAACCAATACACTGTACTGACCAGAGTCTGCAGCCCTCAATATGTCATTTGAGACTTTTAACAAGGCAGTCTCAGTAGAGTGCATCTTACGAAAACCAGACTGAAACTTATCAAGGATATTATTACTTTCCAAGAAAGTAATCAGCTGCCCAGCCACTACCTTCTCCACATAGATGTAGCAGTAGTTGTTATACATGTACAGACCATAAATATGGAGTCCAGCTGTGTTTGATGCTGCTGGGCAGACTGACCACTGGGACCCTCTGAGCTCTGCTGGTCCACTCTGTGGAGGAACCATCAAGAATGAGTTCAAGCACAGGGTAAAGATGCAGTCAGTGATATTTGGACAGAAACAGTGACTCAGTGACTCCCTGTAGCTGTAAATGTTCTTCATCCAGCTGATCCCACTGAGAACCAACAGCTCAGCTTAGTGTGCTCCTTTGAGTCTCAGAGCTCTGCTGAGCATCAACAACTTCTGAGCCAAAAGCTTCAAAATCTCATGTTGGAAACCTGATGTTTTACAGACAGAACCTCGAGCACTTGATGGAATACCTTTGACATAAAGCTGAATTCCAATCAGGATCATTGGGAGCAAAAGCCCAGTTATGAATGAGGAAAAGCCCAAATGAAGTGCTAACAGGTCCTCTTTAGGATCAACAGCTGGAAATCATTTGTCATGACAGAGGCAGCTACACTACAGAGGCTGAATCCATATGATTACCTGGTTCAGACCCCACAGAGCTGTCTGATGCTCTGGGTGTAGGAACACCTTTTTACCATCAAGGTCACTGCCAGGATCAGACTTCTCCCCTCCTGTGACCAAACCAACCAATCAGGAGATTTCACATCCCTGTATTAAAGCATTACCACTCACAAAGGTTTCATTGGATAAGAGCAACACAAAATGTGACCTGGATCAGACTGTGAGCTGCTACAAAGCCACTGAGGGTCAATAGTTTAAACTGTGAGTCAGGACTCTCAGAGGAGCGTGGCATCTCCTCTTCATCAGCAGTAGGAGTTGGTACTGTACACAATCAGGTCCACAGGTCAGGCTTCCTGCTTTTTACCTAAACTGGGACAGTCAGCTACAATGTGGCTTCTTCCAATAAAAACAATTAATTTGGTTTTCCAGCTCTTCCAGAAGGATCAGCTCCTGGAGCTGCTCTTTAGTCTCCACTTTCTGGGAACTACAGCTGCACCATTATGGCCAAAATGATAACCACCATTATTTTGTTCAGTACTGAGATCAGGATTATTTGCTATAATATACATGATCGGACCAAAACCTAACACACAATTGATTCCACAGGGCGCTGCTTTCACTTTTATAGATACAGTCACTAATTACAGCAGCTGGTCCATGACAGGACCCTGGGGGATCCTCGCCTGGTCCATGACTATAATCAGGACCCCCTTCAATGACTTCCTCAATGCAGCCACAGGCTCATTTATTTCCTGCCTGCCTTCATGCCTTTAAATTTGCCCTGACCTTCAATAATGATCATGAATCAGTGGTTAGCACTGTCACCTCCAAAGAAAAATGATTTCCAGAGAGGATAACATATCTTTGGTCTGGAGGGTTTTTCCTGCAGCCTTTGTTTCTCTCTGTGTTTAGTGGACACACGTCTTCCACAGAAGATGGATGGTCACTTTTAGAGACACCATGAAAATGCTGCCTGTACTTTTCTGCCACAAACTCATAAACTGGTGAGACAGCAGCTTCAACAACACTGTGAGAGTCTGAGCTCTGCTCTAAGCTCAGTGATCAATGAGCCTCCAGAGCTTTACCATCTAGAGCTCAGAGTAAGAGTGAGGTGCAGCTCTTTGGATCCTCCAGCTCTGTCCTGTCACTCTGCTGCAGCTCTCTCTCCTCCTTCAGTGGCTGAGTCACCTGATCCACAGAGCCAATCAGACTCTTCAGCCAGTATCTCCTGTTCAACCAGAGCATTCATGATTTGAACTCTCAGTTCTTCTTTCCTCCAATGAGCCTGAACACCAGCACCATACTGGTGTCAGCATCTGTCACAGACCTGTCCAAATCAGACACCATGACCACAACTCAAAGAAACACTCACCTTATTCAGTCACAGTCGCACACAGACACACTAGCCTACCAAACAAGGCAATGCAGCGTGCTAACAAGAGATGCTACCAAGCTACAAGAAGATGAGAACCTGCAGGAAACTGAATGATGTGAAGCTGCAGCTGTAGCAGGAGTAGGCCTCAACACAACTACAGCTAACAACACCAACCAGGACTCACAACTGCACACAAACCAAAACACAATCAGTACAACTTAACCCTTCAAGAAGCACACAACATGCAGGCTGCACAGTTACAGACTCACACAGACAGCAGTGAGCATGAGCTACATTAGCTGTTGGCTAGCCTCACTCACAGGTCATCATGTCCTCCCACATGCTCCCTCTGACAGATGATTGACATGTCTGCCCTCCTCCTCTACAACCTTCACAGTTTCCTGCTCTGCTTCCTCCTGAGACTCAGTTCACATCCAGCTGCTCTGAGTTGCTGCTATAACTGAGACTTCATTGCTGCATTAATGATGGTGAGCCTTTCTGGCCCAGGAACAACAAACAGGCCCAACCACCTCCACCATGTTTCACAGAGAGACAAACTCTGGATTCTTTCTGCTCAGTTTATCCTCACTTCCTGTCATGTGACTCGTCCACATGACATTTAGCTGTAGGCGGTGTTTTTGGAGTGCAGCAATGCCATGAACACCACTGCTGCTCAGTGTTCTCCTGATGGTGGTCTCAGTAACACTCCCCAATATGATCCAGGCCTTTAGCTGCTGAGACGTTACCCTGGGTCCCTGTGTGACCCCCCCAGACTCTTTAACAGCTCACTCTCAAAGATGGCACACAAAGACATGAGAATGAGAGACAGAGCAGCTCTGATCTTTCAATAAAAACAGGCTCCCACAGATATGAGCATCGCTCTGCTCAAACACTAATGACTGAGTCTAAGATTGTTTCCTTCTTTGGTTTCTTTCAATCAAACTTCAGGACTTGTGGAACAATCTGAGGATGTTTCAGCTCATATTTATCAGGAACACAGAAACATGTGAAGGAGCTCATCACAGTTCTCTTACTCTGTTGGTCCATCACTGAAGTATGGAGGATCATCTTTGGACCGGTCACTCCTCATGGACGGACAGCTGGATCCTGCAGGCTCTGCTCTGTCCTCCTCTTCCTCCTGAGTCAGTCTGAGAGGGAAACCACAAACACTCAGTGAGTTCACATTAACAGCAGGAACTGAGTTACAGTCTCTTTGTCCACTGAGCTGATCTCTGAGCTGGAAACTAGAAACCAGGTCACCATGATCCACATCAGGGATCAGAGAAACCTGATTCCACCTGCTGACTCTGACATTTCAGAGCTCACAATAACAAACACAAAGAGCAGGAAATCTTCTCAGGATATTAGAAACCCTCTGAGTGTGATGCAGTCAGCTCAGTGCAAACTCCAACCTCACTGTCAAACTATCCTCAAGCTCTTTGATGGACACTCACACACTTTAGGATCACATGATGCTCCCACATGATCTGTGTCTGCGTGGAACATGTGACCTGCTGCAGCTGTGATTGGCTGACCGTCCTCCAATCACATCAGAGCGTGTGGAAGAAGAAGAAGAGCAACAAGAACATTTCCTGTACAGATTCATGTTGGTGAAATGATGAACAGGCATCAGTGCGGCCACCTGCATCCTTCTTTAGTGTTGGAGCCTCAGCAGGTAAACTCACAGGTGCTTTGTGTGCCAACAACAACACAACAGCAGACTGCTGTGTGCTGTTAGAGAACAACAACAAAGAAATGATTTTACAGAGCAAATATTCAGCTCAGTCTTTACTTCCTGTTTGTTGGGAACGCCTCCTGAAGTCCAGCACAGCCGTCCCTGATTTCATATGAATCCTTTGAAATCATCATCACAGTTTATTGGAGGAAAACTGGCACCAAAAACTCCTCGTAGCTTCAGAAATGAACAGGCAGGTACGAAGCTGAACTCTCAATCACATTCATTCATTCATGTTCACTCACGCTGCTGTTTACACACATTTAAACCAGATTCACATCTGTTTCTACTATTGTAATGTTCACATTTGAAGGTTAATGTCTCCATTTAATGAGCGGCTCAATCTCACATGTTTCTGTTCTCAGATCTGTGGATTTTCTGCACCATTAATATTTGTGATGTGAAGTGTTTCCTTACCAAGCAAAGCCCCTCAGAGGCGTCTCACACACTTCCTGTTAGAGTCCAACACTTCCTGCACAGAGTGTTTGGACTCTGAGCCTTAAACTGACTGATGTCTGCTGAGACTGACAGGTGGTGGGACCGCCCACCTGGAACAGGTTTCACTTCCTGTTTGCTGAAGTGGATTTTCAGCTCTTTAGAAACCAAAGGCTTGTTTTTCAGAGACAGTTTCAATGGGATTGAGGGAACGAAGTGTTTGCACTGCAGTTTCTATCCAACAACATCAAGCAGTTAAATCAAAGAGTTCATGTTACTGACAGCTCACCTCTCTGCAGCAGACGCACGCTGACCTTTAAAATCAGTGATGTGATCTTTAGACCGGTCACTCTTTAAGGACACACAGCTGGGTCCAGGTTTGAATTTCTGAATCCTTAAAAAAAAAATAAATAAAAGAAAGAAAAACTCAGATCTCCTATAAAAGTCCTATCAGAGAGCAATCTATGTATACAGTTTATTACTAACACAAACTTACTTTTTGTGAGATGACTGTCTTTGCTCAAATTTACTAATGATATCCTTCACACAGCTGGGTCCGGGTCCAGGTGGGTTCCTGTGAATAATGATGCAGCAGTGATGTGAGTGCTGAGCTGTGACATGGAGAAGAGTCATGGACAGTTAGAGATGGTCATCTCACCTCTGAGCTTTGGTCTGGCTCTCATGTTCCCCACACAGAGTGGTTTTAGAGGGAGGGACTCCCTCCTCTCTGTCCTCACACTGATCCATGCTGCTGAATTCACATCAGCTCACACACACTTTCTACCTTCACCTGCAGAGGAAACACAAATCATTGATGCTCACATCAGCTGACAGCTGCAGAGCTCATGTCTGATGTGTTGGACTAACATCCACTCCATGTGAGACACAGCTTTCATCAGTTCACTACAAAAAGTGTCCCAGAGAGCCGATTTCAGCCTCCAAATGCCTCCATTCCTGGAGTCCTACAAACCAACAGGTCCAACATGACTGTAGAAATGCAGAGAGCAGCTTTATTTCAGGAACAATGCCCAGGACCAAGCTGCTGCTGACAGAGGCTTCACACTCTGACTGCTAGCAGATACCTGCTTTCAGCCTCAGAGCTACGCTGACTAAGGTCAAAGGTCACAGGAAACTAAAGGAATCCTGTGATGCTGCTGGGAGGTCTGGTACAGACTAGCAGCATTTAGTGATTTAGCTCCAGATTGAATCCTTATTATCTGCTCCACTCAGCGCTGTTTCCCTCTGACAGCAACAACATTCAGCAACACTTTATTGACGCTGGTGAAATTATAAACAGGCAAACAGCACCGCCTCGGTGCTCCAGCTGTGAGTCCGTTACCGTGAACTATGGAGGCAGATTTGTGCTGGAACTAAGCTGCACACAGCTGATGTTAGCCAGGAAAACATTCCAGACTGCTTCCATTACCTTCACATGGCGCTTCAGACAGAGACGATCAGCAGCAGCAGGAGAAACAGGAAGTTCAGGAAGTGAAAGTAAACTCAGAGAGGCGAACTCTGTATGCATTCTATCCTATAATGATTTCTGCCTTAAATATTGGAATCTTTGCAATGCTAAGACATATAGAACCATAACCAAATTCAATTCCTGATGCTGTTTGGAGTTTGATTAAAGGATTATTAATATCCTCCACTCCGGTCTCTCCTCAGCTTCCATTAATGATAATTGGAAAATGTAACTTTACTGAAACTTCAATCCCAAACAAAATACTTAGAAACTTGTTCTGCTACACCTTACATCCTACTCAGTGCTATAAGAACTCAATTTCTCAAATATTTCCCAAAAACTCAATTCATACTATAAAAACTAAAATTCCCTGTTGCTCCAATGGCAAAAGAAATTCATTTTAAGATTTTGAATGGAATCTGTAATGACTTTTTGCACCAGCGGTTTGGCTTCGAAACAAACTGTTTTATATTCTGTGACAATGATATTGAATCTACTGATCATCTGTTTGTTCAGTGTATGTTCTCTGAAGCTTTGTGGCTCAACATTTACTATTGGCTTTTTCCTAAAGTACGTCGGCTACAAAAGTTTTGTGGTCTTAATATGGACAATGAAAAAAGATGACTTCTTAGTAAACACCATTCTGATTCTAGGGAAAGCATTTTGATATAACTCCAAGTTTCTAAAAGTTACCCCTAATTTCTATGCTTTTTTCAATGTTTTCTATCATATATAAAAGCCCTTAAAAAGATGAAAAATACAAGAGCTAAAATGTATTTTGATATTGCTGAAGAATATAAGTTACAAGAAAAGCCCTGACATTGCTAAGTTCTAAGTTGCCCTTTTAATGTTAATTTTATTTATCTTGTTTTATTTTATTTATTTATTTTTTTTATTGATTGTGATTTAGTTTCTTTTTGTTGTTATTGTTGTTCCACTGCACCAGAGCCTTTAATTGTGTAATCATCAATGTCATTTCATATGCGTACAAATTGATAAATAAAACTCAGAGAGGCGTTTGAGGACACCTTCACAATCAGGAGCAGCAAAAACTCCCTGTTCTGCGTTCAGGTGCACCTTGAAAACTCCCTCATGTCTCCTCAAGCAGCTGGAAGCTTGTCCAAAGGTGATTCCCTTTCTCCTGGTTTTCCTGTTTGTTTGAAACACAAACATTTTGGAAGATTTGACAGATTGTTGGATTTGATGCTTAAAGGTTTGTGTTGCAGCAGGAAAAGAAGCTGCTGACAGCCACAACATGACTGTCCATGATGAGAGTGGAACCATATACCAGTGTGAGGGACCAGCAGCTACTTTTACTGCAGCACTTTACCTGCACAGATAGGATTATTGATGCAGGACTTTGACCTGGGTGTACTTTTACTGCAGTAAAGAATCTGAATCCTTCTTCCAGCACTGCAGATGACTAACAGGCTGATCCCAGGTCACCTCTAACGAGAACAGCAGTGCAATAAAATCTATCAAACTAACATTAAAGCAGCATTTCATCCTCACTGTGTGTTTGGATGAACATCCTGATCCAGAATCAGATTCCTGTCTCTGACCTGAGAGCTAACCAGGACACTGATGATGCATTCAGGTCCCTGCAGCAGTCTGTGGTCCCAACACGAGGGCCACAGTCCACAAGTCCTCTGAAGCTGCTGCTGCTGCTGACCAACCTGGCCACATCTGTTTGGTGTGTGGACACCGACGGAGGCTCAGAGCGATGGAGGAATATTTCAGGTGGAGCTCGCAGTGCTGTGAGGGAGCAGGAACCCTCAGTGTGCTTCAACCAATGAACACAAAGATCCTGAAAACGGTTTCCTTTATTCAGCAGATAATTATTGTTTGCTAACAAGTTTTTCATCCTTCAGTCAGGACAAAAATCAAAGCTGCTGCCACCAGAGTCCACTGGAAAATCCACCAGTTTAAGGATGAAGTCTCATTCTATCAGACTGGCCCCAAATACTACAATACCCATGAGGCCCTGCTGCAGGAACCCTGTAAGTGAGGACATGAATGTGACATCTCCGTTCTTCACGTGAGGCAACAAGTTGCTGAGAAACAGTTTTGCTGAGAGCCTCTAAGGTTCAGAGGAGGGATGCAGCATCTTCTTCTCACTGAGTCACAGCCCGGCTCCAAAGTCTGAGCCAAAGGAGGGAGAGCACACAGTCTGGAGAGGATGGAGAGGAGATGATGCTCAGAGTCTGGATGAAGCCCACAATCCACACAGGAGTATGTGTCTGTCAGCACATCAGTGTGTGTGCAGAGTCTGAGTGAGTGTGTGAATGGGACTAAATACTAAATCCAACAAGGAGCTGAGGGAGTCAGGGGAAGAGGGAGGGAGAGGATTTTCCAGGGCTGTGCCAGGATTCCCAAACATCCCGAGAATCCGAACTCAGCCTCCAAATGTGAGCGAGGAGTCCATCTTAGGAGAGCTTTAGGATGAGAGCAGAGGGCTGGACTACGGAGCAGATGAACAGGTTAGTGAGCTGTGCTGAAACTCCTCTAATGGCTGCTGTGATGTGGACTGTATGAAGGAGGACATGAGTGACAGACAGCTGCTCCAGGATCAGCAGGAGGGGCGGAGTCAGAGTGTGGTTGCCGTTAGTGGCAGTTATACAGTTTGTTAAATTCATGATTTAAGTTACAATAAATAAGTTCAAATAAGGTAAAATAATTTGTTTATTAAAATCTGATTGTAATATGTATTGTTTAAGAATGCACATTTAAATGTTCTACAAGTGTTTCCAGGGTGGAACCAATGTTTAATTTGTTGTTTGGGTTAGAGCGATATTTTCAGTTACACGCCACACTCAGTAGAGGGAAACGTCTTCCTTTTTATAAGTACGCTAGAGATTTGGAGGAGCGTGCGACGAAGCTTTCGACTCTTGGTTAAAGAAGACATAATCCAAAATGTGTTTTTTGTTAACCCTTTCAAGTTAATGCGGCCAATGAGGTATGCAGTTTGTATTTTATGTGTTTGTGTGGGAAATAAGATGTTTATTTGTGAAGGACTTGTCAAGTTTCTGTTAGTTATGTGTCCTCAAAGAGTATACAGAATTTACTGATGTTGTTTGTAAGTCGAGCCACTGATTTGTGAATATTTTATGTTGTTGAATCATATTTATTGTCTATTCTCTGTGACAATCCCTTACTGTATGAAAATGTATTATTTTATGTTTTGTACAGTTCTCACGGCATCGTTGGTGACACCTGTATCCAATTAAATGCCAGAAAAATCAAAAACGCCTTGTGTCCATTTTTCAACTTGGAGGGAGTTATACAGAGGGAAACTCAGAGTGTGATGAAGAAAAGCTGCCAGCAGCTCAGATCCCAGGTCAGGAACTGATCCACACTTTAAGTTGGCTCTCTTTGTGGAGCAGCAAACTGGGAGTTTTCTTCCTCTCAGGAGTTTCCCTAAAGCTGCTTCCTGGAACAGAGTCCAAATGTGAGCTGTGACTGTGTGGATGCAGATGTGTGCTTCCACAGTCAGACTGACGTGTGTTTGGAGAGAGGCTGAAATCCTGGAAGGATCCACAGGATCAGCTGTTTGTGTTCATGTGAGCGTCGCTGTGAAGCAGTCTGATGGAGCTCTGATGAACACACACATCATTGTCTCTCTGTCTGACTCACACCTGGACAATTCAATTCAATTCAATTCAATTTTATTTATATAGCGCCAAATCACAACAAACAGTCGCCTCAAGGCGCTTTGTATTGTGGGTAAAGACCCTACAATAATACAGAGAAAACCCAACAGTCAAAACGACCCCCTATGAGCAGCACTTGGCGACAGTGGGAAGGAAAAACTCCCTTTAACAGGAAGAAACCTCCAGCAGAACCAGGCTCAGGGAGGGGCAGCCATCTGCCGCGACTGGTTGGGCTGAGGGGAGAGAAAGACATGCTGTGGAAGAGAGCCAGAGATTAATAACAATTAATAATTAAATGCAGAGTGGAGTATAAACAAAGTAAATAAGGTGAATGAGAAGAAACAGTGCATTATGGGAACCCCCCAGCAGACTAGGCCTATAGCAGCATAACTAAGGGATGGTTCAGGGTCACCTGATCCAGCCCTAACTATAAGCTTTATCATAAAGGAAAGTTTTAAGCCTAATCTTAAAAATAGAGAGGGTGTCTGTCTCCCGAATCCAAGCTGGAAGCTGGTTCCACAGAAGAGGCGCCTGAAAGCTGAAGGCTCTGCCTCCCATTCTACTCTGAAGTATCCGAGGAACCACAAGTAAGCCAGCAGTCTGAGAGAGAAGTGCTCTGTTGGGGTGATATGGTACTACGAGGTCTTTGAGATAAGATGGGGCCTGATTATTCAAGACCTTGTATGTGAGGAGAAGGATTTTAAATTCTATTCTAGATTTAACAGGGAGCCAATGAAGAGAAGCCAATATGGGAGAAATCTGCTCTCTCTTTCTAGTCCCTGTCAGTACTCTAGCTGCAGCATTTTGGATCAGCTGAAGGCTTTTCAGGGAGCTTTTAGGACAGCCTGATAATAACGAATTACAATAGTCCAGCCTAGAAGTAATAAATGCATGAATTAGCTTTTCAGCATCACTCTGAGAAAGGATGTTTCTAATTTTAGAAATATTGCGCAAATGCAAAAAAGCAGTCCTACATATTTGTTTAATATGTGCATTGAAGGACATATCCTGGTCAAAAATGACTCCAAGATTTCTCACAGTGTTACTGGAGGCCAAAGTAATGCCGTCCAGAGTAAGTATCTGGTTTGACACCATGTTTCTAAGATTTGTGGGGCCGAGAACAAGAATTTCAGTTTTATCTGAATTTAAAAGCAGGAAATTAGAGGTCATCCAGGCCTTAATGTCTTTAAGACATTCCTGCAGTTTAACTAATTGATGTGTGTCATCTGGCTTCATTGATAGATAAAGCTGAGTATCATCTGCATAACAATGAAAATTGATGCAATGCTTTCTAATAATACTGCCTAAGGGAAGCATGTATAATGTAAATAGAATTGGTCCTAGCACAGAACCCTGTGGAACTCCATAATTAACCTTAGTGTGTGAAGAAGACTCCCCATTTACATGAACAAATTGGAGTCTGTGAGATAAATATGATTCAGACCACTGCAGTGCAGTACCTTTAATACCTATAGTATGCTCTAATCTCTGTAATAAAATGTTATGGTCAACAGTATCAAAGCTGCACTGAGGTCCAACGGGACAAGCACAGAGATGAGTCCACTGTCAGAGGCTGTAAGAAGATCATTGGTAACCTTCACTAATGCTGTTTCTGTACTGTGATGAATTCTGAAACCTGACTGAAACTCTTCAAATAAACCGTTCCTCTGCAGATGATCAGTTAGCTGTTTTACAACTACTCTTTCAAGAATCTTTAACTTGGTTTGTAACACTTATTACACTTTTGAGGCATAACTCTCTCCACTGTCAGCTAACTCTTCTGCTACTCTGATTCCTGAACTCTGGTCTCACACACACACACACACACACACACACACACACACACACACACACACACACACACACACACACTCGGCCTCATGAATGCAGCAGATTTCTGCTGGAGCTAAGCGGCTCACAGGAAAACATTACAGACTGACTTTAGTGGAGAGACGACGGTTTGCTTCCAAGGAATAAAAACACAGTATTTGTTGTGTCAATCAAACGTCAGCTGTTCATTAAACTGTTTGATTCCAGTCAATCAATAATCTGTAATAAGTTAGGAAAAAAGCAGGGAGACTTACAGTTTCCTCGAACAGTTGAGAAGAAGACTCTTCACTCGGGGATTTCAGTGTGTTCCTGTCTCAGCTCATGCTCTTGTGGCTCCAAAGGCTCTTTGGCAGTTTTTTTCTCCACCCATTCAATCAACGGAGCATTGGCAAAATAAAATACCACACAAGCTCAGACATGTCACATAAGAACAAGTGCACAGACAGCGCGGTAAAGGAAAGCATGAGTAGGAATAACACTGCACAATGTGAACTAACAGGATTTTGACAACAATATTATTAAGAGTTGAGATATCTTTAAATTTTTTCTGCTTCTCAAAACCTTTGCTCAAGTTTGATATTATATATCATTTATTACTATCAGTCTCCCAGATTACTGAGGAGATCTGAGTTCAAACAGTTCCTGAATGTGAAGGTAAAACAGGACAAAAGAAGGACTCCACCTCCTCTTCACCACAGGAAAACAGGGAGAAATGATCAAGTCTGAAACTGTTAATAAACTTATTCAGCTGTGACAAAAGTACACATTCATTACTTATAAGTAGAAGTTCAGATAATTGGGTTAAAATACTCTAGTAAAAGCTGAAGTACTAATTCAGCTTCTTTGCTCC
This sequence comes from Amphilophus citrinellus, assembly GCA_013435755.1. Classification (NCBI taxonomy): domain Eukaryota; kingdom Metazoa; phylum Chordata; class Actinopteri; order Cichliformes; family Cichlidae; genus Amphilophus; species Amphilophus citrinellus. The sequence continues at coordinate 61,112,838 of CM024194.1, read as the reverse complement.
AGTAAAAGTGAAAAACTGCGGCTCTGAAATGTACTTAAAGTATAAAAGTAAAAAGTAGCTCAGACAGGAGAATCCAGGCCTGACGCTGCAGGTTGATGAAGGCCTCAGGGAGGACTCTGAGGCTGGGAAGATTTCCAGCTACTAATGAAACGCATGACAACTGAGAGAGTACACAAAAATGAGAACAGCTTGTAGTGTGGCAAATATATAGTAACCAGAGGGGGGTGTATATGAGGTGTGATCCTACTGCTGCTAAATAGTAAATTAAATCAAAAAATTAAACATCTCTGTTTGCCTGCATTGTAGAAGGTGATTTTGTCTCCACACCTAAACGTAAGACTGAGTACAGTCAGATTCAGCATGTGGCCAAACCTAAAGTCAGTGGGGGTGCAGTGTGGGGCAGAGAATCACTTAGAAAAAAAAAAAAAATCAGTCCTTCCTGTTTTCAGCTCCAGTAAATTTCTTTGTGTACAGGCTGAGATCAGCTGACCTGCTGCTCTGTGCACAGCTGATTTCAGCAAAATAAATCATCTTACACCAGCTATCACAGCTGATTCCCGCCCCTACTCAGTGTGAAAGCTGGAATTCAGTGAGTGATTCTAATTAATATCATTAACTTAAATCCAAACCCT